>JAPQVW010000004.1:46338072-46408072 GCA_028535905.1 Quercus berberidifolia
AGATCTGCTATAACCTGGCTCTTGACAGTCTTAGGGGTCCTTAGGTTAATGTCATATTAGGAGAGCAATATTAGTCATTGTGCTACCCTTCTGGTCAATAAGGGCTGATGGAGGAGTGCATTTATAGGATGAGACTTGGTCATTAGGAGGATTTGGTGAGCTGAAAAGTAATGTTTCAACCTTTGGGACACGTAAATAACCAACAAGCATGCTCTTTCTATTTTGGGATACCTGATTCTGTATCTTTCAAGGCCCTGGTTACATAATAAATAGGCTACTCATTTCTTTCGTCATCTTCTTGAGCTGGTAATGCCCTAGTAACTTGAGAATTAGATGCTAAATATAGCAACAGAGGCTACCCACGTACTGGCACTTATAGGGTGGGTAAATGGTTCATGATCTGTTGAATCCTTTGGAAGACTCCCTGCTATTTAGGTCCCCAGGTGAACTCAGCTTCCTTTTTCAACAGTTTGGATAACTCACTTGTGACCGAAACTAGACCTGGCACATACCTTCTAATGTAAGAGACCTTTCCTGAGAAACTTTTGATCTCTCTAACTGTTGTAGGCCGTTTCATGGTTGTGATGGTAGTGGCCTTGGCTGGATCCACACTTATGCCTCTGTGATGTATTAGGAATCCAAGGAACTTCAGTGCAGATACCCCGAAGGCACACTTCAGGGGGATCATGTGCAACTTGTACATCCTACATCTTTCAAAGACTCGTTTAATTACTTGGAATTGTCTTGCCCTGGTCTTTGATTTCACCACAATGCCATCCATATAATCTTCCATTTTCTTGTGCATTATATCATGAAATATGGCTGTTATGGTGCGCTGGTACATGGCTCCTGCGGTTTTAAGTCCAAAAGGCATCACAGTGTAATAGAAGTTCCCTATTAGGGACATAAAGGCTGTCTTTTCTGTATCCTTGGCAGCCATACGGATTTAATTATATCCACTATACCCATCTATAAATGAGAATATGGAACTTCCCGCAGTTGAGTCTACGAAGAGATCAATATTAGGTAAAGGAAATTCATCTTTTGGGCATGCTTTGTTTAAGTTGCGAAAATCCATGTAACATTGGATTTAACCATTATTTTTCTTCACAGGAGCTCTATTGGAGAGCCATTTAGGGTGTTGGATAGGCTTAAAGAACCTTGCTATCTGCAACTTCTTGACTTCTTAAGTGATTTGAGCATCTATCTCAGTGTGGAAGACCCTAGCTGGTTGGATTATTGGCTTGGTTCCCAGATCTACATTGAGAGAGTGGACCACCGGCCCAAGATTCAGGCCAGGCATCTCATTATATGTCTACATAAACACATCCACATATCTTTTTAATAATTCCACTAATTGCTCTTTTTCCTGAGCTGACAATTGGCTGCTGATAAAAACGGGTTTTGGGGGTCTTGAACCAGCCCCCAGGTTTACTTCTTCCAACTTTTCTTTGGGCTGAATCTGTGCTTCGTTCTTCGGATCCTCCAAGAACTCTTTTTGAGCCATCATATAACTTGGTGGCCCGGGACCCTCCTACAAAGTGCGTTCAGGTCCTGCGCACCTTCATAAGTGATATATCAACCTGCCCCCAGGTTCCTGGACTACCACACATTCCCAGGATCCTAAGGAGCTGACTTCCTTTTTTTGTCTTTTTCTGTCCAGGAGATCCCTTAGGTCGTGGGTCCCCCCTCCTTCTTCTTCTTCCAAAATAGGTGCACCTGGGGTCCCTAGTGTGGGACACTTGTCATTTGGTGCTAACTCGTTATAAAACATTGTTTCTACGAAGTTCACTTCTCCTTGACTAAAGGGATTCAGGTTGGCAGGGATCCTTATTGGCCTCCCATTTAGTCTCCCTTTGACACATTGGTGGTACGTCGAGGGAATGAGGCGGTATTTATGGAGCCAGGGACGTCCCAACAAAATATGATAAGAGACTTCTGAGTTGATCACATGAAACCGAGTTAGAACTATTATTGGGCCCTACCTTTAAGGCCAATTGCACGTACCCCTCAGTGGATTTTGTTGCACCTCCAAATCCTGTTATCTCTATAGGAGCCCTCAGGATCCTTTTGCCAGCCATGCCAACAGCCTTCAGGGTACTCAACTTCCATATCTTTATCCGTGAAAGTTATTGCATTAGTTGTTTCCAAGAAAGCTTGACTGGTGAGATTCTACCGTGAAACACTCCACCCTTGAGTCTGCTGCTATGCTCACGAGGGACTCTGTCGCAATCCTCCTTTCTTCTAGTCCAAATTCCAGTTGGTTGAATAGTGACCTGAACTTGGTGTTCTTCTGAAGGGTCTTAACTGTGTTTGGATGGAAGGATCCTTCCGACTCTTCTGCCTTCGCGTCAGTCAAGTTTCGATGAATTACCACAACCACCACCCCCTTTCCTTTGTGATTGGGCAAAGTGTTCCTTTGCACCTATAGTTCCCGTTGGGTAAGCTCCAAGGTCCCCTCCCTGATTTTCTTGTGAAAAAGCCTTCAGAGGGTCCAGTAATCCTTGGTGGAATGCTTGACATAGTTGTGAATTTTGTAAAACAGGGGATTCTTCCTTTCTTCTTCAGTGGGTGGCCTAGACATGGTGAATGGTCTGACAACCCCATCCCCAATCCATTTGTCTAGGACGTGGTTCAGCTCCTCCACAGTACATTGGATCACAGGTGGTTCCTCGGTTACTTTTCCTTTAGGCCTCTTTCTCTTTTCTCCCACCGAAGCTGTCATGGCTTGGGAAACTGGTACCTTCTTCGTTTTTATGGTTAATGTTGTCCTTCTGGTTCTTTGTAGCAAGTCGACAAATTGGGTTATGCATAAGTTTTCCAGATTAAGTCTATAGTCCAAAAGCATGTTGGATATATAGGTCTCCTCGAGCTCCTTTCCTTCATGGTCTTTGTAACAGTCTAGGGAGATGTCTTCAAATTTCTTGATAAATTGGACAGGATCATCCCCAGGCCTCTGCTTCACCATCTGAAGGCTTTGGAAAGTGACTTTATCCTCGTTTGGGTAGTACTTTGCACAGAATGTTTCCATCATATCATCCCAAATCTTGATGGACCTAGGCCTCAAGGTGGTGTACCATGTATATGCTCTATCCACTAAGGACTTAGCGAATTCTCTCAAACATAGTTTTTTATCCCTTGTATAGGGACCCATAGTGTGAATAAATCTACTTATGTGCTCTACAGCACTCCCATTCCTTCTATAAAAAAAGGTGGAATTTTAGGGGTTCATATCCTTTGGGGCAAGGCTTGCCGAGGAGCTTCAGTGGAAATGGGGGATCTCGAGAAAATTACTTGGGGGCCCTCGAGAGTTTATCCATTTTTTGTTCAAGAAGGGCATTCACATTTGCTAAAGTAAGATATTAGGGATTAGCTCCCCCTTCTACTGTCGATCCTCCTTTTGGCCGGACCCTTTCCTAGTTGACCAAAAGAGGAGCATTGTCTCTAATCTCTTGAGTTATTCCTTCTTTGAGGAGACGGATCTCCTGCTAGAAGTCCTTCATCATTTTTGCCATTTGGACCATAGGATTTGGCTCTCGTATCTCGTGCCTTTGCCTTGAGACAACCTCGTGTTCTACCAGGGGTATCTCATTCCTTTGCCTGGAAGCCATTTCATTTTCTCCCATGGGCTCTGATGCTGCGGGTGGCATGTTGGCACCCTCTTCCCTCTTCTTTGCCCAGTCCCCAGTAAAGTCGCCTTAAAATGTGGGTTCTCATTTTCTACAGTACCTAGGCCCAGGTAGAAATAAGGATCTTGGGCCTTGTACTTGTGGTTTAGTGGACTGGGCTTAGTTCATGCAACTGTATTGGGCTGATTATGAACCAAGTTGTGCACAAAACATGATTCTTACAACACATACACATTTATAAATACAAAATATATACGTATTGTATGGTAAGGAAATAGTAAACGAATAATAAAAAGGTAAATAAGATGTTAGGGATTCTCAAAATGATAAATAATATTTCATTATTTTCTTGAGTTTTAGTACATTGGGTCCTTTCTCCACTGGGATACGTCACAAGGTCCAAATAAGTTCAAAAGTCACAGAATTAGATAGCTCTTTGTAGGCTTCTAAGACTTGTGAGGTTTGAATCCCTTTGAATCCAAGTGTATCCTCTAGTGCCTGTCTCAGGATCCTTCATAGTGTTTTCCCTCTTTTCTCATTTTTTGAATTCTAAAGATGTTTTTCAAAGGATCTTTATGCTCTGATTCTCTATTGCTAATTGGTTTTTACTGATGGCTTCACCCCCTTTTATAGTACATTCCTAGGGTTTTTAGTGTACCACTAATTCCCTCCATTTGCTGCTTGGGTACCAGAACCAATGTTGTATCAACAACATTGGTGACTGGTTTCTTCCTTATTTTCTCACTATTTTCCCCTTTTAAGGTTTTCCCCCCAAAAGTCCTCAGCTGACCTTCCTCTTTTGGGAGGTCCTAAAAGTTGATTTTCAATCTTCTCTTCCCAAAGCTTCTAGATGCTCCTTTTCAGACCTACCTTTTTGGCTGCTTCACCTTTTGTCATTTTCTCTAAATGGGCAGATTCCTCCCTGTCAGACTGAAAGATCCCCAGCCACCTTCCTTCATGGTCCACCTTCTTGTGTTCCCCGAGGTACCGAACTTCTTTTCATGAAGTGTTAATTCCTAAGTCATCAGCCTTTTTCTGAACCATGGGCAGCTGATGGGACATGCCTATCTTCGTTCCTTGTGTGCATGAGCATACTCCCTTAAGTCGTCCCAATCTCAACTGATCATTTTTTGCATTTCTCGAGGATCCCGGCTTTCTGGGAATCCCAAGGTATCCTGGTCTAGTCCCTTTTTGGGCTCCTTAGGAAATTTTCCTCACAAAGGCTGGGCTGAGCTTCTTTTTTCCTTTTCCTTTCTTTTCTAAGGCCCAAAGCTTGCCCATTCTTAGGTTTTGGCCTCCTCTTGCCTATTTTAAGTGGGCCTTGGTTGACGGTTGGGCCTTGCCTTTTTTTGAGGGCCTTTTTGGGTTTTAGATTTCAATATTTGTGATGTTTTGGGCCTCAACACAATACTTGTGATATTTTGGACCTCAACAATACCTTAATGGCATAACCTCCTCTTTTTTATTAGGAGAATAATGTTTCAAATCCCCCTTTCCTATTGTACTTTCAAATTTTAGATTTAAAAAAAGAAAAAAAAATTGATTCAATCATTACCTTTGAATGGTTGACGATTTGATGTTATGTTACCTTTACATGTTTTAACATTTGGATGATTTGTTAACTTATATGGTCTTTTAAAAAAAAAAAAAAAAATGGTCGGATCATGGTTCAACTTACCTTTTACTCTAGGTAAACAAATTTTAGATTTGGAGTGGGTCAATGGGTTTGGGTCAATTTTGCCATGTCTATTCTTAGATAGGGAATTATAAAAATCCTTAATTGGTTGCAGTGTGTGAGAGTGCTTTTTCCGTAACACTCAGGCCTAAGGATCCCGGGCCGAATAGTTGTAGTTTGGTTGACCGGGCTTTGATTCACCACAGCTAAAGGGTTGTTTAAGAATCAACTGGTGCACAGGACATGCTTCCTACAATACATATAATCTAACAAATAAGGATATTTGTATTGAACTACAAATTAAAATAGCAAAGTAATGCAGAGAAACAAAATAGTAAAAGCACAAAGTAATGGTTAGGGATCCTTAAATCAGTAGAGAATATTTCATCGAATTTTTCTTTATTATGGTTACAGTATGCTCACTAAGACGTGATACAAGGTTCAAGCAAGCTCAAAGATTACAGTCTTAAATAGTTATTCTAACCTTTAAGGCTTGCAAAATTTGATTCTTTTTGAATCCGAGTATGTGCTATAGTGGCTTTCTCTAGGATACTGGGAAATAATTTTACTAATTTTCTTTGTGTTTTTCTTCTCGACAGAATTTTATCAATGATTCTCCCGTGCCGAATTTTCTACCCTTCTTCGCAATCCTTTCCCCCTTTTTATAGTGATATTCTGGAGTTCCAGGGGAACTATTAATT
The DNA here is from genome assembly GCA_028535905.1 of Quercus berberidifolia. Lineage (NCBI taxonomy): Eukaryota > Viridiplantae > Streptophyta > Magnoliopsida > Fagales > Fagaceae > Quercus > Quercus berberidifolia. The sequence continues at coordinate 46,344,078 of JAPQVW010000004.1, forward strand.
CCCCTGTTTTGCCCTCTGGGTACCAGAGTGTGTATTGTGCCCATCGCCCAGTAGGTTCAGTATCCCTGTTCTTCATCCTTTCCTTCCTTTTAGTTTTGTTTCTTTGAAAGTCCATGACTGACTACCTATTTCGGAATATGCTGAGGTCACGCTCTTCTCGATCCAACTTTTGGCTGTCCTTCTTCTTTATCTTATTTCTCAAACGAGCGGAATCCCACTCTGTCGGTTTGAAAGTCTTCCGTTGCTACTCCCTTTTTTATACTTCTTCATTCTGGTTCCCCGAGGTGCTACCCACTTGCACTATGAGAGGTCACTGATTCTTTCCTCTTTCTCTTGCTGGGTCATTTGACGCTTGAGAAGGACGTGACTTCTCCTCTGTTCCTTGTGTTTCTTTTTGTCTTTTTTCTTTTGAATTGTCTTAATTTTTTGTTGACTGTGCTTACACGCCTGGGGGGGGGGGGGATTTGAGCCTTTTGGCAGTCTCTGAGGATCCCGGCTCAGCTTTCTTCTTCAATCCTCTGACATGGGCTTCTTTTCCTTTTCTTTCTTCCTTTTTTATAAGCTTCTGGGCTTCCCCTTTTTTCTTCTTGATGCTTTTTGGGCTTACTATTTCTTCTCTTTTTCGTGGTCCTCTTGCGCTTATTTCTTTGGGCTTGGGTACTATGACTTTTAGACCTCAACAACACGGCAAAAATGGCCCATTAGCATTAATTTTTGAAATATTTAGCAACAGAGCACTGTTTCGGAAATAATTAGGGAAATACCACTTTTTCCGAAAACGCCGCTATAGGGCCCGAAAACGTCACTATAGGGCTTAAAAAACGCCACTATAGGGCCCCTTGAACCTGTTATGGGGACTTATAAAAAAATTTTTGCAGGAAAACGCCGCTATAGGGCCCAAAAACGTCACTATAGGGCTTAAAAACGCCACTATAGGGCCCCTTGAAACTGTTATGGGACTTACAAAATTTTTTTTCAGGAAAACGCCGCTATAGGGCCCAAAAACGTCACTATAGGGCTTAAAAACGCCACTATAGGGCCCCTTGAACCTGTTATGGGACTTATAAAAAATTTTTTCAGGAAAACGCCGCTATAGGCCCGAAAAAGTGGTACATTACTATATAGTTCGGAAACAGTGTTTCTGAGCAAATTATTTCCAAAATTGATGGTAATGGGCCATTTTTGCCCCTCAACACAGTGTTCATAGAATTTCATTGTAGTTTTTTAATTGTGACAAATGCGGTGTTCTATTGGCAGAAAATTATTGAAAATTTTTCTTAACTGAAAAAAATTATTAAAATCTTATTGAGAATAACATGAGAGAAATACCGATATCTTAAAAAGAATTAATGTTCAATTTGCAGTATATTGTCAAAAAAAAGTGCGATGCAAAAAAAGAAAAAAAAAAGATTTTAATTTTCTTGGGAAGTCCATATCATATGTATCCTTAAATTGTAATTTTGAAGTCGCAATTATGGTCCCTTGGTAGTACGATGACATTAATTCCGAAGAAAAAAAAATCATTGATGCGAAAGAAGCATTTGATAATTTAATACGTTTTTTGTTTTTCTTCCCCACTCTCTTTCTTTAATATCATCTACAAAGTGTAATGCATGCAATCATTCTTCTATTTCGGTTTTACGCAAAACCAATAATATAGGTGAAGAATAGGTCCTCAAAAGCCACAGAGAGCCCTTAAGTCATATTTAGTGGAGGAGGTTTCAGCACAAATCAAGGTCATTTAATTGATTGTCAATGTCAAAATAAAAATTTTCAATTCCATACACCCAAAGGGCAGTGCCTTTCATTGCGCAAAATTATCAATGTTACTCGACCTGACTACTGTCAATTGAATGACAACTATCTGTTTAATATTCCTTAAACCCATTGGAGAGAAATGACTGAGAACAGTACAATTAGTTTCTTGATCACTCAACTAATTAAAAACCTTACATCAGAGTAACAACAAATTAATTATTTAATATTCTTGCTTCAAAATGTGTATCAAAATCCAATTTGACAGAGTTTATTATTGTTGTCCCAACAAGAATTGAATACAATCTGATCTTTGTAAATGAACCCTTCAAGCTGCTTAACATTCAAGTAGATAGAAAACACCTCTTTATGAGAAAGTGCACAAATAGGAGTGTCTCTTTCTAGCTCCTTCTTCACTACTACTCTTAATTACCTTTTCCTTCGAAGTTAAAATGTGATTTTTCACAAGCTATTTGACTTGGTTGCAAGTTCCTTCCCCCTCTTTTGAAGGTTTGCTATGTGCTGTATAACCTCAAGAAGTACTGTAGCCTTCTTCATTATCTGCGTAGATGTGAGTAGCAGATTCAGCTCTTCGAACTAAACCCAAGTCAGCAAAGAATAATCAAATTTAGATACAAGGCACATCAACAAAAACCCCCCCAAAAAATACCATTGAGTCAAAGACATTTACAATGAGAGTAAATTAAAAGATTTCAGTGTTTTTTATTTTTTATTTTTTTTATTTTTAGATTCTATAATATTTCAAATATATGATTTTCGTTTCATGATAATTGCTCTTTATTATCAAGCGAAGGCAAAGATTGATTTTTGGTGTAAGTAGAAATTGAACCTTAAATCTTTTATTCAACAACAAAATTTCATTCTTTTGTAAATATTTAAATATAGAGAATTCTATTCTTCATTAATACAAATTAATATTTTTAATTCACTTTTTAATGGTTTGATTTCGAATTCAAATTTTTTAATTACAACACCACGTTTATAACTTTTCGTATTCAATTCATAATAAAAACCTTACCTCAGAGTAAAGGGTGAAAACTAACCAAAAAAAAAAAAAAAATCATTAATTAATATACTTACTCCATCTTCAAAATGCGTATCCAATTTCAATTTGAGAGAGATTACTATTCTTGTCCCAACAAGAATTGAATACAATCTCAACTTTCTAAATGAACCCTTCAAGCTACTTAAAATTCAAGTAGATAGAAAACACCCCTTTATGAGCAATTGAGTGCACAAACAGGAGTGTCCCTTCTCTTTCATGACAACTTCTGTTAATTATCCTTTCCTTCAAAATTAGAAGTGTGTTTGGCATGATTAATTTTGCCAACTTATTTTACTATTCAGTTTATTTTTGATACTGTTCATGGATCCCACTATATTATTTAAGCTAATTTTTACTTTTATTTATAGTACTTTCAGTAAAAGTTTTCATTTTTAGCAAAATAAGCGGATCCCATGAAGCACCGTTAGCCCTCTTCATTATTTCGGTAGATGTGAGCAGTGGATTTGGCTAAACCCAAGACAACAAAGTAGCCCAATCAAATTCAGATACATGGCATATCAACAAAAGATCCCAAACAATAACTGTAGGGGCACAATTTAGTAACCAAATTCTTGTTGTTACAAGCCTTGGTCTAAAAAGCCCAACACAATGAATTCTTGTAGGGTATGGGTTAAAGAACTCGGTTTAAGTAAATTTCGACGGATTGTTGCATGGGTTAAGGGAACACACGAACAAGAACAAATGCTATAGTGTAGAAAGGTCACCTGGAATGATAGAGCTAAAGACTTGATTAATAGATACAAATCAATGCAGTAAGACTCCTCTCCATGCTACAGTATTCTCTCCTTTCTTTTTTCTCGTCCCCCTCTCTTGGGGGACTTTTACATATTATATAGGCTCTTTCCAATCATCTGGGCTTTACACTTGTTGATCATCCAAACCCCCACTTGAGCACCTGTCCCATCAGACACCTCTCTCAGTTCTTTGTGAGTTGCGGTAGCCAAGGTAGCACTATGCAGGGATCTTCTCCACATTAAATGTGGTCAGGAGAGTAGTTGTAATGCATTTAATGTGGTGGTGGCAGCCTTTGCTGAGATATTTCGGGTTTCCTTCCTTTTTACGTATTTAGAAGATGGACTGTAGTGGCTTGGATGTACCTTTGCTCCGGATTTTGTAGTATCCGAGGAGGAATTACTCCCCAGACGTGTTTTCTTTGCCCTAGTGGGCCTGAATAAGGATTGCTTGGGTCACGCTGGCTCCTCAGATGGGCTGCGTTCTCGGACGGGCCTAGGGCCCAGCTTGTTATTTTGGGTCGGTCCCCACAATAGCCCCTCAAAACTCTGGTTTTTGATCTCCTTCCGAGGAGAAAAACGGGGTTTTGACATTACAAAGGATGAAATTAATTAGCTCCTGATTTACACGTGTGGGGGTAGTTACTTTTGACGCGCTACAATTTACGAGGCGCGACGATTTACTCCAGGTGGCTTCATGTCTCCCCTATCTAACGGTGAGGCGCAGATCTAACGGCTGACATTCTTCCTAAAGTTCTTGAGCTGGAGCGATTCCCTTTTCCCCCTTGCTATATAAAGCCATAAGGAGACTTGTTTGTCTTTTCGTTCACCAGCAAATAAGAAGTTTAAAGAACTCCAGAGAACTCCAATGCCCAGACATCCACGAGCACTCCCGACCTTCGATTTCTGTAACTATTTCTGTGAGGAGTCCTTTCCTGAAGAGGTTTCCAAGTGTTTCAGAGATTGTCGCAGGGACACCCGTAAGTTCCACTCTCTTCGTTGCTTCAAATTTCTCCTCGGCTTTCAATTTTCACTTCGGTTTTCTCTCTCGTCCCTCCGGTTTAACTTAGATGGGTAGATTCAGGGATCTAGTAGATACTCTGACTGCCATGGAGGCTTTTAGTACAAAATATCATATCCCACCGGGGGTGGTTCTGCAGTACTGTCTCCCAGAAGGAATATTAACAGATAGAGACGTGGGTCAAGTCGTCATTCCCATGATTGCTTTTATAGAAGGAGGAATGACACTTCCCATGTGTAGGATTACCCTGGACTACTTGTTCAACCATAGGTTGACACCGCATCAGTGCGCTCCAAACTTGTTCAGGATCTTAGGCAGCATAGATGTCCTGAACGAGCGGATGGGTCTAGGCCTTACCTGGCACGATGTAGTTCATCTGTATGAGTGCCACTACCTCAAAAAAGGGGGGTATTATCTTAAATCTCGGTCCGAGGCCGTTAGACTAATCTCCTGCCTCCCCATATCCAATAAGACTATGAAGGATGATTTCCTCATTGTTTTAGGAGAGTGGAGCGATGGTATTCATTGTCCAACTCGGGCAGGAACTCCAGGTGTGGCGCCTCTAGGGCCAATCATTTAGGGAGGGGGCTTAGCTCTTTAGATTCATTCCCCCCCTTTTTTTTTTTTTTTTTTGCTTAAGAATCAAAAATTTTTATAACTTGACCACAATCTCCTCCTCGGCTATTTTGCAGATAAAGCTCACGTTGCTCCTCGGTTGAGCCATGTAAACATTCCGGCCTTGAACTATCTTCTGAGATCAGAAATCTACGTTAACGAGGACGGGCAACTACACGCGGCTCATCTTGTTTTGGGCTACCAACCCCTATCCCGCGCCTTCCAAGACATTGGCAATGCTATAAGAGCTGGTAGTTCGAGGTTAGCTAGGATCGATGTGTCTAAGCCCAAGTTTTTAGCCTGAAACGATCTCAGGCCGGTAATTTTGCCCCGCATTCAAAATCCTCCACCAGTTGCATAATTGCCTCCATAAGATAATCTTGAAGTTGCCGCACAAGCTGAAGAAGAAGCTGAATCATCTCGTCTTTCTCTAGAGGAGGAGATAGACGAGTTCTACTTCGAAGAAAATATTCCCCAAGCTCCTCTGATTGAGCTTTCAGATCCCGAGGGAGAGCAGGACCGAAATTCAGTGGTCGGCGTGCTAATAGTTATAGCCTGCTCGGATGACTCCTCAGACGACGAGGTAGATAATATGGCCTCTAATAAAGGAAAAAGCCTACGAGAGTTGATGGCCTCCCGAGGCAAAGGTCAATCGTCAAAGGTGCCCTCCCAGTCCCAGACCCCTATTCTTCCTCCCGTTGCTCCTCAGCTCCCTTCTGATCTCGGCCTAAAAGTTAACCCGGACCTGAAGAAGAAAAGGCCGGTTGAAACCCTTGAGGAAGGCGAGGTGGGCCCCTACCTGGGTAAGCAGCAAAAAACAACCCGGGGGTAGAGGAATAAAAGGGCTCCCTCTGTAGAAAGCCGGGAGGAAGGGGACCGAGCCGAACTGCGTGTTAATCCGCGTACTTGGAGCCCGAAGCTTGAGGTAGACGGGGTTGCCATTCCTTACACCGCTTCGGTTCGAGAATACAATAGGGGCCGAGCGGGATATATAGCAGAGGCACTAGAGCAGCCCGTGCTCCTTCCCCGGGACATGGAGGCTTACAGGCGATTCTCACAACCTGAGCTCTTCCTATCCCTGAAGAGGGACCTTGCAATGGTAAAGCAATTCGTCTTACCTTTGATAACGTCATTAGATCCTATCACATTTTAACGTATCGTTTTGTTGTTTTGTGGGCAGATTACCCAACAAGTGTTCGTGGCCGAGGAATATTGCTGTGACAACCGCAAATTAGCTGAAGTTGAGGCTCTATCTCGTGCCAAGGTGGAGAAGTTTGTAAGGTCCCTTAAGCAAGAGAATTTTTAACTTTCTGAGAAGTTCAAAGAGGCTGAGAATGGCCGCAGGAGTGCTGAGGCTGGACTGAAGAATGCTGAAACCCAAGCCGAAGACCAGCGCCAAAAATTGTTCGTGACCGAGACCGACCTTGCCACTGAAAGGAAAAAAGTGTTGGATCTTACGGCCGCGTTATAGAAAGCTGTGGAGGAGGCTCGGCTGGCTAAAGAAGAGGCTCAGCTAGTTAGGGAAGCAGCTGAGGCGGAGAAGAAAGCCTCTTATCAGCTGGGGGCGGAGGAGACTGAAGCCAGGCTTTCCGAGGAGCTACCAGAGGTATGCAGGGATTATTGCAGCATCTCATGGGCGCATTCCCTTGATGCTGCAGGGATTCCTGCGGACTCGGCCTTAAGGTTGCCTGGGAAGGTCTTTTTCCCTCCTGAGATCCGAGAGATCCCAGATGGCGCCACCAAAGCTTCTGAATAGGCTACGGTTATTCCTGATGTCATCCCCTTAGTTGATAAGAACAAGGATCCTGCTAAGGAGTCAGTCTCCAAGGGCTTAAGGGCAGATTCCCAAGATAAAGGCATTCCCCCTCCTCATGCAGAGCAGAAAGAGAATCCTCCTGCTGAGGCTTAGCTCCAATAGTTTTTATTATTGTATTTTCTTTAAAACGGGAGTTGTCTTACCTTTTGTTCTTTTGTAAAGACTTCCCTTTGTATTATTCTCGACTTATTAATATAGAATGTTCTTTTCCTATTTCTCTTTTTGTATTTATGACTGATGTTGATATAATTTCATTGCTTTGTTCAAAGTTAATGCTACTGTTCCTTTAGTTGATGTTTGCAACGATCCTTAAGATTCTACCAATATAAACAAATGAGAAAAGGCAGTGCCATGCGGCGAACTTAGAACAATAGATGCTATTATACGAAACTATGAATGCACCTTAAAATTGCACAGGAGTCCTGAGTTGTTAATTTCCCCCAAGTCTATGGTTCGAGGAGCCATGCAGGACTTAGGTTCTGTTTAACACTGGAATAGATGCCTTAAGTAGTTAATTTCCCCTAAGTCTGTGGTCTGAGGAGCCATGCAAGATTTAGGTTCTGTTTAACATTGGAATAGATGCCTTAAGTTGTTAATTTCCCCCAAGTCTGTGGTCTGAGGAGCCATGCAGGACTTAGGTTCTGTTTAAAACTTGGATAGATCCCTTAAGTAGTTAATTTCCCCTAAGTCTGTGGTCCGAGGAGCCATACAGGACTTAGGTTTTGTTTAAAACTTGGATAGATGCCATAAGTTATTAATTTCCCCCAAGTCTATGGTCCGAGGAGCCATGCAGGACTTAGATTCTGTTTAAAACTTGGATAGATGCCATAAGTTATTAATTTCCCCCAAGTCTGTGGTCCGAGGAGCCATGCAGGACTTAGGCTCTGTTTAAAACTTGGATAGATTCCTTAAGTAGTTAATTTCCCTTAAGTCTGTGATCCGAGGAGCCATGCAGGACTTAGGTTCTATTTAAAAATTGGCTAGATAGAAGTTGACCAATAGATATGCGATGATCACGGAACAAAACATAGGCAGAGTTGTTTTCATAAATAATAATATCTTCTTAGATTATTTACATTCCACAAGCGAGGTACAATTTTTTCATCTAAGTCTCCTAGGTAATAAGCACCTATTCCGGCCACAGAAGTGATGTGATATGGTCATTCCCAGTTGGGTCCCAGCTTGCCCCAGGAAGGGTTCTTAGCGCTGCCCAGAATCTTCCTCATCACGAGGTTGCCTGGACTCAAAGGTCACAGCTTTACATTAACATCATACCCCTGCTTTAGCTTCTGGTGATAACAGGCTATATGGATCATCTCTTTTTCCCTTTTTTCCTTAGCTAAGTCTAGACTTCTCCCCAGTAACTTGTAATTGTTTTTTGGGGTAAAAGTGCTAGATTTCAATGTGGGGAAGCTGTTCTCAAGTGGGAGTATGGTTTCGGGCCCATAAGTTATTAAAAAGGAGTTTTGCCCGTTGACCGTCGCGGTGTCGTTCGATAGGTCCATAAAACGTGGGGGAGTTCTTCCACCCATCTCCCCTTTGCATCATCCAACCTCTTTTTCAGCCCGCTCACTATGACCTTGTTCACAGCCTCGGCTTGCCTGTTTCCTTGGGGGTAGGCAGGAGTGGAATATCGGTTTGTGATCTCAAAGTCGCAGCAGTATTCCCTGAAGTTTTTACTATCAAATTGAAGACCGTTGTCTGAGATGAGGGTGTGAGGAGTTCCGAAGCGCGTAATGATGTTTTTCCAAATGAATTTCTTGGCATCCACGTCCCTGATGTTGGCCAAAGGTTCAGCCTCTACCCATTTGGTGAAATAATCGGTGCCAACTATTATGTACCGCTTATTCCTTGTTGCTTTAAGGAAAGGACCGACAATATCAAGACCCCACTGAGCAAATGGCCAGGGGCTGGAGAGGGGGTTAAGGACTCCCCCTGGCTGGTGGATATTTGGGGCGAATCTCTGGCATTGATCACACTTCTTTGCATATTTTTGGGCCTCTCTCTGCATGTTTGGCCACCAGTACCCTTGGGTGAGTGCCCTGTGCGCCAGCGATCTTCCTCCTGTGTGACTTCCACAAATCCCCTCATGTAGTTTTTCGAGCAAGGATTCGGATTCTTCTAGGTGTATACATAATAGGTACGGTTCAGAATAGAAACTCCGGTATCATCCAACCTCTTTTTCAGCCCGCTCACTATGACCTTGTTCACAGCCTCGGCTTGCCTGTTTCCTTGGGGGTAGGCAGGAGTGGAATATCGGTTTGTGATCCCAAAGTCGCAGCAGTATTCCCTGAAGTTTTTACTATCAAATTGAAGACCGTTGTCTGAGATGAGGGTGTGAGGAGTTCCGAAGCGCGTAATGATGTTTTTCCAAATGAATTTCTTGGCATCCACGTCCCTGATGTTGGCCAAAGGTTCAGCCTCTACCCATTTGGTGAAATAATCGGTGCCAACTATTATGTACCGCTTATTCCTTGTTGCTTTAAGGAAAGGACCGACAATATCAAGACCCCACTGAGCAAATGGCCAGGGGCTGGAGAGGGGGTTAAGGACTCCCCCTGGCTGGTGGATATTTGGGGCGAATCTCTGGCATTGATCACACTTCTTTGCATATTTTTGGGCCTCTCGCTGCATGTTTGGCCACCAGTACCCTTGGGTGAGTGCCCTGTGCGCCAGCGATCTTCCTCCTGTGTGACTTCCACAAATCCCCTCATGTAGTTTTTCGAGCAAGGATTCGGATTCTTCTAGGTGTATACATAATAGGTACGGTTCAGAATAGAAACTCCGGTATAGCTTGTGGTCCTCTGACAACCAGAACCAAGGAGCATTCCTCCGTATCTTCTCGGCCTCTAGTTTTCCTTCTAGTAATGTATCGTCTTTGAGGAAGTTCATTATATAATCCATCCAGCTGGGATTCCTTCTAATCTGATGGATCCGAGCTGTGTCTCTTCCGATTGAACTTGTTTGGCATAAATCCTCAACAAGGATCATTCGTGGCAGATCATGCACAGAGGACGTGGCAAGAGTGGCCAGCGAATCCGCATGTGTGTCCCCACTTCTAGAAACATGCGTCAGGTTAAAGGATTCAAAGTCTGACTGCAGGCGTTTGACTCGACCGAGATACTCTTGCATTCTAGCATTTCTAGCTTCTAACTCACCCATCACTTGGCCAACGACCAATTTGGAGTCCGAGAATGCCTCCATTGCCTTTCCGCCCAATTTTTGAACCATCCTCATTCCTTGAAGCAAGGCCTCATACTCAGCCTCGTTGTTCGTAGCTGAGAATCTAAGTCTTATTGATTTTTCAATGGTAATACTTTCGGACGATATCAGAACTAGCCTAATCCCAGATTCTTTTTGGTTGGTCGCGCCATCCACATAGACCTTCCAACGCAAGGTTTCTCGAGCTGAGATTATGCCAACCGATTTTCCATCCATGTTTTCCCTTTGTGTTACTCCTTCCATAGAAGGCTTAGCGAATTCTGCGACTAGATCCGTGAGGACTTGACCCTTTACAAAGGACCTAGGCATGTATTTAATGTCAAAAGCACCCAAGAGCGCACTCCACATGGCTATTCTTCTCATGTAATCGGCGTTTCGAAGCACCGATCGAAGGGGAAGCTGGGTTAGAGCAATGACCATGTGTGCCTGAAAGTAATGAGGGAGTTTTTGCGTGGCATGCACTACTGCCAGAATTGCTTTCTCTAATGGTAAGTAGCGCACTTCAGCCTCATGTAATGATTTACTTACGTAATACACTGGTTGCTGTATTCCATTATCATCCCATATCAGTACCAAGCTTACAGCATGAGGGGCTACTGCTATGTATGCGAATAGTACCTCGTTAGCCTCAAGGCTAGACATGATGGGCGGTCGCGATAAGTATTCTTTGAGTTGCTGGAAGGCCAGGACAAAATCCTCTGACCACTCAAACCCTTTCCACTTATTTATTAAGAGATAGAAAGGTCGGCATCGGTCTGCAGATCGTGATATGAACCGGTTCAATGCTGCGATCATGCCAGTGAGTTTCTGCACTTCTTTCAGGTTCCAAGGAGCCTGTAGGCTATTAATCGCCTTGATTTGATCTGGGCTTACCTCTATTCCTTTGTGGGTTACCATATAGCCTAGGAATTTCCCATACCCGACCCCAAATGAACACTTGGAAGTATTGAGCCGCAACTTGTGCTCCTTTAAGATGCCAAAGATGATCTCCAGGTCTTTCACGTGCTCGGACACCACCTTGCTTTTTACCACCATATCGTCTATGTAGACTTCAATGAACTTATCTAGTTGTGGTTTGAATATTCTGGTCATCATCCTTTGGTAGGTTAACCCTGCATTCTTTAGTCCGAAAGGCATCACCTTATAGTGGTAGTTTCCGACGGGTGTCATGAACGCCGTTTTCTCCTGATCCTCTAATGCCAGTGGTATCTGATGATAGCCCTGGAAGGCATCCAGGAAGCTCATTCGAGACTGGTCTACAGTTGCATCTATCAGTCGGTCTATTCTAGGTAACGGGAACGAGTCTTTCGGGCATGCCTTGTTCAAGTTTGTAAAGTCCAAGCAGACTCGCCACTTCCCCGTTTTCTTTCTTACCACCACCGTATTTGCCAGCCATTCCGGGTAAAAGACTTCTTTGATAGCCCCTACCTTTTTAGCTTCGTCACTTCGTCTCTAATGGCACTGGCATGTTCTTTCAAGGGGCGTCGGGGTGACTGCTTCTTTGGAATAGAAGATGGGTTAACATTTAAGTAGTGACAAATGAGACTAGGGTCAACTCCCGGGGCATCGTAAGCGTCCCATGCAAATACATCAACATTTCTCCTCAGAAACCCGACCAGTTCCTCTTTTTCTTGAGGAGGTAATTTTGAGCCGACCTGGAAAAATCTCTCTGGGTCATTGTCAACGATAAACTTTTCCAAACTTTCATACCTTATCTCCTCGGCTAGCCCACTAACTTGCCCTGCCGAGGTGGTTGATTGCTATAAGTTTTCAGAAGCTGAGGACTCGACATTGGATTGACGTGAGATGGCGGCCACCATACACTGCCTAGCCATGGCCTGATCTCCACGAATCTCTTCCACTTGGCCTCCGGACGGGTATTTTACCTTTTGGTGAAGTGTGGAAGATACGGCTTCTAGGGCATGGATCCATGGCCTGGCTACTATCGCTGTGTAGGGCGAGTAGACATCGATCACGATAAAGTCCACCTCCACCACCTCCGACCCGGTCTATATGGGTAATTTGATATGCCTTTTTGGTACAACAGTCTTCCCTTCGAAGTTGATAAGGGGAGAGTCATAAGCCATCAAATCCTCCAGCCTTAAGTTCAGCTCCTTGTATAGATCAGGGTACATTACCTCTACTGCGTTGCCCGGGTTTACCAGTACCCTCCTCACATCGAAACCTCCGATTCTCAGCGTAACCACTAAGGCATCGTCGTGAGGTTGGATGGTTCCCCTCTTATCTTCGTCCGAGAATCCTAATATTAAAGAACTTCCCTTTTTAGACCTTTTAAATTCTCTTCCCTGTCCTGGACGGAGAGCCGAGCCACGGACAGCACCCTGGAAGGAAATGAGCCGGTTCTTCCTGGAGCGGTGAGGATGACGTGTATCTTCCTCGTGGGAGGTCTTAATGATACATCTTTTTGAGGCTCTTGCATTGCCTGGCCCAGATGACCGCTTAAGGGGTGTAAAAGGTGACGCAACTTTCCTTCTCGAACCAGCTAATCTAAGTGATTCCATAGGTTCCTGTAATCCTCAGTGGTATGCCCATGGTCCTGATGATAGTGACAATACAGGTTCTGGTTGCGTTTCGAAGGGTCCCCAACCATTTTTCCCAGCCATCTGAAGAAGGGTTTGTTCTTGACTTTCTCCAGAATTTGCTGTACCGGCTCTCTGAACACGGCATTAACCGTTTGCATGTTGCTTTGTCCAGCTTGTCTCGAAAAATCTCTCCTTGGCTGGTTATGGTTATATCGTTCCAACCTGAAATCAGTCCCTTTGGGGGGAATGATCTTCTCCTTTCCTTTTCCTTGTAGCTGGTCTTCTTCCACCCTTTTGTACTTGTCAATCCTATCCATCAACTGATGAACGTTGGCAACGGGTTTACCAGTGAGAGATTTCCTTAAACCATGCTCGGTGGGGAGACCGCTTTTGAATGTGCTGATGGCGACATCATCGTGGTTCTCATCCAACTTGTTACACATCTCCCAATACCTATCTGAATACGCCTTTAGGGTCTCTCCCTCGCGCATGGACAAGGACAATAACGAACTTAGGGGTCGAGGGACTCTACTATTTGTAATAAAGCGAGAACAAAAAGCTTGAGTGAGCTGCTTATAGGAGCCTATGGAATTTGTCTTCAGGCTGTTGAACCATCTCATCGCCATTGGCCCCAAGCTGGACGAGAAAACTTTGCACATCAGAGCCTCATTTTGGGAGTAGATGGCCATTCTTTGGTTAAACTGGCTCACATGCTCCACTGGGTCTGCTCGGCCGTTGTAGATGGCAAACGTTGGTTGATTGAAACGTCGGGGTAATTTAGCCCCTTCGATCTTGTGCGTGAAGGGTGATTTGGAGATCTGATCCAATGCCTTGTTCATAGCATCATTACCCAATCCCTTGCTAGATGGGCTCTCATACCTCCGTGCAGGGCGCAACTCCTTCTCGTAAGAAAAAGTTTCACTCGGGGGAGTTCTAGACCTCCGTCTGTAGCTGACGTCCTCCTCCGCATTAGAGGATGCATCTGAGCTGGAGGGAGATTTCTTTTGCTGTGCATGGTGCAGCTTTCTTTTCAGGTCTTCTATTTCTCGTTGCATGGCCTGATGATCGTTTCGCCTTTGGGATACACGACTACCTATTTGGGTACAGCTTTGGCTGGTCTGGGTAGTATGTACGCTTCCCTCATGATTCCTTCCATTGCTTGGATTTGTTCTCGGGTTGGGAGGATTATTTTGCTGTTGAGAGCCAAAAGGTTCCATCAGTTGAGGGTCAGCTTGGTGGGGATTCTCCTGGTGTGGACCTAATTTTTCCATGCCTAACCATCGTACTTACTCACACTTAAGTTCTTCCCACAGACGGCGCCAATTGTAGGGGCACAATTTAGTAACCAAATTTTTGTTGTTACAAGCCTTAGTCCAAAAAACCTAACACAATGAATTCTTGTAGAGTATGGGCTAAAGAAATCAGTTTAAGTAAATTTAGACGGATTGTTGCATGGGTTAAGGGAACACATGAACAAAAACAAATGCTATAGTGCAGAAAGGTCACCCGGAATGATAGAGCTAAAGACTTGATTAATAGATACAAATCAATGCAGTGAGACTCCTCTCCCACGTCCCCCTCTCTTGGGGGACTTTTACATATTATATAGGCCATTTCCAATCATCTGGGCTTTACACTTGTTGATCATCCAAACCCCCACTTGAGCACCTGTCCCATTAGACACCTCTCTCAGTTCTTTGTGAGTTGTGGTAGCCAAGGTAGCACTGTGCAGGGGTCTTCTCCACATTAAATGCGGCCAGGAGAGTAGTTGTAATGCATTTAATGTGGTGGTGGCAGTCTTTACTGAGATATTTCGGGTTTCCTTCCTTTTTACATATTTAGAAGATGGATTGTAGTGGCTTGGATGTACCTTTGCTCCGGATTTTGCAGTATCCGAAGAGGAATTACTCCTCGGATGTGTTTTCTTTGCCTCAGTGGGCCTGAATAAGGATTGCTTGGGTCACGTTGGCTCCTCGGATGGGCTGCGTTCTTGGACGGGCCTAGGGCCCAACCTGTTATTTTGGGCTGGTCCCCACAATAACTATTGAGTCAAAGACATTTCAACGAGAGCAAATTAGAAGATTTCATTCTCTTTTTATTTATTTATTTTTATCAATACAAGAATATTTCAAATCTATGGTTCCACTCCATGATGATTGATCTTTATTATTAGGCCAAAACATCAATTGATTCTTGGCCTCTTATTCGACGACAAGATTTCGTTCTTTTTAAATATTTAAACGCACTGAATTCTACTTATTCTTTAATACAAATTAATATTTTAAAATCACTCTTTAAGTGTTATTTTCAATTCAAAATTTTTATTTACAATACTATGAAAAGTAGGGATGGCAATTCATGTTCACGTGTTAGGTTCATGTTGTGTCGACCCATGAGTATTCGACTATATGGGTCAACCCTAACCGGACATGTTTATTAAACGGGTCAGAATTCTCCAACCCTAATACAATCCATTTATTAAACGGGTTAGTCGTGTTGACCTGTTTATCCGATTTTATCAAAACGAAAAAAAAAAAAAAAAATTTAGTATTAACTGAATTGATATGAATTATAAAAAACCAAACAAATAAATATTTTTAACATAAAATTCAAAAGCAACGAGTAACTGCATCACTAATAATTATTCAAAACGAAAACATATCTCAATATCACAAATAATCAATCATAATATGTTAAAGAAAATAAACCACAACAACTAATAAGTTTATATACCTAAAGTTTGAAGGGTATATTGGTAAAATGTCATTTAATTAAACGGGTCAAATAGGTTTCAAGTGATGGACACTAACCCAACCCGTTTATTAAACGGGTTAGTTGTGTCAACTCGAATATGACACGAACCCATTAAGCCTCAACCTATAACCTACTAATTTTGTGTTGTGTCGTGTTCGATTCATGTGTTGTGTCCAATTTTGTCACCCCTAATGAAAAGTGTTTTTAACTTATCAGCAACTTGTAATTACATATAAGGATTGAAAGTTCTTCAGTTGTATGTTTTTGTTAAGCACAATAGGAATAACTCAGGATCCGTTAATATAATAATTGTGTTGAGAATTAAGAGCAATAATTATCTCATGTATTATATAAAATGTATCTTCTCTTACACAATATGTGAGTCTTGCATAGTAGTGAGCTTGTGCGACAAAAGATGCATATATCTGATATACAAGATACATTCTCAATTAAGAGATCGTGTTGTTGCCAAGAGTTTTGTGGCTTAACTTGTACCTCTACTTTTTAGTGTTTCCAACCTAGATATTTAGAGTCCGAATCCTCCCATCCAACTATCTAGTTATAAATTTTTTTTAAAAAAAACATGTTGTTAGTGGCATAACCTTCTCTTTTTTATTAGGAGAATCGCGATTTAATTTCCCCTTCTCCATTGTACTATCAAATTTAAATAAATAAATTTTTTTTAATTTGAGCTTGCACTTGCGCTTGGATAGTAAATGATAAAAATTCTCTTTTATTAGGAGAATCATGATTCAAATTCCCGGCTTCTCTTGTTATACTATCAAATTATTAAAAAAAAAAAAAAAAAGGAAAAAACTGAAAATTTGCGTTGGGAAGTCCATATGTATCCTCAAATTGTAATGTTGAAGAATGATGTATATATACGGGTGTTATGGTTCCTTGGTAGTACGATGAAATTATTATAGAGTGGATGGGATGGTTTAAACTTTAAATCTTATTGTTTCCTCTCAAAAAATAATAATAAAAATCTTATTGTTAATTCCAAAGAGAGAGAGAGAAAAAATCATTGATGTGAAAGCAGTCATAGATAATTTCTTAGGTTTTTCTTTTTCTTTTTTCTTCCCCCACTTTCATTACTTAATATTAGGACAAAATGGCCTTATGCCATTTTCATCCAAATTATATAGCCTTATACCCCCCTTTCTAAACTAATTAGGAAAATGCTCATCTTTTGTAATTCGATTTTCTCAAAATCGAGTTAAAAAAAAAAAAAAATTCTGGAGCCCTATATTGACGTTTTGTAACTTGATTTCATGGAGCTCAAGTTACAAAACGCCACTATAGGTCCTTAAAAACGTCACTATAGTGCCTAACTCGATTTTGAGAAAGTCGAGTTTCAAAAGAGGGGCATTTTCCAAATTAGTTTGGAAAGGGGAGGCATAAGTCTATATAATTTGAGTGAAAATGGCATAAGGCAATTTTGTCCCTTAATATAATCTACAAAGTTGAATGCATGCAATATTGCTATCGTGTTCATCTATTCCCGTTTCACTCAAAACCAATAATATTTGTGAAGAAAATAGGTCCTCAAAAACCACAGTGAGCATGTAATTCATATTTAGTGGAGGAGGTTGATCAGCACAAATCAAGGTCATTTGATTGTCAATGTCAAAATAAAATTTTCAATTCCTTAAAACCAAAAGGGGCAGATGCCTTTCATTGTGCAAAATTATCAATGTTACTCGACCTCATGATTTACTGTCAATTGAATGACAACTATCTGTTTAGTATTCCCTTAAGCCCGTGAAGAAATGACTAATAACAGTACAATTAATTTCTTGATCACTAAACTAAAAGCCTTACATCAGAGATTCAGGGTAAAGAAGAAAACTAACACAAAGTTAATTAGTTAATATACTCACTCTGCCTTCAAAACGTGCATCAAATTCCAATTTGAGAGAGAGGTTACTTCTGTTGTTTGAAAACGATCTCAACTTTGAAAATGAACCCTTCAAGCTGCTTCAATTGTAGATAAAAATCTATGGGTATCAGATTATGACTTGACAGTAAGAATGGGTTTTAAACTTCTATTATGTTTTGCACAAAACTTAGATACGGTTTTTAACTATTTTTTTTTAAATTTTAATTTTTTATAAAAAGTTCTCAATTAAATTTAACCATGTAATTGAATTGATCAATGAGTCACATAGTTGAATTTAATTATCTTTAAAGAAAATAATATTTTATGTGTTGAATTGGTTAGTACAATTAAATGGTTGAAATTTACTTGGAAAATCTAAGGTATAGACCGTTTAAACTAAAACCAATTTTTGATTAATCTTGGTTTGTTAATTACCTTTTCAGGTTACTTGAAATGATTGTGGACGGATTGTTATTACCTCGAGATGGTTCTCAAGATATTATTACTAGCTCGAAATGTTATCTGACCTCAAACACTAGAGTCTAGGGTCTGGAAATGCCTAACCTAATAGGACTTTTGAAATACACACAAATTAACAATTAAAGGAAATGAGAAATATTTAAATGACTAAGTTACTTAATTGACTTAAGTAGTTTACAACATCTTGAAATCAAAGAGCTCAAAGTAAATCGTCTGGATTGAACTAAAACTAAGGCAAATAATCCTAAATAAAGTCATATCATAGGAATTCAGTTGATTCAATCCTAAAACATTGGCCTGTTTGGTAAGCAGAGGCGGAGCCAGGAATTTTTGTTTAGGGGGGTCAAGTTGCAACACTAATATATTTATCAAGACAACCCTCCACACACACAGATATATACACACACGCTTTTTTTATTAGATACATACACATATACACACATACTTTTTTATTTGATAAGTTATATATATACACACACCCAACAAAAATAAAAGAGTTTAGTATTTTCAATCAAAATTATGTTAGATGACGATATTTCATAAAATTAATAAAATTGATTTTTACCATTTTTATAGTGAAATTGTTAAAAATGTTCATTTTCTATACAAATTATCAAATTTTATACTAATGTAAGTAAAAAAATCATTCAAGTGAATTAATGAAAATTTCAAAAACATGAATGATCCAAAACTTGGAAGAACAAGTTAGGCTCCAAACATATTTGAAGCTATCTTACTTTAATTCATTATATGGCAACTAAAGAGACATTTCATGTGTAGTTTTAATGACAAGATTTTTTTAATGAGTCAATAACTTGCTAGTCGCTACATAACGGGTTAAAAAAGATAAATTCAAACATGTTTAGTGCCAAATTTTATCAAATATTTAACAGATATAAGAGCTCATCTTGCAATAAAAAATATAATTGTGAAAAAAAAAGTTGTCTCTATAACTGTTAGACCAATTTTTTTTTTTTTTAAGAGTATAATTGAACTAATTCAAATACTTGGAGGGGCCCACTCTTATTTTTGTAGACTAAATTTTAAAAACATTAAAATAATTATATATATTTAAAAAATTTTCAAAATTTTGGGGGGGCCACCCTTCAACCTACCTCCACCCTTGTTGGTAAGCATACTCAAACATACATTTTCAATTTTTAAACAATATTACACATATTTCCACACACTTTTTTATCCATACGTATTTCAAAAAACTACAAATAACGTTACTAAAACTCCTCTACTAAACGGCATTGCATCGAAATGGAAGTTCATACCGATCAAATTGCCACAAACATGTACATATCACATCAAACTTAAAAATATTCACAAATATAAGTATGAAGACATAAACTTACGTATCCTATACTATGGTCGTTGTTATGTGCTCAGAAATAAGTTCTCTGATTTGTTCGTGAGGATTGTGGCGTCCTTCTTTGTTGAACAAAGGCCTTTATTTGTATCTTAGAACTGGGCAGTTATTTCTATCTCTACCACCACATGTCCTTTCTCTGTCTTCTTTATTTTGCCATTTGTCCCACGTTTGTAGTTTGTAACCGTTGAGGCAACTCTTCATCAATGGCTACCTTATAACTGGGCCTTAGTCATCATTGGTAATTAATACTTAGTCCAATGCTCATCAGAATTAATATTACACAGTCATAACAGATTGTATATATATATATATATATATATATATTTTTTTTTTTTTTTTAAAAGGTAAATAATAGGAGAGAGAGTCGGGACAATTTCCACATAAATTCCAAGATTGAGAGTCTGTAGAAGTAGAAGGCAAGCATTTGGCTTAGAAGTCGTTAAATAAAACATAAAACATACAACTTGCATAAAAAAAAAATATATATATATATATATATATATATATATATCTTGGCAGTTACTTTAGGCCCCACTAATTATTGGGCCCTGTGTCCAGATACAAAGACAATTTGAGATTACGAAGGGAAAGAAAAAGTCTTCACAGTTTCTCCGCTTTTATTTTTTCCAACTTGATAATACTCTCTCCTTTTCTTCTTTTTCAATCATCATAATCACAAAGTCTAACTTTCTCCTCCCTTTGTTTTTAACCTTTATTGTGTTCCCATTTACTTTAGCTGGTCTCCCATGAAATATGAATACAAACTACAAAGAGATAAAAATAACAATTTCCTTTTACAAAAAAAATATTTGAAAAAAGGAATAAGAATTTGCAAAAGTTTAATTATAATTTTTTTAGAAGAAAATACACTTTTGGTCCCTACATTTTGGGCATATTCTCAATTTGGTTCCTAAATTGATTTAGCTCCTAGATCAGTCCCTGATTTTTAAAATAGTCACTGCGGTCAACCCAGTGACAAAAAATGCTGAGATGGCAAAAGGAATACATTGTTTGCTAATGTGGCTAATATATATATATATATATATATATATATATAACATTTTTTAAATGCCATGTCAGCATTTAAATTAATAAAAAAAGCTAGCCCTAAGAAATTTAAAAAAAAAATGTAAATTAAATTTTTAAAAAAAAAACCTTAAATCTAATTTAAACTAAAAAATAAAAATTCATAATCGTTTTAATTCTTTTTTTTGTTAACCTCATAAGCTTAAAAAAAATCTTCTACACTCTCTACCACTAATCTCAAACTCCCTCTCTCTCTCTTCACCCTACACTCTCTACCACTAAGCTCTCAAGCTCAGCCTTCTTCTCCTTCTCTATTTCTCTATTCTTTTTTCCTCATCTCGGTCTCCCTCTCTTTGAATCGGTGATTCCTGGTTGAGTGGTGGCGTTTCGGTGGTCGTGGCTTGCCGTGGGTGGGTTCAGATTGGCACAAGTGGGATTCAAATCGCTATGGGCTGGCATGGGGCCATTGGTGCTCGTGGGTGGTCGTGGTTTTGCTCACCATGGGTTGCCGCGAGTCTCGGGTTTGGTGGTTGTGATAGAAAATGGATCTGATTTGGTTTTTATTACTCCCTCCGTCCCATTTTGTTTGTCCTGTTTGAAAAGTCAAACATTTTAAGGGAACATCATTTATTGTCTTGTCTGCTTTATAAAAATGTATAAGTTTACAAAACTACCCTTAAATAAATTTATCAGCTTTTTTTAAAAGGAGTTATTCTTAATGAGGCTTAGGGTTATAATAAGAACATTAGTAAATTAATAACTTTTATTTTTAGAAACAGGACAATATTTTGGGACATCCCAAAATGGAATAGAGGACAAATAAAGTGGGACGGAGGGAATATTATTATTATTATTATTATTATTATTATTTGGGTTTGTGGGTATGGATTTGGCAGTGGTGGATGTTGATGGTAGTAGTGGTGGTGGCAGTGGCGGCGGATGGTTTGGGTTTTGGATTTGGAATTTGGATTTTGTTTGGGTGTTTTGAGTTTTAGTATGGGTCTTGGGTTTTGTTTGAGTTTGGGTTTGACTCTCGACAGTGGGTGGTGCTAGGTTGATCGGCGGTGGGTTTTTGGTGGTGACTTGTGGTTGTTGTTGGTGGTGGTGTGGGTGATTGTGATGGTTGTTTTGGTTGTTGGTGGTGGTTTCAGTTTGTGGGTATGGATTTTTTGTACTGAGATTGATTTTGAGTGGGTTAGTCAATTGGGTTTGTCTTGATTTGGAGTAAAACATGAAGAATGAAGTTCATGTTCTGGGTTGGAGGTTTCTGGGTTTGACATTTTTTTGGGTTGGAGGTTTGATGATTTTTTCATGTTCTGGAGGTTTCGGTGGAGGATAGGGATTTTGTATGAAATTTTGCATTGTTCTGGGTTTGATTGTGCTCTTGTTTTGGGTTTGATTGTTCTTGGATTTGAGAAGAACATGAAGAACAAGTTCTTGTGTTCTTACCTCCTAAAAAATAATGAAAGCAATAATAATAATAATAAAAAAATAGATTTAAAAGTTTTTTTTAATTTAGTTTGAATTAAATTGAAATTGAAAAATATAAATTATTTTTATTTTTTAATTAAATTGACATGGCTTTTTTTAATTCAGAAAATACTGACATGGTATCTAAAAAATGTTAAATATATATATATATATATATATATATATATATATATTTATTATTTTATTAGCCATGTTAGCAAACAGTGTATTCTGTTTGCCACCTTAGCATTTTCTGTCACTGGGTTGACGGCATAAACTATTTTAAAAACGATTTTTAAAAATCAAGGACTGACCTAAGAGTTAAATAAATTTAGGGGCCAAATTGAGAATAGGCTCAAAATATAGGGACCAAAAGTGCATTTTTGCCTTTTTTTTTATTTTTTTTTAATATAGCAATTGATAGAAGAATATTTTGTATCTGCATTAGAAAAATGTTCAAGTTTATAGATGTATGTATCTGCTTCAATCTAGCATGCTCCTTTTCTTCCTCATCTGTCTCAACCTATAGACACCTTGATTTGTAAGATCAATGGTCAAGTTATACTGAATTGTCTATACAACCCGTAATTGTTGGCCACTAAAAAAGTCTAAAACCCCTCCATTCAAGGAAGAGGATTTTATTTTGCCATGCCCAAGAATTAAAGGAGTTTAAAACGCCACCAATAGTATTTTGTTGGCCTGATAAATTTGAGTCTTTACATAATTATATAAATGGATAAAGTCATTTTCAAACAGAAAATCTTTCTTGGGGAACTCTAAGAACACCTTTAGGTAGAAATGGACTAATTGGTTGAGTTATTAGGACCAGTGTTTTGCATAATGCGAAAATTGGAAAGGATCAAATGCATGGTATGACTGTGTCATCGAGTAGAACATTCAAATTTGCCCAGATAATAGCTCGAGTGAAAGGGACCCAGAAGGGCCATAACCCCTTCAAAAGTTGACTACAATATTCAAAGCACCAAACTATCAGTACATACAAAAATTTCATAGTATATCCTTCTTTCTTAAACGGTCTTTGCCTTTGCCAATAAATGTCACATGACCTTTCCAATTTCTCCACCCTCTATTATCTTCTAACTCAGAACGAACAAGTCCTAACATAAACATTCTGAAAACAATTTTAAGTTTTTAAGTGTTAAAATAATGGTAGTGGGAAAAATGGAATTCATATTTACTGTTCATATGTATACAAAGGTTCAACTTCAGATCAGCTATACCTGTTTAGCAGATAAATGACTTGCTGTTAACTGAACATAACCTAAGTAGAAAATATACATGAATTGCTACTTTGTAATTGTTTGTAAAAAAATTTTGCTAACTTCTTTATAGCTCAACTCAATTGACACTTCCTGATATTTCTAACTAGATTCCACAATTATCGAATTATCAAATCAAAAAAATAAATATTATGTAGTTCTTCACCAAAAAAAGAAAAAAAGAAAAAAAGAAAAAAAAAAGGCAGATTCGAAACTCATCCATGGAATTATATGAAGAGAGAGACAGAAGACTTAAACCCAAAAAAGGCAATTGACCCGAGCAAAATCTATCTCATGTTGATAGTTCTTAATTATGATAATATAGCCATAAAATTTCCAAAAAAAGAAAAAAAAAAAAAGAAAAAAAAGAAAAAAAGCATCTTTACCTTTCTATGGAAGAGAGATCAAATTGTACAATTAAAAAGCAAGATGTCTAGTTGTGATTGAGAACCATGCATCCAATTCCAAAACCCACCAATTGATACAAGAAAATGAACTTTCTTCAGGAAGAAGACCCCGAAACTCTTGGTGAAGTAAGAGGAAACAAAGGCAAAAGCTGTGGCTCAGCGTCTCTAGGAGTTGTGATGGGTGATGGATGCAAGTAAAACTTTTTCTCAGCGATGGCTTTCTCTTCCTCTGAGGAGCTCCCAAGAGAAGGTGAGGAGGATTTGTCAAAAGGGTCTTCACCATTTAATGGGGTAACAGGGCTAAGAGCAAGTGAAGGAAAGTCAAGCAGACTTGGAGACAGAATCTCAGGCTTATTACGTGGCGAGAACCCAGCTGTCTGATGAGCAAAATTAGGTATCAAAGTGTTGATCATGAGGCTGTTTTTGAGGTTGTTCCTTCTCTCATAGAGTTTGAAGCCTTGTTGTTTCTTTTGTGGAGTTCTGATGGGTGGTATGCTATGGTGGTGATGGTGGCTTTTTGATGATGATGATGATAATTGTGGTGGTGGATCTTTTGAAGACTGTTTGGTTGAGGTGGTGTCTGATGAGCCTGTGAGCATTTGGACAACTTGTTTGAAGTTTGATGTGTCTGCTTGTACAAAGGTTGTTGGGTAAGGGTTAGAGTCAGATCTGGGGATAGCTTTAGGCGTGAGAGGTGGTGTGGGATTTTGATTTTGGAACCCATTGCTTACATTGCTAGTTGGGGAGTTTGTGGGAGATGGGTTCTCTCTATCTTGGGGTTTTGAGGTGTTTTCCATTGATGGGTATTTCTGTCTCCAACACCACCAAGAGAGAGAGAGAGAGAGAGAGTGAGTGATTAATTTGGGTGGAGAACAAGGGATGAAAGAGTGAAAAACAAGGTTTGATGGAGGAAGGGTTTGCTTATGTGCTATGTTTTTGTTTTGACGTGCTTTTGTTTGTCTTTCTAGAGTCTTTAAGAGGACTTAGTAGTTTCTATGT
Organism: Quercus berberidifolia; assembly: GCA_028535905.1. NCBI lineage: Eukaryota > Viridiplantae > Streptophyta > Magnoliopsida > Fagales > Fagaceae > Quercus > Quercus berberidifolia. The sequence goes on from JAPQVW010000004.1 coordinate 46,368,544, forward strand.
AGTCTTTCTCTCTCTTGAAATTGCATTGTCTTTTTAGGTAGGTGTTGGAGTTGATTGGTCAGAGAGAAAATGCCCAACGGTTTCTTGGAATTTGATTTTTTTTTTTTAAAATAAAAAATAAAAAATAAAAAAGGGTATTGGTTGAATTAGGAATTTTTTGGCCATCAGCAGCATCTGTGCCACCAGTGGCAAATTTATCAAATAATACGTCTCTTTTTATGTGTGTGTGTATATACACACACAGACAACTAGCATTGACTTCAGGGCCCTGACTGAAGAGACTCTTGTGTGTTGTTAAGACTTAAAGAGTAATGTGTATGTGCGTGTGATGGGATTGAAGATGATGAAAATAGCATTTGATTTTGATACACAACACCCATCCATTTATGAATTTTGAACATTTTTGTGCGCGTGTGTTTCACTCACAAATAAGATGAGGATCAAAGTGGTTGAGAAGTTGCTTCCATTAGTATTGGAGTGTGACCAAGTACAGTGATAGGAAGAAAGAGAGAACCTTACTACCTCACTAATATTATGAGCATTAATAAAAGTCAAGATTCATCATGTAAAATTTGGTCAAATCTATAGTGCGCAGCAGACCCATCAAGAAGCAAACTTTAAGCTTCCGTTTTTGTTAGTGATTTCTTTGTATCACTAATTTTCCTTTTTTATTCCTTAATTGTGGTTTAGGGAATGATTTTTTTTTTTTTTTAATTTTCTTAAACTGTCATGTAACACAACTTTAGAGAAAATTTATACGTGAAGTGACACCAATTTTCTTTTTACCCGCTCAATTCTAAAACACCTTCATATAATGCTTCCTATCATCATCAATTTTTTTTACAACAATTCAAATTTCAAAGAGTAGGATTATCAAGAAGGTATCATCTTGTGGGCAGATAAGATAAATAACCATAAATTAGAAGAGAGAGAGAGAGAGAGAGTTTTGTGATTAAAGTACCTTCTTTTTGCGTATAATAAAACTTTAAAACATCACTTCAGTGATTCCATTTGTGATGTTAGAATTAGAAGCATGAGAAATGGCATAAGAAAATATAAATAATTTCATAGTGAGTTAATGCATTAGCCTCTAGATAATTAGTATTTTTTATGCTAATCATTTATATGTGAATAAGTTCGGTTCCAAAGTAGTGTTATACTACCAGCAAGAGCAGTCGTCAGATTCTAATTCTCATTCTCTAATACATTTCTTAATATGTTGTTCCGTATCCACGTTATATAGTGAGTGGTTCTTAATTTTGATCACACTTATATTTTCAGAAAAAAAGTAATAAAGGAAAGAGAATCAAATTCTTATTTCTATTGGAGAGAGAGAAGGGTGGGGGACCAAATGCAATGGGTCATAACCATAATCATTATTGTTTGCATTGTGGAGTCCCTAACATACTCCATCAACCATGTAAACGATGGTTTTATTAGCTTAAGTTGTACTATTGAATTTATGAGCAAGTAAGAAACTCAAAAAAAGGTACAATTAGTGAGCTTCTGGTCTGTTTGCACACTGCCTCCTTTGTGGGGTTTGATCCTTCTTATTTACCCTTATCAAACCACCCCCCCCCCCCCCAAAAAAAAACACACACACCAAAAAAAAAAAAAAAAAAAAAAAAATTAAATAGGTATAATAATGAAGGATTGAAATTTAAACTTTAAATGCTTCTATTAAAAATATCAAAATATACTAGTTGGGTTATAAAACTCTTATGAAGTAAATTAAGAAAGTTGGATAATCAAGTACTATCTCTCTCTTTTTAACAAGAGCCAAACCTTTGTGCATAAGTAATTAAGTATGACTATGGGTTGAGGCTTAAAATAGGAGAAATAAACAAACAAAAAAAAAAGTGTATTTAAGAAAATAAGTTACTTTATTTGTTTAAAGCCATTTTTTTTTATATAGAATTAAAACCACTTTTTATTTCACATTTTAAGCAAAATAAGTTTTTTTTTAAAATTAAATAGACAGAATTTAAATAAATAAGTTAGCAGTAAATAAAAGTTGTCCTATAAAAAAGAATATGCAAAGAAAATTTGGGTTTTTTTTTTTCAATCATTGGGTTTTGGGTGACAAAGAGCATCTTAAGAAAAATTATCATTGAACTCATATTCAATCAGCATGATAATTTTGGACAGGAAAATAGCTAAATCATAAAAAAGCAAAATGAAAAAATCAAAGTGGGGAATGAGTAGGTTTGTGAAAAGATGGGTGGCAACGAGCACATGACAGCAATACACTAGTCTTATGTTACATTACATATCATTGACGCAATTGCATGAGAAGATGACTCTCTCTCTATCTCTCTCTGGTTTCTTCTCTCTACTTTGGCTCCAGACTTTAATGTCCCAATGTCAAACACTCATTAATTGTCTTTTTCCTTTTGCTGGAGCCTTGTTTATCCCAATCTGTTTTATTTTATATTTTTTGGCTGAAAGGGACCTTGTTATCCTTTCGTTGTTACATAGGCGGCCTATGCCTTATGGTTGTTTTGTTAATCTCTCTGTCAAATTTGTTGTGTTTTCGTCCTGGATATTAGTCTGTGTTTCGATAAATAAGTTTATTATATTGTTTTATAAATTGACTAAAAATAATTAAATTATATTTGAGAAAAAAAATTTTGTGAATTCAAATGAGATAGATAAAATTACTTGTTGTCAAATAAGAGATTTAGAGTACGAAACCACTTATGTCAAAAACTAATTAATATCTTATCTCAATAATAAAGAGTAATCATCATAAAACGGACGCTATAAATTAAACTACTTAGCTCTTCTTAAAAAATTTTATACTCAAGCCAAATGAACTAACTAATCAATATGGGCATGCAGAATATTTGCTGAAAATGTTTATTTGTAGAATATGATTAAGGTGCAATTGTATCAAAAATTTTGAAGCTTTAAAAAACCATATGATACTAAATAAGCTTAAAAAATTGGAAAAAAAAAATTGTGTTTGGATAATTTGATGAACTCAATTTCATTAACTTATTTAATTTTGTTGTACAATAATACAAAGATGAAAAAGGTGATCATTTAAAATAGGGGGACGAAATTAAGCTTAATCAACAAGGCCAACAAGGCCACAGGATCATGATCATGCAATTACTAGCAAAATCTTGGCGATTGAACTTCATGATTTTCCTTTTCCACATTTCTTTTGTTTTTTATCCCCTTTTTGGATCTCGAGAAAGCAGGATAAAGAAATTGTCAAAATGTTATTATTAAAATTTCCTTTAAAAATGTTATCATTAAAAATAAAGAAGGAAAAAGAAAAGGACAAAAAGAAAAAAAAATTTGTTGAAAAATAATAAATATGACCTAGTCTAGTCCAGTCCAAGTAACTTTTCCCATAATCCAAACTAAATGAGACTGGATAATGGCCCTTCCAATCTCATCTGGTCCACTGTCAAAGCGCAAATGTGCACATTTGAGTCATAAAAGCAATTGTTCATCCCAAAACACAACAAGATAGGATTATATTGTAGTCATTACTTCTAAAACTCCACTTCACTTAGATCATATTGTGCAATAACTTTTTTTATACTCTTTTCTTCGTATAAAAAATTACTTAAATTAGGTTGTGAATTGCCTTTAGGGTAACATGATATTTCATTTTCCTCGGGATGAGAGCTACTAGTTAAATAAATTTGCACTTAACAAAGCTTTGGGCACCATGCTTTATTTTATATATATATATATATATATATATATTCAAGCCTGTTAAGTTAACTAGTAAACAAGAAAAAGTTACATTAATGACTGCCACAAACTTTATCTAACATAGAGCAAGAAAAAGCCACAAAGAGAGTCTATTAACACATTTTAACGCTTCAAATGAAAATATTCAAGATTTAAATGACTAACAATCACTTTCAACGAAAACATACAGTATTCAAATCTCGTTTACTAAACTATCGAAAGAATTATCCCAAGAGCAAGTACCTTATGTGCTTAAAAAAAATGCTTGAATTCCAAAGACATGGTATGGGCGTATGGCATTCGTGTCAATTGGTCGACACACTATGATCAATAATCCGACAGTAAAGCATAGGAACGTAGATAATAAGTAGTAGTTAATAATAGAAACAATAATAAAAGTAGTTAGTCTCTCAGGTTGGCCGGCTAGCTTGACTAAAGTCTTAAACAAATGCAAATATGAGGTGGCATTTTATTTTCTTTATTTTATTTTTTTTTTTCTGGTAGGTTTTTATTTTATTTATATGCTGTAGATGGGTGACCATTTTTGTGTAAGAATCTTAGTTTGATTTTGCTGACTTTGTAGGGTCCGCCAACCTTAGTCTTATTATTATCTCACCGTCACAGCAGGCCTAAGCTTATGTTAGGCACGTGTTTTTTCTACAAATCCGGCCAATTCTTAATTCCAAAATACGTTTTTCTATTTTTTATTTTTATTTTAAAAAGGCTAAAATAAAATTCACTTGTGAATGGTTATTTATATCCTATATATGACGCAGTAATAACATAATTGAGTAATCAATTTAACATTAATTGGGCCAAATTCATTGACTTAAAAAAATGTCTCAAAAAAATTTCAATTTTTTGTAGGTCTAATTATAGGGGACGGTTCTAACTTGAGAGATATTAATGGGAAAACAAGTACATATTAGTATATTACTCTATGTGGGCCACACACTTAAATTTCTAACCCAAAAAAAAAAAAAAAAGTCTCCAACAATTTCAACTTATTGTAGGTCTAATTATAGGGGAGGGTTCTAACTTTCTAACTTCTAACTTCTAATTAAGAGAGTTATTAATGTGAAAATTATACTTTCTTAATTGCTATAATTTAAGGAATTAACAGTTGGATTAATTGATTGAAAGTAGTTCAAGAGCTTTGTGACTTAGGAAGATTGTCAAATTGTCTGATTTTTTTTTTGGATACAAAGCTTTGAAATACATTCAACCAAACAAACAAATTTGAAGTACAACAGAGATGACAGAACGAAAACATGAACAATCAAATACAATCCGCCTGAATCAACTCAAGCAAAGCAGGAGGACAAACCCCCACCCACACCTGAGAGGCTTCACTCCTTCTAGCTAGATGAGCTAGCTCATGGGCAGCTCTGTTGTACTTCCTATTCAAATTGTCTGATTCTCCTTGGGGAGAGAATCTAAATTCAAATTCTCACTTTTATAGAAAAAAAAGAAATCAATTTCAAGTATGACAATGGGATAGATTTTTCAGACCTTGTCCACTTTTTTTTTTTTTTTTTTGTGTGGAGAAAGAGACCTTGTCCACTTGATCCTTCATAAGATTTTATTTTATATTTTTGGGCCATAGAGATGATTTGGAAAATGCAGTTTAACATGACCGATCTATGTCACATGCGATTTAATTTAAATTTGTGCATCTACTATCTTCAAGGCGACTCAATAATATAAGTGAATGAGGCAGTCACCTAAACCTCCAAGTAGAAAAAAGGCTTTTAAATTTTAACCAATAGAGTTTTTTCTTTAATTATAATAGTATTTATTAAATCCAAATATTAGTCAATAAATAAAATAATTATTTTTATCAAATGAAAAACAAGAGAGAGAGAGGTGCTATGTCCACAACATTTTTCACAACAAATCTTAAGTGGTAAGTTGTTACTAGTTGTTATTGGTAGAAAAAAAAGTAATTTTAGTGGTAGATTTAAATTAGAACTAGTAACAACTAGTACTTAACACCTAAGATTTGTTTTAAAAATATTGTAAATGTAGTACTTATAAAAAAAGAATAATACACAAATTCTAAGTAGTAAGTTGTTATTGGCTGATATTAGTGGGCAAAATAGTAATTTCAGTGGTGGGTTCAAATTAAAACTATTAACTTAACACCTAGGATTTGTTATGAAAATGTTATGAATGTAGCATTTAAAAAAAAAAAAAGCAATCTAAAAAAAAATTCACAACATTTTTCACAATAGTAAAGTTGGAAAATTTTAATTAGTTCTCATCTATGTCCACCACTAACATCATATATTTACTTACTAACATCATATATCTATCAACTTTCTTAAAAAAAAAAATCTACATGATTAATTAGTAATTTTGCATCTAAAACAAGAAAATAGAATTTAAGTAACTTAAAAAAAAAAAAATTTAAACAATCATATTTAAATATATAAAAAGCCTCAATTTAGTTTTTGTGTAAAGCCACCAAATGCATCAAGCTGCTCTTAATCTCATATTGATATTCTAGCAGTTTAGGGCAAGAAGGCAAACCACCCCATAGGCTAATATGACTTTATATTTTGAGAAAAAAAAAAAAAAAAACCCCTTAATAATGTAAGGTAGTCACTTGTAGTGCATATATTAATTGTACCATTTTTTCTCTTATAATTATTTGTATTTGTATGTTTTTTTAGGAATTGGGGTGGTGTGGGGGAGAAGGTATATGGTGCAACGGATATATATATATATATATATATATAGGGAGAAGGTATATGGTGCAACGGATATATATATATATATATATATATATATATATATATATAGGTGTGGGGGAGAAGGTATATGGTGCAACGGATATATATATATCATATAAGGGTGGGTTCTACCCCTATGTGAGGAGGGGGGTCGGGTTACACTTACAGTAAGGGTTGGACCAACCATTTGGCCGTGCCCATTCTAGTATACTCCAAAAGGTGAGACCCAAAATTGCAATCATCAATTAATTGATCTAAAGGCATTACTTGAAGCTCAATGGCACTAAACTAGTCGAGACCCTAAGTTCTTCGGACAAACTACGTCAGACCATATTTTTCAAATTTATCTATAATACCATGTATGTATGCTCAAGCATAAATGCGTGTGTCATATATAAATTTGCTGATTCTTTTTTTTTTTTTTTTTTTTCTGAGAAATAAACTAACGGTTAAACACACACACTTAATGTCAATATACTTAAAAGGATTTATTTGGTCCATAGCAAAGCATTACTGCAGCAGGGAAGTGGGCTTCGGTTTGATTATCCATCATGGAAATCTCAAAGAATCATGATGATGCATCGTAACAGGATCTACAGAATTAGGGATATATTGAGCCCTCGAAAAACACAATACAAACACACAAGCAATGTAGACAGTTTCTTGGTGGGTGAGTCAGTTGTCCTGACTCGAACATTCTGATAGAGAAAGATTGAAGACCTTGACTTGGTGTCCCTCTTGGATAGAAGAGCCGAAATCTTTGATTTATCTGTGAGCGAGGGAAAATTGTGTGTTTAGACATGGATAAATTATTGTTTCTTATAGACAAAGCTGGATGGCCCTACCCTTGCTTCCTTTAGTTGCTCTCAACAATGACTATCACAAAAACAAGTAAAGGGACATGGCATCTTCCATGATTAGTGCATAATATAGGTCATGTGGTAAACCCTAATAAAAATAATAAAACTCGAATCACAATAAGTGATATCAACAATTATATATTTGTATAATATTACTGTGAAGAAAATATTATATTGTTTTGAGAAATCTTGCATGAACTTGTGCAACTAAATTCTTCACTCCCATGAAAATTGAAACTTCTGCCAACTATAAATGTGCTTCCCTCACTTAAATTTGCTTTGAAAAAACTTGATTCTGTTCTGAATATAATAAACCTCCCTATCAGGAAATTGTGTTAATATGTTATACCCTTAATTAAAACAGTAATCATGCTGTGCGAAGTGAGTTGTGAATGGCCAAAAGGGATTGTACCCTCAAGGCCTCACGCTTTTAATAAATCTTTTTATTTTAAGCATTTGCACCTTTCAATCCTAATGTAGTTTTATCATTGGGTCCGGTTAATGTGTGCCCTTAGGACACACATTAAGTTTTCTATTTTTGGAAATATTTTCTTGAGAATTGAAAAAGTTGTTATTACTTTTTCAATTCTCGAGAAATTTTTTACCAAAAATGGAAACATTAGTAAAATCCTTATTAATAATAGGATCCTTTAGAAGAAGAAGTACCACAGTACAAATATTAAGTTTTTTTAATGTTGAAATTGACATAGTTTGAATCGCGCATTAGGTAGAAGGCAGTAACTATCAAAGTATCAACAATGACATCAGTACTACTTGGAATATTGAGTGATTTTATTTTTATTAACATTTCTTTGGGGGTGATGGAAGAAAGGTTGCAATCACATGATCTACGTTAAAATTTGCACCACAATGCTTCTTTAAATAATGTTTCCATACAGAGAGATAGCCCTTCCAAGAAATTGAACCCTCTTTGATTTGGTGAAGTTCATGCTGCCCTCAAATTAGCAATCCATCATTATCATCTCACTTTTTATTGTTTTTGAAGGAGACTCTTATCAATATTATTGAACATTTCCAGAATCCTTTACTCAATCCTCCATGTTTTATTATTCTTTTTTGCCTATTGTATAGCTTCTCTAAACTCACTATCCTGTTGGGATTTTTGTTTTGTAAACAAGAACATTAATTGGTTAGCCCACAACCTTGCTTGTTAGGCTGCTCACTTTAAGTAGGGTGGGTCCTTAGATTATCTCTTCTCTTCTTGATCGGATCTCTTCCCTAGGCGCTAGTGATGGATTCATCCCCCCTTTTGCCTTCATTTATAAGATATATCTTTACTTATTATTATAAAATGAACTTAGCCGAACAAGGGGGAAATCATGCTCAGTTGCTCCATTATTAGTTAATTGTCAAATACACAAATTTTAGAGAAAAGTGAACATTTTAAAAAGTTACTAGAATTTATAAATTTATTTGATTTTAGTTATTAATAAGAAAACATGCATTCTTTACAACAAAAAAGGATATTATAGAAAAGTAATGCTTTTATTTTGTAGTGGACATAGATTAAGAGATAGCATAATGTAAAGGAAAAAGATAATTTACATTATAACCCTATTTTTAGAAACCAAATCAAACCCTAGATTTTTAATAGTGTCAATTTAAACTTTCAATTAAACCTTAAAATAAAATGTCACCTCAAAATTAAAGTTTAGACCATTCTAAAATTCTAGAGTTTGATTTGAAACTATCAAGCTATAAGGTTTAATTTGAATCTAGCCTTGAAATATATGGTTTAAAATTAATTTACACATTGAAAAAGTTAAGGTAATTATATATTATAGGATTGAGAGAGTATTTATTTATTAACCATTATCATACCAAATACTTTTTTAATGATTCGATATTACAATATATATATATATATATATATATATATATATATATTTTATAGATATAATAGAATTTTAAATATATGGTGTATAATTCATAATAATTACTCTTTATTATTAGACAATGACACTAATTGATTTTTGATGTAAGTAAAGTTCAAATTCCAATTTTTTTTTTTTTTAATTCTACAATAATAGACTTTACCAATTGAGCTAATTGAAACCCATGGGAAGGGAGGGGAGTTGAACCATAGTTCTTCTAATAAAGGAGAGTTAGCTATACCACATTTTTGTATGAATTCTTAAGTACACAAACGTTATTAATAATTTTGTAACTTAATTGGTGCTTTCCAATGTTCCTCTTTTTTGTTTTTGATACAAGATAAAAAATTGACTCTAACCTAAACTAAGTGTGTATGTGTGTGAAATTCCCTTCTAGAGATTTGAATTCCGATCCTTGCTCTCTGCACCCCACAAACACCTATACTTGTGGAGTGACCATCGCACTAAAGATGTGCGATGGTGCTTTCCAATGTTCCTAACAGAATAATTCAAGGTTCAAATCGGCCATTCTCGTTATAACTACCGAATAAGTCTTAAATATTCAAACGTTACTTACAAGTTATAAGTTAGTAGCACGAAGCTTCCAAAAGCATTTCCACTTTCAAGTCTATCAAACCCATTATAACTAAGGTCAACATAAAACTGCTCCTTCCGGAATTTAACGAAATAAATTTGCAACTTCCAGTTCACATTTTTTATCGTATCGTGTGTATTAATGTATGTGAGAAAACAATAACACGTTATAACTTACATATAAAACTTCAAATTTTTTCTACAAGCAACAATAACAACACTATGGCTAAAGAGCCTTGACTTAGAAACTAGCTAGTTGGAGGTTTGCTAAAAAATATCTTGCCTAAAAAATATATGCGGCGGAGACGAATATTCTGATGACCAATAATTTATGGTAAAAAAAGAAAAGAAAAGAAAAAAACATATTTATTGTAAATATTTTGATCTTGTTGGACTAGGTCACTTGTATTAGGGACATTGAGGATGGGAGGGTTTGGGGGACCACTGAGACTTGAGGTCCATGTTACAAGGTTCATGAATCAATGAATATTTCACACACAAGTTTGATACTACTATAGCTGTCTTTGTCTTTATTTTATGTTTCCTCTCTGTTGTCTTTAAAGTCAAAAAAGTTATTATCATCAATGCCAATCAGAGAATATGATGAGAAAGTTTGAGTTTTTGCAAAGAAATAAAACCCAACCAAAACCCACCCAACTCCCACTATTCATTCTGCTTTTACCTTTTTTTTTTGTATATGCACACCAATATTTCACTCTTCCCCCTCCCAAGCACAAATGATTTGGTAGGTTATGATTGATGTAAGAAAATCTTTATATGCTTTTATTTATTTTTTTATTTTATATATATGATCGTTGTAAATTGTTTCACCACTTTTAAGAAAGGCTAAAAAAAAATAGTAATGATAGAGATAATACAAATTTAAATACATAGGATTTACAACTAGATGTGTTACCAATCACAAAAAATGATTTTTATATGAAAATGCTATAGACACTATAAATTTTATTACGTAAACTTTTACAAATTGATGTGATAATGAATATTATTGGTAGACTACAACATTTTATTAAGTGCATATTTGAATTACTGTGTAACTGTTGATACATCTTTGTAAGGGTAAAATTTGTAGTATTCCTAACATCATTCATTCAAATATTTATTTATTATTTCTTAAAGTGCTACTGATTACATTCATTGTTATATCATTTGCAAATTTTTCTAACTTGATCAGTATTAAAGGTGAGTTGAGCATCAATTTTAAGCTTTAAACTTTTATATACAGTTTTTTAAAACTTCATTTTTTCTCACATTTTCTTGCTTTTTCAAATTTTTTTTTTTAAAATATAAGTATATTTTAGTATACTTTCAAATTATTTAAATAATATTTAAATATAAAAAGACCTATTTAAAGTGATCGTTTTCCGCTCCAAACGTGTTGAGCCCTCGGCCCTGGTCTAGACCTCATATAAATTAAGATTTTTTTTTTTTGGGTGTGTCCCTACATCTAGATTGATTGTTTTTAGCATGATGGGATGTGTCGGCTGTGACAAATGCAACTGGATTAGGATAGGTGAATCCTGCTGGCAATGTTTGATATATATTCTTGAGTCTCTGAACTTGGCAGAGCAGAGTTGAGCATCCCCACTTGCTAGTTGCTGCTAAACGTGTCAAACCATCTCTCTAACTATGTAATTTAAAAAAATGTTTTATTTTGTAAGGAAAAAAGAATAAGCCGAAGAAAACACATTGATTGAAAGTAGCTGCTTCATGAAGTCAAAGAAAAGCGCTACAGATTACAGAATTCATATATGCGCCTAACACTTCTTTTTTCTTTTCTGAGGTTGAATTCATGAAATCTCACCTTGAATCGTTTCTTTATAGATGCTCTTTGATTTAAAGATTATTGGCAAAAAGATAGAAATTTTCTTGTATTTTTTCTCAATGAAAACAACCCATATTTGCCTCAACTCTTGACTAATCGATAAGTACAGGACATAGTATGTTTACACGCAACATTTAAAAGAATCAACCCTCCAATCACAAGCTCACAACTAAAATAAGTGAAAATGGTTGTTACAGACAATAAGTAGGGGGGGGGGGGGGGGGGGTCATAGAATAAGAATTTTGTGTGTTCACTAGATGTGAATACCTCTGAATTTGCAGCCATAATACTGTTTCATTAATAAATGGGTTTTGACAATTTTCCATCATAGTGCCCGAGCAACACTTTTGAACTCATTCAAGCAAGATTGGAGTATCTTTTGACGCTTCTGAAGAGACTGTCGTTCGTTCTGTAGTACATCAATCGCGCCGGGGGCAACAAACATGTCCATGAATCTCTCATCATTCACAGCAAACAAATCCAATCCAAGTGCCAACACAAGCCTATCCCGGCTGCACATTGCAGAACAGATAACAGGTTGTTATGATCAGTTCCTTATATTAGAGAACAGAAAATGATTCTGAAAAATTCAGAGACGTTGAAAGTCTAAAACCAGGAATTTTGCTAGGGACAAAGGCCACAAGAAATAGAACAACAAACTATAGTAAAACTGTAAAAGAATGTTCCATTCAATTAAAAACCCAGAAATCTCTCATTATTAAGGGAGCAAACTAGCAAAGTGAAATAGAAATTAATATAAAATGAGCTAGTGTACCTCAGACATAAATCAAGTGAATCTATGAGATATGCATGCAATTTGAGAACAGAAGTTTATGCAAATTTAAAGAAATGGTTTGCGCAAAGTAGTGTCATCTGAAATATGTGTAACAGAAAACTGACCAAACAAATAAAACCAAGCCTTAAGAAAGCTTGATCCCCTCAAGCCTATGATGGTCTAAAGAACTAGAGAACTTTTAGGTAACCTGTAAAGATAAATTCCTGATCCATTCAAGCCACAAATTTAGAACATGTGGTTCTGGTATTTCCATAAATATAAATGTGTTTATGGATGCAAATTAATGTCGAAAGATAAACATGCTTACCAAGGGGTTAAGAACCCAGAATTCAATGTGGAAGCCACACTTCGCTCAACAAGAACTTCACGTATCCGTGCAAAATGATGTGCAGCTGTTGAACAGATTTCTGAGTAAGCTGAGCCTGATCTTAAACCGCCATCACCAGTTCCAAATAAAAGACCACCACCATTTTGAACTCTCATGGGATCAGCATTTCTGCTATTCCCTGTCAATCTTGAAACTCGTTTTCTCACTCCAACATCAATGCCATTACCAAAGTCTTTCTTGGCCCCTGCCAGTATTGCATCACATGGCTGATCAGGCGAGGGGGTCTCAGGCACAGTCATTTGGCTATCTCGGAGAGCTTCTCTAGCTTCTGTACCTTTTCCTGGTGTGGTTTGCTGTCCGTTCCTTTGCGGAGGTATGTTCTCTTGATCTCTCATAATTTCATCATGAGCTGCTGATCCTCCATCAGTTAGCTCAACACAAAACGGACCAGCTGACTTGTAAAAAGAGGTTGCACTTGAGCCAAAACCACCTTGAAAATCGTTCTCATAACAGACCTGCGAGTATGGGCTTGTCACTGAATCAAGGTGGTGCCGAACTAGTTGCTTGCATTGTTTGGCCAGGTCCTGCATAAAGCGATTGTAAGCATGCCTTAGAGCAGCATGAAAACCAACATAGCCATCCATTTTTTCTGATTTCCTCCCATCTGCATGAAAAAGAAATTCCAATGGTTTTATGATCAGTTCTATGAACTTAAAATTCAGACACACTCCCTCCCCAAGATAGACCTTTTTCCTTTTCACTTGGAAATTGAAGGTTGGTGTCCTATATTCATTTCAGGATCTATGCATAGACAAGGTAAGAAATACATAACTAACAAAAATAGTTGATGTAACTCAGACATCAGATTACAAAACCTGAACTCCCACAAACATAATATATTTACATAACTAATACATTTATGCATATTTCTTGTTCCCTATTAAAATACCATATGCTGAACAAGAATAAGAAAATCACTCTGAGGTTACATAAATAAAGAAAAAGAAACTAGGCTGAATCCATCAAATCTCTAATCCCAAGTCTTTGGGTTGGTGATAAAGTAAAATTAACTAACCATGAAAGAAATGTGAACAAAGAATTAAATAGCTTCTTACATTCCGAATCACGACTGTGATTTCTTTCTAGAGCAAGATCATAGAGATTCCCCAAAACAAAAGCAAGCCGATCACAAGCAGTGTCAAGAAGAGGAGCAAGCCATGATCTGGCAGCAGCACGGGCAATTTCTGCAGCAGCTTCAGTTACTCCTCTACCCCCACCTCGGCCAGCATGGGCAAGTAATATATTTGCCACCTGCCAAGGGACAAAATAATTTAGTTCATAGAATCAAAACCCATCAATCCCCAGGTAAATTGCACTTCTAGGATACACACCTTCTCCCTTGACACTGGGGGGCATTCAATGGAATAAGCAGCACACCGAAATTCATGCATCACCCTTTCAAAAGCAGCTCCTCCATAGAGCCGAAGAGTAGCATTGGGAGGCTTTATATCTGCAGTAACTCCAGGCCATCCCCCAAGACCACTTTGTGACTGCTCCTCCATTGTTGTCTTCCCCCACTGCTCTGGTGCAGGATCTGCTGCTCCATCAATTAAAGCTCCCTTTACAATAGACATGTAGATAAATTTTTTAATCAAATATCCAATACTTAAAAAAATTTAAGAAAATGAATCTTATATGATACTTCCTGGATTACTTTTTACAGGTAGTAATAAGTACAAAGTAATTGGGTGATATTTGCAGAGGTATGGATGATTGATAAATTATTCAAACTTTCTTTTCCGAAAAAAATTTGTTTTCTTTTTGAGTTTTCGTGTCATATTTTATTTGGGGTTTTTGTGTGTGTTTGTTTGAGAAAGAGGGGGGGGGGGGGGGGGGGTGGTTATCAAATTAACTCAAAAACTCTTGACTGCTTGAGCTAAGTAAGCCACATTAGCGATAGAAGCATATGTTGTTAAGTGGAAGTAGACAAATCATGAATAGGATATGACTTGACATGAATTTGTCAGAGTGATTACTCACCACATGATTGCTGATAGAAGCTGCATACAACATTGCAGATCTTCTAAGATGAGCAATATCAGAAGTGGCCTGAATTTTAGATTCCATTTTCCCCAATTCAGTAGTAACTTCACTGCAGCGCTGCTCAAGCAAAGCTAGAGTTGCTGGTGCAGCTTCTTTATATCTCTTATGAAGCTCGGACTCCAAATAATCTCTCAGACAACCAAAACCAATATGAGGCCTGAACTTTTCCTCATCGAATCCACCCTTAATACCATCACGCAAGTGACGCAGAACTTCCAAGTCCACCTGAGATATTTGCCGGCGGAATTCATCATTTGAAATGGTGCTCTTGTCCTTTGGTAGGGCCACATAAAATGGGCGCGTGTTATCTCCCAAGTAACCACTTGCACTCAAATATCGGTCCACCTCCCACCGGTCACTGAACTCCTGCATATTTATATACATCTCTTATAATTAGGGCCATTTTTTCTTAATAATACTATTTTAAAAATTATTTTGTTAATTGGGATTGTTTTAAAGTTATTTTTGGATATAGCCTTATTTGAATCTTGCCACTTGGAGAGACGAGTTGAGTACTCCACTGAAAACATGGAAAAAGAAGAATTTCACTAAAACACAGAACTCGAGTTCAGTGCTGGAACTCATCTCTCCAAGAGGTGAGATTCAAAAAAGGCTATTTCTCAAAATAACTATTAAACATTGCTATTTTGCCAAATATATATTTTTTTAAAGAAAATACCATTTAGCAAAAATGAACCTTAAAATTAGTATTCAGAAGTTTATATAATTACTTCAAGAGAAACCATTCACTTCCACTGCTTGATGAAAACAAGAATTCTTTTGTAATTTGTACATCACTAAAGCAAACCTCAACAGCAAAGAAGGCAAACATCGACTCATTTGGAATCCATTGAGAACATAGATGATGGAAGCACCCACTGTTACAAGCTTAAGTAACAGATTGAGCATTGGAAGCATTTGCCAATGGTGGATTAATTTCATGAACCATTATCTTCTTAATATTCTCAATTTTGGTTTAGATAAATAAGAAGAATAAGATTTACTTTGAGGTAAACCTTAACCTTCAAGTTATTCTAGCTAACAATTTGTTAATTGGAAAATCATGAAAATTTTTATTAATTGTGTACTTTTGAATTTATACACGAAATTTCAATAAGATGAAGATAAACTCAAACTTCATAGGATTTACCAACAAAACAAATCATAACTTATCATAATCTAAACTAATTCAACTATCATTATTTACTGAACACTAATAAAAATAAACTAAATACATAACACCCACTGATCTATATTATTAATTATTTTCTCTTTTCTAAAATGCTTAAACTTGCTTATTGGAGATTAACTCAATAAAAGCCATAAGTTCATACCTTGAGACGATTATCAAATTTGGAGACAACAATTATTGTCCTTCTGAATGTAGGATCAATTTCACGAATAGAATCCAACCACAACGACGAGCACCACTCCACACTACTCTGTTGAAGGAACAACAGAATGCGATGGGGAGGACTAGCCAATGACTTCACCATGTCAAGAATTTCCTCTGGCGTGGTTTCTGGTTCTCCCTTCTTTGCCTGCCAACAAAGTTTCAAATCGAAAATTCATATAAGAAGATAATAATTTCAAGCATTCACTTGCCCAAATATATAGTATATACATTAAGGAGAACCCACCTTAAGAACAAAGCCTGGGGTATCTATAATAGTGAGATTAGGACAATGTGCGTATTCAGCTCTCATCACAATTGGCTTAGAAGAAACTGCAGTTTTAGTCTTCTTCAAAAGTGCTTCAGTTCGGGACTTTATGATATCTGCTATTGCAGATGCCAAAACAACAGGACTTCCATATTCTTCAGAATCCTCTTCCTGTATTCAATTCTCAAACTTGAGATGGAGACAGAGAGCTAAACACAGTGAAATAACAACAACCTGAATGTGCTTCTTCTTGTATTATTAGTTATCTGATATTTAATTCCTTCAAAAAAAAAAAAAAAACCCTTTAATCTTTTATCTCCCAGTTTTTAGAAAAAGATCAATTTCATGTTTCTTCATTGTGTCAATCAGCAATTCACCATAACAATTAAATACACAATTTTATTTTTATTTTTTTCCCTCCTTTACAAAAATTTGTATTTCTCAGTTTAGCTGTGGTTTCTACTAGGAATAGAAGTGTAATACTGTTGTTCTAAAAGCAGCCTTAAACCTTAACCACAGTTTTGAGGCTAGTAGTTTCTTATATTTTCCTGGAAACAAGAAAATCAATTTCTGAAAGCAACCTAGTTAGTTTGGAAGCAAAGCAAAGAGAAAGAGAAAGAGAAAGAGAGAAGGAGGACCTGAAAGCGGCAGCGGGGATCGGGGGCGGAGGGGTCGTGGACCATCTGGAGAATGAGGGGTCGGCGGGTCCCCATCTCGACTTCACGGACGTTGAAGCGGAACCCTAGCAGCGCTTCTAACAGTGAGCTCTTGCCGTCGGACTGTCCACCGAGGGCCACGATCTCTGGGATCGGTACTTTCTCTCCGAAAGCCACTGCCGCCGCTTGCAGCCGGTTGTAGGCCTCGAAACGGGCAGAGTTGTGCTGCGACTGCGACTGCTGGTGGTGCTTGCGAGACATGGATGAGGCAGAAGCCGACTTGTCCGATGGGGTCTTGGTGGGTGTAGCCATGAAGCTGTTGGGATTGGTGGCCATTGGAGAGACAGAGAGACGCTGAGAGAGAGGGGTTGGGGTTGGGGATTTCTTTTTGAATTTGAATTTTGAATTTGAATTTCGTTCATATGAAAATGAAAGCCGTTGGGAGGGAGCGAGGGTTTTTCATTTTAATTTAATTTTTTTTTTAATTATATCTAAATTACAAATAGCACCCTATCTATATTACAACCACATTCGTTCATACAAATTTTTTGTCTATTTTACAAGAAAAAACTTATTTTTTCTATTTTACACATCCACTTTTACAAAACACTTACATCAATTTATCTATTCTACAAATTTATTTAATAAAATATTCATTCTTTTACAATTTTTTATTATTCCCTTCCTCACTGCCATTTTCTCTCACAAACCCACAATCCATCACTACCAACAATCACTCCACACCCAGCCACCATCATCACCACCTAACCAGCATCATCAAGGAAAACCAACCCACTCAATCTGAAACCCATTCAATCCTAAACCAATTCATCACCCACCCAACCCGAAATCCAGTCAAGCCAAATCATCACCCACCCAATTGGCGGCAAGATCATCAAAACCCACCAATGAACTAGAAAAAACAAACCGATCAAGATCAAAACCCACTGACCCACACCCACAATCAACCAAAAAACCAACAACCAACAAATCGAAGCGAGATCAATGCCTCCGGCTTGAGACTATAGAAGAGCAATGACGGGTTGCATTGTAGCTTGAGTTTGAGAGCATAAGATCCTCGAAGGTAGAAGAGTTAGGTCGAGAATATAGAGAGGTTTAGATTTAGGGTTGAACCACCGTCTACGGTGGCGTGATGCTCAGAGGTAGAGTTTGAATGTTTAGCCATGGAGGTTGGGTTGAGAGCGTTTCAGAAAGAAGCTAAGACCTAAGAGGCGTTGGTGTTGCTCAATGAGAGGAGAGAGAAAAAAAGAGCGAAAAAGTTGTTTTTATACTGTACAAAGATAATATTAAAATAAGGGATAAACGAGCTACAGTAACCGTGTAAATATACACAGTTACTATAGCTCATGGAAATATTTACACATCCACTTTCACAAAGTACCTATATCAGTTTATCTATTCTACATATTTATTCAATAAAATATTTATTCTTTTACAATTTTTTATTATTCCCTCTGTCATTGCCCCTCTCTCTCACAGACCCACAGTCCATCGCTACCCAACCAGCATCATCAAGGAAAACCAACCCATTCAATCCCAAACCCATTCATCACTCACCCAACCCAAAACCCAGTCAAACCAAATCATCACCCACCCAATCGGCGGTAAGTTTCAAAATTTCAATTTTTTACTCCAAAGCTATGTTTGTTTGGAGTGAAAATAAGAAGGATGGAAAATGGAGAAAAAGAAATAGGAGAGAAAATGAGGTTTGTGATTTTAATTGTTTGGTTGAGATTTGTGGTTAATTTTTTTTTTAAAATAATTCATAGTTATAACTAGAGAGGGGAGATTTCCGTCACCGAATATTTTAATTTCATGTGTGCAAATTAATCTAATTACATAATTCAAAATAAAAGTACACTATCACAACATTCACAATGTGGGGCCCAAGAATTTGTGGTCTTGGCCCATTTTTACATTGGGGCCCAAGGCCCGAGCCGAGGAGGGGTATAGCCGAGGATGTGTAATAAAAGTCCAAGTAGTCTTGAGACATAACCGAGGATAATTATGTCCTCGGCATATCCAAGGTCCCCCTGAAGGAAAGGGCAAGAACGGTATAGGAACAGTTTTGGAAAAAACCTAAAATATTTGCGTCGATAGAGAGAGGACCGCTGGACAGTATGGCGACCAAGGACAAAGGGAAAGCAGCCATTACTGCCATTGAATACTCTGCACCTGACAGAACCATGCTCTTCAGGTTTTACAACCACTCCCAACCACTTTGGGTATGGGCTGATGGGACAAGTATCAGTCCTGGAAAGTCGAACCTACACGTGGACGCTGGATGAGGGGTACAGGCTAGTATAAAAGGAAAAGTAAGCAATCCAGAAGGGGGGCTGGGAAAAAAGGCCAAAAACCAGAGCCTCCCAGACCGCCTCAAGGAGAAAGACTCCTCGAGCGAACACGTTTTAATTCTGTATAAACACCATGACTAACCACCGTCCGGTGACCAAGGCCTAGCCTTTCAAACCCACGCTCTACAAATGATATTGTTTGGGCCTTTTCACGTGCAAACCCAATATCATTTTGGGTCGTTACAAATTGAGTCATTACACACAATATTACGGAGGAAAAGCAAAATCCAATCAATGTAAAACCATGAAAATTAAATTAAATCTAACAACACCTACACATAGTCCTAATGGCTTGGAATCATTGCGCTGCTAAACATATTTGATGGTTCAAGAGCATATACCTATCCTTCTCCAAAAAAAACAATCTTCAAATTTGATCATAACTTATCAATCCAAACAACACAAAATCTTTTAGAACATATTTTCCAAAAAATATCATAATATATAATTATAAAGAATTGACGAGGATGTTGTTCAATCTATGAAAAGTATCGAAACTAATAAGGATGATGATAAATCTTGATTGCAACAAACATCTAACTCAATTAATTGGTACACATGATGTTATACTATTGAGTGGAAACAATTTAATATCTACAACTCATTTTTTTTTAAAATAAATATTTATAATCGAATTTAGTCATGAATTAAAAGAGGTCAACAAAAAATAATAGTAATAACAAAATTCTCTCTTGAAGTTACTGATCCTTTGATTTAAGTTTTGTTAGGTCCCTTCTCAAAAAAAAAAAAAAAAAAAAAAAAAAAAAACTTTCTCAAAAAAAAAGTTTTGTTAGGTCATTTCACCCACCTTGTTTTGATTGACATAACTGCAATTAATCAATTCAACTGAGAGATCGGTCAATAGTTCACTTCAAGTTTAGATGAAAAGATGTATGAATTTACATTAAAAAAAAAGATGTATGAATGTTCTCAATAATCCATATTCTCTTTTGCAGATTTACATTTTATTATGATTCACATGCTCTAGTTTATTTCATTTTGATATTTTCGTGATAACATGTCAATCACATGTTTGTTTGTGTGATTTTCTTTGGATTTTGCAAAGTTTAAGGTTTTCAGCCCAAAGTTGTGTACGCCTATAATAACCGGCATACACCGCTGTGGCAACTATAATATAGTGGAGTATGTTGGTATGATGTAACCTTATTCCCTGATTCTTTTTTGTTTGTTCTTATGTTTTTATTTATCTAATTTCATTCTATTAGTGATAAGATATTAGAGCACCCACGGTAGATGTGGGATATGTGTCAAATGCTAAATATTTGGCACATATCTCATACCAAACACAAAAAACAGCTCCCTTCAGATGTTGCATATGCACCAAAATTATACCATTTGTGTTCGTACCGTTGTAAATTTGCAACGGTACGGACAGATGTGATAAACCAAAATAATGTTTTTTATTTGGCTTTCTCTCTCCTCTCACTTCTGGTCTTGATTTTTTTCTGTCTCTTCTCACATTAGACCTAGTTCTTCCCTCAACAGAGAATGAACAAAATAACACACTCCACATCTTCATGGGCGAGGCCACTCCGATCGAATCATCGCCATCGTCATCACCATCGGAGGCGCAAGCGGCATGGGCAAGGCCACTCTGATCATCGCCACTTCGATCGGATCATCGCCATCATCATCGTCGTTGGAGGCGCAAGCGGCATGGGTGAGGCCACTTCGATCATCACCATCGTCATCGTCGTCATCATCGCCATCGTCATCACCATCGTCATTGCCGCTCCGATCTCGCTGATCTCTCTCTCTCTCTTTTTTGGTGGTTGGTTGTTTTGATTGTTGGTGGTTAGCTGATTTTGGTTGATGGTGGTAGGTTGATCGGGTTGTGGGTGTGAGATTTGGGATGGGTATGAGATTTTGGTTGATGGTGTTTTTTTTTGGTGTAGGGGCTGATATTGGTTGTAGTGGTTTTTTTCTTTCTTTTTTTTTTTTTTTTTTTTTTTTTTTTTTTTTTTTTTTGGTAGTAGTAGTAGTGGCTGATATTGGTGGTTGGTGATTGATTTGTGGGGGTGGTTGTGGTTGTGGGCTATGGCGGTTGATCTGCGATGTGGGTTGTTGTTGCTGTTGTTGATGATAAATGGGGGGGGGGGATAATATATTATTTTAATGTATAGAATTGAATTATAAAATATCTGATAAATGAGATATTATAAAATGATGTGGTAAAATAATAAAGTAGGCATTTGATATGGTAAAATGGCATAATTTTTGCACCAGCTGCTACGAATGCTCTTATACATATAATTCAAAATTACAAATAATTCAAAATAGGAATGAATTCAATTAGAGATATGGTAATGACGAATTAAAATGAAACTAATCAAACTGAAACACGAAAATTACACTCTCTTTAAGGAGATTCAAACCCTTTGTGGTTGGCAAATTCCACAAACTAGTGCAACAAAACTTCAATTCGTGTCCTGGCCCTTTTAGGATATAACAGCCCGACCAAATGGTCATATAGCTCATGCCAACTCTGCGCAAGTGATTGAACTGAAAGCTCTATCAAAGAAACACTCTTCTTTGCTCACAAAATAATCTATAAAAATAACACTCTATACACACTTTTTTTTTTTTTTTTTTTTTTTAAATGTACTCCACTTTGGATAGAAACCCCATATATCACTTTTATGTATAGTCTAGTGTCCCATTGTTCCATTTGATAACCTACATTAGGTATCGAACGAAGAATAACCCAATTGTTGTATAGTGCATTCATTTCTCTTAATAAAATCTTAACCATTTTTTTAGGGTGATTACCTCAAATTTAGTCAAAATCCATGCAATTCCCATATATTTTTATACACTTCTCATCCATCCCCATTAGAAAGCAACAAGTTTCTAACAAAATCTTATTTATCTTAATTTACTATAATACCCTTATTAAATAAAAAACAATAAAATTTTCATTTTTATTTTCTTTAGTACATTAATAGTATAATATCAAGTTTCATGAAGTCAATCTCAAAAAATAAAAAGTTGCAAATTAATTATGGTGTCATTGTAGTTTAATGTAATATATATAGTTTTATTTTCTTTATCCCACTTAACATTTTCATATAATAATAATAATAATAACTAGTCACTAACATGTGCTATGCACGGGAACCTACCTATTTGTGAGGTAGAATAAAATAATTTTATAAAAAATTTAAGAAACTACACAATTGTATGATTTGCTCTTGTATGACTTCAATCTGTGTTACAATTTGATGAAGAAGTCATTGCTTGAACATGCAATGGCTTACAAAAAATTTGTCAGATAGGTTCAAATACTGCAAAAAAAATAACTCAAAAATTCAGATATTAAAATTTTTGAAAGACCAAAAAATATTAAAAAATCAGATGATTCACTGCTTAAAAATTATTGAAACAAAACAAAATATATATGACTAACCAATAGAGAAATATAAGAGAAAGATGTGTTACATTTGGAAGAATAATTTTAATTATTGCAAGCTTTTTTATCTTGTAAAAAACGGTTAAAGAGAGTTTGGTAGTTCATGTACGAAAATTACTTTTTAAAAATACATGAAAAACCGTAAAATAATTTTTTTTTTTTTTTTTAACAAAGTAGAGGAGAAGAAAATAACATAAAAAGTGTTCATACCTCTACTCGGCTTTAAAAAAAAAATATTGGGGTTTGCTTTGCTTTTATGGCGTGTTTGGAAGTTTAGAGAGAGAGAGGAGAGTAGGGGGAGTAGAGGGGAGGAGAGTAGTGGGGAGGAAAATAGAGGGGAATGGTTATCCTCTACCTTGTTTGGATGTTTTTAAAATTAGTAAAGGGAAAATGAGTAATTAGCCCTTCCTAACTTGTTTGGATGTTTTAAAAATTAGGATGGAGAGGAGAGGAGAGGAAATGATTTAAATAGACAAATTTATCCCTGTGGGGTCATGGGCCCAGATCATACAATTGGGTTTTGGGTTTAAGGCCCAAGCCGAGGATAAGGGGCTGTCCGAGGATGGGTAAGTATAGCCAAGGAAACCCATACTAGTGGATAAGGAAGACAATATTGAACATAATGGCCTAGGAGTTTGTGCCGAGGATGAATTTTTCCTCGGCTAGCCAAGGCCGAGGTCCGTAAAGGATGCCTGCCATCTAGGGGTGCGATCCATAAAGTTCTGGAAATATGGATAAGCCTTGCAAGAACAAAAGACAGAGAAGAATCCCAAAATATCTTGGGAAAAGCTACTGTCACCGCATTGAATGCACCCTAGCTAACTCCCTGGCCGCATTAATGAGGAAGTGACCTCTGCACAGTATTAATGCAGCCCCACAACCACCCCAGAGGACTTCTAGAGGGGGCTGATGGGACAAGTATCAGCATAAACCATCAATTATCCACGTGTAGGGTAGAGATGAAAGAAAATATGTAGTATAAATAAGAGTAGAGACCCCAGAGATCAGGGGGCTGGGAAAAAAGGTCAAGAACCAGAGCCTTCCAGACTGTATCGAGGAGAAAGACTCCTCGAGCGAACACGGTTTAAATTTGTATGAACACCATGACCAACCACCGTTCGTTGACCAAGACCTAACCTTTCAAACTCACGCTCTACAAATTATATTGTTTGGGCCTTTTTACGTGCGAACGCAATATCACAAATATTGCGTTCGCACGTAAAAAGGCTCAAACAATATAATTTGTAGAGCGTGGGTTTGAAAGGTTAGGCCTTGGTCACCGAACGGTGGTTGGTCATGGTGTTCATACAAATTTAAACCGTGTTCGCTCGAGGACAAATTCATCCTCGGCACAAACTCCTAGGCCATTTTGTTCAATATTGTCTTCCTTATCCACTAGTATGGGTTTCCTTGGCTATACTTACCCATCCTCGGACAGCCCCTTATCCTCGGCTTGGGCCTTAAGCCCAAAACCCAATTATATGATCTGGGCCCATGACCCCACAATCCCTATTTGAAAATGGACTTGCAACATTAGTCTATGATTAATTTATTCTAAGATTTTTTTCAATCTTAGAATATGTTAGTGAATTTTTTTCATTACAATTTCAAAATGCTAAGAACCCTAAAAATTATTCACGCTAAATATAAAAATCAACAAATTGCGAACCATTAAAGCTTATATAAACTAAAAAATAACTAATTAAATTCAAATAAAATTTTTGGTAAGGCCTTGTGGTAGCTAAAATTGTACGAAAAGAAAAATAAATTGGAGCTTCTAAATCTCAGATTCATTATCATTTGTGACTACTCGACCTAATACAACTATGTATCATGTTCTAAGTGAAAGCTCCTTATTAGTGGACAAAACTGAAGAAGAACAAAAAAAAAAAAAAAAAAAAAAATCTCCTCTATTTTCTCAGCAACGAAGCAGAGGCCAAGTAATGAGAAACGGCACGTAAACACAAAAACTTCCGATTTGGTTTTGTGAGTGGCACTATCAGAGGAAGTTGCAATTGTCAATTGATAAACACAGGTTGTCATTTTTTTTTCCTAGTATTTATTTGTAAACGTAAAGTTCAAAAGTCAACAACCAGTTTAGAAAGTCATAGTGTCACCGTGTATTCTGTGCCATGATCAACACAACAAGAAGTCAACAACACGTGTTGACTCTATGTTGGGCTTCGAATTTGTAGGCTTTGACGCCGTGGCTTTTTCCCTAGCTAGTGAGATTCAGTTTTTTTTTTTTTTTTTTTTTTTTTTCATTCACCTTAGTTTTCTCAGGAAACAAAAAAAGATTATTTATATAATAGTTTGTAATTTTGTTAATTTAGAAATGATAAATTGGAGAATTCATTTGTTCAATAATTTATCTACTCTACTCTCCCTCCAAATCCTTTCAATTTGAGGGAATTAAAAATGAGGGGTTAGAGGTAATTGAAACCCCTCTAAACCCCACCCCCTCTTTCCTTAAAAAACTTCCAAACAAGGTAGTTGAATTACTCTCCCTCCCTCTACTCTACCCCCCCTCCTTTTTTTAACATCCAAACGGGCCATTATAGTGTTCATGATTAACCTCGCAAATTTGGAGATAAATTATTAAAGTTTGAGTTTGAGTTTGAGTTTAAGTTGGACTTGTTAAAGAGATAGAGTTTCACTCCTTATTAAATTTTGCATTAAAAAATAATAATTTTGTTTTAAAAAAATGATAATAATGAGTTTGAGTTTAAGTTGTACTTGTTAGAGAGATAGAGTTTTACTCATTATTAAGTTTGAACTAAACAAAAATAATTTTATTTAAATAAAATGTCAATTTTATTTAAATAAAATGGTAATTTTATTTAAATATTATGCTGACGTGAAAATTATGAGAGTTTTGGAGGTTTCAGTTTAATAATAAATAAATAAAACAACGTGATTTTTTTCCCAAATTTGAAAAAGGAAAAACGGTAAAATTTAGATACAGTATCTTAAATGCTATTTTCTAGGTATCACTTCTAAATTATTAGAGCTACCTATCTAATTTAATAACTCTACCAACGGGCGTTAACATTGTTTCTTCTATTTCTTTTTGCTTCTATTTTTCCCTAGCCCGTGAGAAAACCCTTTTTTTTTTATGAGAAACAAACACACACACACACAAGGGAGAGGAAAATGAGTTCTAACACAAAGGCACACCACAACTCCACTCAAAAGCCATGGTAACTTTTAAGGGAGGGTGAGACAAGTTATACTACACACAACACACTCTCTTAAGCAATGTAGAACAATTACCCTTTTTTTTTTTTTTTTTTGAGAAACAAACACACACACACACAAGGGAGAGGGAAAGCCCGTGAGAAAACCTGATAGCTTCATATTTTCACACAATTGACAGTAACCAGATATCTTTCTTCCTCCATTTTATATTTCTTTCTACCTCAATTTCATTTGATGTTTGAATATTTGACAGTAACCAAACAGGAAAATTTAAATTCCAGAAAAGGAAAAAAAAAAAGAAAAAGGTTTGATGTTGAGTGTTGAGTGTTAATGCTGTTGATGCTGGAAGCCGACGCATAACCCATACTCCTAGATTAACCCTCTTTTGTCTTGTTGTCATTTGGAACATTGCATTATTGAGAGGGCAAAATTGATTTTGTACGCATTGGGTTCTTCTTCGGTGGATTTCGATTAGAAAATATCACAATAATAGCCATATGGTGTGACGAGTCTAAGAGATCTGAATGGGTTAACAAACATCAGTTAAGTTATTAAACTAGACAAGTGGCTGTAATTTAAAAAGGATACCTAAAGAATAATACTTAAAGTGCTATATCTAAGTTTTGTCCTAATAAAAGTAACACTGAACATTAGAAGCATAAGGGACAATATCAACCTAATGTCGGGAGATAGATCTTAGAAGGATAAATCTATCTTACCAACCTATTTTTCCTCCATTTCTTTCCCAATAAACTGTCGAGAATTTCTTCCCACACGCCCTCTTTTCCTTCTTTATATTTCAATCTCTTGAAATCATCTATGGAAAAAGTTTATCTTCAAACTAATTTGAAGGAATCTTCTTCAAATCTGCTATGTGGTAGTTAAAAATGTCATTTATATGTTGTTTTAGTTGATATTTTTAATGAGTCATGTGACTCGTTTAAATGATGCATATTGATATTTTTACAAATTGTCACAAAATTTATTGGGGGAGATTTGTCCAAGTAAGTTTGGAGAAAAACTTTGTCCATCCTCTTTACCATACAATATCTAAATTACTTGCAGCCATTTACAAGTACCTTTTGAAAGCTTCAAAGACACGAATAAGTGGAAGTTGTGATTGACTACACGACTAGCTATTTTACAAATCACAATGCAACCATTTCTGTGTTTTTTTGAGCAACTTATGAAAGCTTCAAATGTATCATGTTTTTCCTAACCAAATGGCATTAATGTCGGCGCAGCATATTCTTATGTATGTTCCAACAGCGGGACACGGGACACAGGTTGTACACAATGTACAGTAAGCTAGTGTGAGGCTCGCCCGCTTTTTCCTCTCCATCTCCACTCCACACACGCTTTCTCACATAATTCAAAAGCAAATTTAATGTTTTTATAATGGTTTTCTTGTTTTCTTTAGCTAACTCAAGGTTGAGAGGATTTGAACTTCATGTTCAGACGCTACAAAAGGGGGGCATTATGTCACTAATGTTTTTTTTTCCTCTATTATTGTCGATTTGTTTTTTTGGGTGGTAAATTGGAACCAACCTAATCGTGGATTCAATTTCATATAAAGATTCTACAAAACTGACATAATGATAGGAAAATTAGTAGTTTATATTGTATTAGCAATGTAAGATTTTTTTTTTTTTTTTTGGGGAGAAAACTTTATCAATGTAAGATTGATATTGTAAACTGAATAAATGTATACAACATTGTATACTTTTATGCAAATGTATACAATATTGTACATTTTTTGTAAATATGTACAATGTTATATACATTTATCTAGTCTATAATGTAAATCTTACATTGATAATGTAAATCAATAATTGTTATGTTTATTTTTAAAAAAAAAAAAAATAATTACACATGAAAAGTGATATTGCACCAAATACATTTTGACATCTCAACAAGTTGTGATTTTTTTTTTTTTTTTTTTTTTTTTTTTTTTTGAGAAGGAACAATTTGTGAAAAAGTTGTATTCCTAGCATGTTCCTATATTTAATTCTTGGTTGATTAATTTTACTAAACATTGTTACTAATTTGTAGATTTTATCCTATTTGATCTAAATCATTTAATCATAATGCTAGCTTTAAATTTTTTTTGATTATGGGTACATAATAATATTTGACTATTTTATTAACTCTTTTTCCCCCCTCAAAAGGAATTAATCGACTTTCAATTATCATGTCACCTTGTACAGTATATATATATAAAGTTATGACTTGTGCCATAAGCTAATCACTTTTATTGTAAAAAACATTTTTTTTATAAAAAATTACCACTTTAACAATTTGTAATAAGAAAAGAGTTGTATTAATAGAGTTATTGTAAATATACTGGTACATCATCTTTTTACAACATGTTTACGTGCAAATAATATATAATAATAATAACAATAACAAAAAGGTTTTGATTCTTTCACATCTCCACTATTTTACATTCATTTATATGTTTTAAAAAGTTAACATTTCCATATCAATTGTGAGATATGTATGTGAAATAGAGGATAGGAACAACTGTAAAACAGTATATTTCCATAACAAAAACTTCATTAATTTTCTAGTAGGTGAGAGGAGTGTGGCCGGAAGTCCCATTCTCAGCATTAGCTCATGTGCTGTCTATCTGAATTTTTGGAAATGGAATCGCTGACTAGCAAAATTGGCAAAGATGGACTATATGATACAATGAATTTAAGACACAAACATTTGTCTAATAGTCACGAGAGACCCTTTGAATATCTATAATTAGATGAATTTTTATTGAGCCCTCACTGAGGAAGGTGGTGATCAGCGCATGTTGCACTCCACTTGCTTTTCATATTTTTCTTAGGGAAGAAAAAAAAAATTTTCAAATAGTATTTAAATACAAAGGGAAACAAAAACTATAAAAAAAAAAAAAAAAAAAATGAAAAGAAAAGGAAAAAAAAAAGGGCTTACTTTTTATGGATGAATAAAAAATTTAGCTTCCTTGTGGCATATGAAAATGATACCATATATGGTAACCCCCAAAACAAGGGGTATAATCAAAACATTTAATTATTAATTGGTCATGTTAACGGATGTCATTTAGGGGTGGTAAAGTAAGCCCAAACCTATTTGCTCACCCAAACCCACCCACTCTAATTGAACCCAATCCCACCCAATTATTAGTTGGGTTAAATGAGCATCAACCCAATTAGACCCAGTGATTATTGAGTTTTAACTAAAAATCCATTGAACCCCATTTAACCCAAAAACAGTATATCCAAATTCAACCCAGCCCTTCCCATAAAAAAGAAAAAGAAAAAAAGAGAGAATAAAACGTAGTTTTTAATAATAAAAAATCTGGACTAAACAAATGAAAATTAACCATCCTGAGATTTTCTCGGTATCCAAACAGAGTTGAAATATTAAAGAAATACATTAAGAGAACATTTGAAACTCAAAATCCAATTCTCTTCATCTTTTCCAGCATTTTCTCCACAGCCAAACAGAATATTACTCCATTGCCGGAATATGACACAGTGTTCACTGCAATACACCGCTGGAGGCTGAACTGGATCCCGGTGCTTCGGATGCAGAAGTACCACTCCATTGCCAACGTTGCGATCGAGCTCTGGTGAGTCGCTACCCCGAAGAAAAAGTACGATACGAACAATGAACAAGATCACGCGGACTCGACCACCAAGGCCGAGACGAAGAAGAGGGAGGAGGTGAAGGTGGCGAAATTGAATAAGCAAGATCAGAAAGTCAAAGAGAAGAAGCAGAGTGAGAAAATTGACGAGAAAGTGATGAAAAGTGATGGAAAATTAAAATGTTGATGTGTTATTAAAAAAATGCAAACTAAAATATTTTGGTACTTTGGTCATTTTCACTTTAGGGGTATTTTGGTAATTTTAATAATTGAGTGGATTGGGGTTTACCCATTATAATTGGGTTGGGTTTAGGTTACAAGTAATTAGTTAAATGAGTTTTAATGGGTGAATGAGTTTTATATACCTAACCTAATTATGCCCACCCCAAATTCACGAATGTAACACCTCTAGTGTCATTAGAGCAATTGTTAATAAACCATAATAAAAAAATTTTGATATCACTTTCATGAAAAATATAAAATATTATTAACAAAATTAATTACTTTTATCATTTTTTCATAAAATATTTTTAAAAATAGTACTTAAATCAATACCCTTAAGCATCGGTTAACATTTCTCATTAATAAATGTTGATGTAATGAACAACAACACACACGGGTTTATCCTGGTTGGACTTGGAAGTTGGAAGAGTAATGCAAATGAAGTCGGTGGTACGTCACGGACTCAAAGGAGAAACATGTGATAATAATCATATATATGTGCCATTGGTCAACTGTGATTTGCAACCTCCTTTCAGATTTGTTTATTATACATACTCTAAAAATTCTAAGATTGACGAAGGAAATTGGGGTACGTATCTCAATTTTAATTATGATCCTCTTCCAGGATCTAGCTTTGGGTAACGTGACCCAGCGGTGAGTTTGACACGTTTCTCGCCGGGAAAAAAGATCATCGATCCTAGCCTACACGTCTATCATGCCTCCATGGTCAAGCTTATTTGTGGTGTTGTTATGATGGTGTCCATTGAAAGTTGATACTTCAAGCTTTTACTACAATGTAAATGTAAGTACCACCTTGGTGCAAATTCACTGTGTTCATCATGAAGATGGTCCTTGGACTTGGAGCAATAGATAGTATCAAGTTCAACTAAATATAAATTCACTGCCATCGTCATAAAAAGACATGTATTGTACTGATCATACGGTCACCTTGAACTTGTGCATTACTCACAGTTGAATTTGTTGAAAAAGCATGCATCGTACACATACAAGACAACATTGAGTTTGTGTTCATGATCAATCATAATATTACTTCATTTATAATCTCAAACTCTAGGATGATTTAGACCTTATAATTATTTACGATAATTTGATTGGGTTTTCGAAAATTGTGCCCTTAGTTTTTAGGGAATTCAAGGCCTTATTTTACCTAAAGGCTGAGGAAAGAGGAAAGAGGAAAAAAGAAAAAGAAAAAGAAAATCAAAGCGTCATCATTTTCATGTTCCAATTGTTTTTGTCATAACACTTGTCAATATTGAAGAGTTAATTAGGTGTTGACAAGTTTTGAGAGATAGATGAGGCACAACAGGGTCGAAACAATTACTTTTGAGTACTTTCATTACAAATCAAATTCTTAGTTATATAATATGCTTGTTCATGTAATGTACGGGAAAACTCGCAAAAGTAATATTTGAGTTGACTGAAATAAATACCATGATGATATGTTATATGTGTGTGTGAATATATATATATATACATACTTACAGTACTTCAAATTCTTATTAATTTGAAAATTGAATTTAAAGCAATTGGATTCATATATAATTATTCTTAATTACAGCTGTGGCAGTAGCCTACAAGAAGTAGGTGTGCTAGATGCCAAGTTTCCGATCCAATTTGTCAAAATTAGACTTTAATGTGGTTCGGCGAGAATCTAGAAGTAATTAACAAAGCTTAAACTCATTCAAATTTCAACACTTAGCAAGCCATTATTTAATCATAAAATTGCTTAGTCCATGGAATATTTTATCAAAAACTTGCAGCTTATAAAACCCATCTCCCTTAGCTAACACTCTTGAACGCATGCAATCCGCAACTTCATGAGAAAATGGGTTACAGTACTAATCTCCTCAAGCTTACAACCATTCTCTCCCTTGTCATTCCTCTACTCCTATCTTTGCAATATCAAACAGCCTTCTCAAATGACATTGAAGACGACGAAGAATACGTAGTAGACTCCCCATTGTCCAATCTCAGATCGAGAAGCCGGTTCTTAGCAAGTGTAATAAAGAAAGGTACAGATTGTAATCCCATTACTAACAATGTATGTAATGGGGTATCGGCAAACAAAGGGAAGAGCCTTCTCTATTGCTGCAAGAAACATTGCCGTAATGTTCTTTCAGATAAGAACAACTGTGGAGGATGTGGGAAAAAGTGCCAAGAAGGACAGCATTGCTGCAATGGAAGATGTACCAACACTTTTTACAATGTGAATCACTGTGGAAAGTGTGACAAGAAGTGTAAGAATGGTGTTAAATGTGAGTATGGATATTGTGGGTAT
This sequence comes from Quercus berberidifolia, assembly GCA_028535905.1. Classification (NCBI taxonomy): domain Eukaryota; kingdom Viridiplantae; phylum Streptophyta; class Magnoliopsida; order Fagales; family Fagaceae; genus Quercus; species Quercus berberidifolia. The sequence continues at coordinate 46,400,872 of JAPQVW010000004.1, forward strand.
GCCTGAATGTTTTTTTTAGGTAAAGTATTGTAAGATTTGGTGTTATGTATCTAACACTTTTTACGAATACAAGTTCATATATGTCAGCTGAATGCGCTGACATTTCTCGAGTACTTCTTTGAATGTAATGTTTATTTTCATGTTTAATAATCAACACTGCTATTTAAAATGCTGGCTTGTTTCCAATTACCAATCTGTTTCAACTCATTTCTTGACTCAAAAAGTTGGTAAATTTTAAACACAACTAAGCCAAGTGAGGATATCTCCGTTCCCCTTATACAAAGGCAATGTGATTGTGTATATTTTTTGTCTAATGCTATATGCACAGATATTAAATCTACCAAGTTTATATCTTGTGCTGCTACTGTCAACTTAAGGGTGGAGATAAGTTGTGTGTGTGTTTTTCCATGCAAATAACATTGCTGGCATATATAGGCACCAAGCATTGATTTACATGGTAATAATAACCAAATTAAGTTTGATGCCAACAACATCAATTCGTAGGCAAGAGCCGCAAGATGTAATATAAGTTTTATTAAATACAGTAAATATTTTCTGTTTTTATTTTTGTTTTCATTTTTATTTTAATGGGGATCTACCCCCATGAAACCCTCCAAAAATTGGCGTATGCCGCTATTTGTGGCAAGCACACGGAATTGGTATTTGACTATTTGTTAGTAAATAATTGACAAACTATTGATATAAAATATTGCATGATCCTTCCAAAAAAATATTGCATGATGAAATTGTGACCTAGCATTAAAAAAATGAACTATAGGGTGCAAATTGTAAAATTTATTACAATTTGGGTGATAATTAGTTAATTACAAGTTTATAATTTAGTGTGTAAAGAGCAGATATCCTAGTTTAAGGTGGATTGCTATAGTTAAGTAGTTAACAAAAAAATTCTACTAAGAGTCATTGGCGGCCCTACATTTAGTTCAAGGTGGTCATAGGATAACCCTGACCTGAATTTTTTTTTTTTCATTATATATAAATTTTAAAAATCTATGATTTTTTAATCCTTAAAAAATATTTGTGACCACCTTAAATTTTTTTAAGCCCAACATAATTAAATTTTGGACAATTTGGTAACAAACTTAGTTGTAAACTAAGACTATAACTCTACTTGATATATATATATATATATATACACACACAAATAGATACATTTTCTTCTTATATCCTTTATATTTGCAAAATTTCAAAAAGATCAAAGATTAATAGCTATGTCATCAATCAAATCTTTAAATTTTGAGTTTTTGTAGTCTAAAATTATTCATAAAAAATAAATTTATGGATTAAAAGTAAATAACATACGATTGACATAAAATTTAACATGTGTTTGAAGAACATAGAGATTAAAGAACATGCAATTCAACAATTAGATTTTCAAAATTGATCATGTTAATTTATTTAATGAGAGTTGTAGCCTTAGGGTATAATTAAGTTTGTAGTCAAATTTTTTCCTTAAAACTTTAGTCCCCTTCACAATATATTAGATCTTTACAACCAAAAAAAAAATCCCAAGAAAATTTTTATCTAACTAAAATTTTGATAAAGATGTAACTTGCAACATTAGTAATGAGACTATCATGCAAAATTTTCAAAATAAAAATAAAAAAATTTGTAGAAAGAAATTGTAAGACTTTATGTATTTGTGTGAGTGTGTGTGTGTGTTTTTTTGGGTCAATATATGAAGTTCTTTTTTAATTAAATTTTGTCTAATTTAAATTTTTTAATGACCACCCTAGAAAATATTCCTAAAACCGCCATTGCTAAGAGTGTAATTGGGAGGAAATTTTTGTTATATGTCATTGTAGGAGTTTATTTTTGTTATATTCCTACAGTCGCCACTGCTAAGAGTGTCAATATAGGAGTTTATTTTTGTTATATGTCATTGTATTTAATTTACCTAACACATTTTTTATATATCTAAAATGGATAGATAAAAAAATAATAATAAAGAATTAATTTAATTGATGATTTTTTTGTTACACAAGAATAGAAAAAAATTGTTTCTCAAAAAAAAAAATTTATGTATGAAAAAAAAAAACTTCTAATACAATAAGAGTATAACACATATTTATAAAAATAAATTTTAAAATCAAGTGAACTTTTTTAAGATAGCCACGCATTTTTTCTTTTTTAATAATGGTTAAAAATACTATTTACTAGTAACTATATATGTTGCAAGGCAGCGTGTTTAGAGTCTTTAGACAGTGCGGCCCAGTCTCTCTTTTTTTTTTTTTTTGGGTGTAAAGATTTGGACATTTGAGATTCATCGCTGGGTTTAGATGGAAAATTTGTTTAATTGAAACGTAAATGACATGCAAATCGAATCATGAAATTTGGCGCAATTACGGCATTATATCCTGCAAACACAAATTTTATCCATCATCTATTTAATATGTCCCATTGATTTTTTAAGCTATTATTTCAGCAATTACCTACATTCCAAAAGATGAGAAATATTTTTTTTTATTTGAGAAACACACACATATAGGGGATGAGAAATATTTTTAATTAATCAATTCAGCATACAAATAAAATCCAATAATCCAATACTTAGATATTGGAAAAAACTATTGTTTATATTATAAAATATAAAATATCATTTTGTTTCTATACTCTTAATTTGTTTTATACATTTTGGTAGAAATTAGGATAAAATCCACTAAACTACCCTGAGATTTGACATAATGTCAAACACATCAAACATTTTTTAAAAATGACCAATTTAATCCTTTAACACAAATGGAGTTAATTTTTTCCATTAATAACAATATTTTCACAAAACCAAATTGAAACTCAGTTCTACTCTCTCTCTTCCTCTAATTTTTTCCCCCTAATCTCACCAACTCTATATCTCTCTCAACTCTCTTTTCCTTTGCATGTATAAATCTGAAAATTTTTGAATAATCCATTATTGACCCAAAGATTCATTCTTTGAATTTTTCTCCTTTTTCTTCTTAAAATCAACAACACAAACAAAGCTTTTCTTTGGTTTTTTTTCATAAAATAATTTTTTTAAAAGTTAATTACTTTGCTACTTTGCGTTTGGTAGCCGAGAAAATCTGAGAAAATCAACCCCACCCTTTTCTTAATGAGAAATGATATGTCCACAATATTTTCACAATATTTTTACAACAAATCTTAAGAGGCAAGTTGTTACTGGTTGTTATTGTTAGGGCAAAAAAGTAATTTTAGTGTTAGTTTCAAATTTGAACCAATAACAACTAACCACCTGTGATTTATTTGTAAAAATATTGTGGACGTAACATCTCTCTTAATAGATCAACCAACCCTTTTTATTTGGGCAACGGGAAAGAGAAAAAGCTATAGAAAAAGTCACATCTCCTCCATGGAGAGTTTGGCAGCCAAGAAAATCAAAGAGAAAAGTTGAGAAAATCAAAGAGAAAAGTTGAGAAAATCAATAGAAAAAGTCACATCTCCACCAATTAGCATTTGGCCGCCGAGAAAAGCAAAAGCAAAAGCTCCTTAAAAAAAAGAAAAGAAAAGAAAAACATTTTTCTCCTCTACAAAGAAACTCAGGAAAACCCAATAACACCAATCAACTATCTCCACCACAAAGTTGCCATCAAGCCCCCAAGCAAATATTAAACTCCTAATACCCATGTTGGCCAAACCCAAATCCAATAAACCCAATCACCCTTAACCTATAGAAAACTATTGACCCACCCCCACAAGATCTCCATCACAAAATAGAGAGATGAGAAAGAAAGAGGATCCATCATCAGCAAGATTCAAACAGCCAAGAAAAGAAGATTAAGAGAGAAAGAAAGAGTCAGGTGAGATTAGGAAAAAGAAAAGAGAAGAAAGAGAGAGTCAGATTTGAACAAGCAAATGAAAAAAAAAACAAAATTTGAGGGAAAAAGAGAAATTTAAGTGAGATAGTAAAGAGAGACAGATTCGAGTAACGGCAAGCATTCACACCATTTGTGTTGAGGATTAAATTGGTTATTTTTTTAAAGTTTAGGATGTGCCCCAAACCTCAGGATAATTTATTGGAATTTACCTAGAAGTTAATATTGTCTTTGTTATGTTTAACTTCATATCAAGTTATCCTTATTGTTCCTTCTCAAAAAAAAAGTGAGCCTCTATTATTAACTCGTTTACGTAAAATGTCTACATGGCAAACAGTGTACACTACTGGCATACATGTAACAAATAAAATAATAATTTCTACTTAAAAAGCTTTAAGAATAAAAAAAAGCCACATAAAAAAAATAAAACAAAAAATTTGAAAGGAAGAGTTTTTAAAAAAAAATTTCAAGCCTTTTTTACATTTTCTGCACAGCCAAACACAACAATCCAAAAACAAAAAAAAATTAAATTCATGGAAGAAAACGAAATTGCAAGAAAAGTTTGGAAATTTTTATATTTCAACCTATTCATCAAGCTCATCTCAATGAAAATGATCTGTTGGATGTCATTTCAACCATCTTCTCCTTCTTGCTTTGTTTTAATCTCTCCTTCCATAACTTGCTTTCTAGGAATTATACAGTGTTTTGAATTGTCTGCATACAGTTTCATTTTTAGATTCAGACCCATCCACAAAACCAAAACCTCACAACTGATAATGTCATATTTGACCTAGAAAATCCACCGTGAACAATCCTACATTGACCGCTTAGAGTATCTCCAATAGATGCTCTATATCTATTTTTTGGAGCAAAAACACCATTGTTCACACTCCATTCACACTCCAATAGATTCACCTTCTCCATTTTTTAGATTAGCTTTGCTATAGTGCTTCTCTACAAGTAGAGAATACTGTAGCTTTTACTATTCTTTCTTCAAATGCTTTTTTCTATTATAATAATCATGTATTGAATAAAAAAATGTTGGAAGATGTGTATGTTGGAAATATGCATATACGCAGCGGAAAGTTAAACGGATCTACTTCATTCACAATCTATAACATGCACTATGTAAATTTAAGAATTCAAGTATAAGAGAGCATACCTTGAAGCGGTGAATTTCAAAAACTAAGATCGAAGCACTTGGGAATACTTTTAATCTTCACTCCAATTCCACTAACGCCCAAGAAGTGTGGACTCTCAATTGGTTACAAAGGATGAATTTGAGAGTGACATACACTCACCTACACTATTTTACAATGATGTTTCTCATACCCAAAATTATGTACGTTTTTCCCTTTGTATCTAACCAATTATCTAATTGGGCTAACCTTTTGGGCCTTTCCAATTGGGCTTAAGTGTGTGGCTTGAAGTGAGACCAAAAGGGACCAATAAGATACTAGCTCCAATGGGTCTTGGGCTTTTTTGTCAACTCTTGACAAGTCCAAAGTTACCATTAACTATATTTAATACCACTATATAAATATAGTTGCACTCTAGGCCTTATCTATAGATTATATCCCAAGACTTTATTGTACATGCAACCCCTTCATAAAATATTCGTAGTAATACAAAGTCATTAATGTAGACTGTCACTTTGTAAATTATTACATCTTAATCCTTGAGTACTCAGTTTAATCCTTTTAAGTTATTCACCATATATTTATGAAATCCAATTTTATAAATATATACTTTAGTAATTTCTTACTAAAGTGGTTAGGCCTAACTCTCTGAATAACTAAACCCATTAAACTTATCTCAAGGGAATATTTTATATCTCCGTTAAGAGACTATGAATTCCATCTTGAGAATATATGTTCCATCAACACTAAATGTGGCTGCCCAATATAATGAGGTTTTGACCGTTACTTTAGATCTCACTCCTGATATATCAAAGCAACCTACACTTCATGATCAAGTCCATTATTCTCTTAGGATTAAGAGTTCATGCAAATATAAGTCGTGAGATTTATTATTCAATTGACAGTCTTTACAAGAATAATAAATCTCACAGCGGTCCAGTTCAATATGTTTTAACTCTTAAAACATATCAACATATCAACTAGAAGTCACCACTTCCATGATTAAGACAAATCATCTTAGTTGATACGTTATAGTCTTCGCAGATGAAACGCCCAATTTCATCACCGACTACGAACTAAATTCTGAGTTTGCAAAGAACTTGTAATTTATATCTTCTGTGACTTTTCACATAAATCACATACTATGCATCTCATGGACTAGATGATAATGTCCAAATATTCATGTTACCATTATTTCAGATAATAATAAAACAAATTTATTAATTACAATATTAAGTCATACATCATGTCATACATAATTTCACACATAATATCAAACATAGCATCATACAATAGGATTTAAGGGCACTAATCCTAATAGTATAGTTGTTAAAAAAAAGAATAAATAATGAATAAAAAATGAATGAAGAAATAATATTTAAATGAGATGGAGAAAAAGATAGAGAACTTGTTGAAAAGTGTATTTGAAAAAGTAGGTAGGTAAAAGCTAAATGTCACTGTTCATTGTCCAAACAGTACAAAAATTTGGCTAATCTACTGGAGATACTCTTAGACCATCTTCTTGATCCTCTCCTCCTTCTAATCTTCAACTATTTCAACAAGATCAAGGCTTATTTATGGGAGAGAATGAAGACAGAGACACCCTTGGAGCAACTGAGATGGATTTGTAGAGATTCATCAAATAAATGGTAGGAAACCTTGTTGGCCTGATGAGAATTAACAAGCATTCAAGGATCCATTGCATGTTCCAATTGGGCCTATTACTAAAGCAAGATCCAAGAAGATCAAAGAAACACTTAATGGGCTGATTCAAGAGATTTGGGCTAATTCAAAGGCAGGACATTCCAAGTTGGGCCCAAAGGAAGATGAAGGCGTAATAAATTTAATTCAAGCTATTGAGGGCTGAATTGGCTTAATTTGGCTTGATTTATGGCGTGGATTAGTGACTGATTGATTTTCCAGCTCCATATTAGTCAATAGATATTTTTCCTATTCTGGAGTTTCTAATTTCGAACCAGATCTACCTTAATTTTAGCCTTTTATTATTTAGAACGTTTTTTTAGCTATTTTCCTATTTTGGATTTGCTAATTTCAGACCAAATCAACTTTTATTTAGGGTTTTATTATTTAGTACGTTTTTAGATTTTTTATTTTCAGTCATGTCTTATAAATAGCATGCACTCATTGTAATAGAGGAGAATTATTGAATAAAAATCAGAAAAGGTGAGGCTTTGCTTTTCTTTTGGTTCTTCAAGAACTGTGAACTTATCAGAG
>JAPQVW010000004.1:47015572-47350572 GCA_028535905.1 Quercus berberidifolia
CCATTAGTTGCCCAGACCATTGCCATTGTTCAATTCATGTCTGCTACACCACTACCCATCTCATGACAAAATTCCCTTTTGTTTGTTCCTGCTGTATACCTCTACCTTACTACCTAGCTCTATGGCATGCATCAAATGGTCCCAACCATTTATTACTTCTTTTGGGTAAGATACCATCCCAGCAAGATATATTCCCCAAAAGAAGTCATGGTAGGAAACCAAATATAGACCCCCTTTTCCCCCTACCACCAAACCACGCCCTCTAAATCCCCTTAACCGTGGGCCCACCTCCCTTGTATTGGCTGGGTACAAGTTGGTAGTGCCCCGGCCCTTCTGTGCTTGCTCCACTGCCTTCTGTGTTTGTCACCCACGTTGTTTCTGCCGTAGCAGATTAGCTTTGTTTTGGTCTGCTGTGTATTTTGTCTTATTTCTTCACGCGTTTCCTGATAAGTTTGTCATTTTCCTTTGGTTTGGCTTTTCTTTCCTTCACGTGATTCCTGCTGCTGACACTTCCTACTGCTCCTTGTTTCTTTTCACCGTGCTTCTTTATATTAGCTTTCAAGCCTATCCTTTTATACAAAAGAATTTGGGCCTTTGTGGTCCAGATAATGTTGACTGGATCAAAAGGGTCTTGGGCCCAATTTGTCTTTGTCTGTCGAAGCCATTCTGCTAGGGAATTGTATTATGCGGCAGATCTGTATTCTGCGGCAAATTTGTATTCTGCGGCAGATTTGTGTTTTGCTGTAGATTGCTTTCACTTGCACTTATTTCTTTGGACCTTTTTTGCTCTTCGGTCTTCCTGGTGGGTCTTTGGTCCTTGCTTTTCATTGGGCTTTCTTTCTCATGACTTTTGGATATGGATTTGCAAAAATGGGGATCAACAATAAACATATATATTAATAAATTGAATCCATGTCACTATCAGACATATATTATTTGGACATAAACCCACCACTGGACATATACCATTTGGACATGAACTACCACTGGATATATATTATTTGGACATGAATCACAGCTAGACCAACTAATTAACATATATTATTCGGACATAAACCATGACTGGATACAAACTATTTGACATACATTATTTGGATATAGACCATTGCTAGATATACCTTATTATGTTGAACATGAATCATGAACTGCAGCTGGATATGGACTATTTTGGACCCATCCCATTATTGGATATATGACACTTAATTAATTACTTTCTAATATTGGACATCACTTAATAAACATAATAATGATGTTTAACTAATCATTTAATAAAAGCTATTCAATTAAATATATTATTCATTTATTTCAACCATTATCATGCTTTTAAGACTTTGGGCTTTATCTATTTTGTAGGCTTAAAATGCACCAGAAGCCATTGGTCTATGCGGCCCAATGTCGAGTTCTAGATTGGAATCCCCAAAACAAATCTAGGTCTAGCAAAGACACACCTCTAGTGGAAGACATGTGGCTACGTGCAAAAACCACCTCCGACATTCTGGCAACTCCACTGAGGAGTCATAAAGTATAGCCTTATCATGCCTCCAAAAGTCTAGAATCACATTTCATGATAGAGATCTCAACTCCGACATATCACACGCTCAATATCTCTTGATCCAGTAGCTCACGGAGCTAAGTCATGACATTATTATGTTCAAGATGTTTTTTGAAATGCCAAGCCACCTATCTCTCAACTATTTGAGCTACCCCAAGGCTTGCAACCCTCTTATTCTAAGCTTATAGCCCCCATGAGGTGAAGAAAAGAAAAAAGCTCTTATCCCTAAAAAAAGATCTAGTGGTAGCAGCAAAAAAAAAAATAATAAAAAATAAAAAATAAAAGAGGTTCAAAGTTCCACAATAGAGTTTCTCATCAACAGAAACATCACCTTTTGGTGGAATAAATTATTATTATTATCGATAATCCCAGCCACAAGGGGCTCCAACGGTAGAAACCCCACTTACCGCTGGACATATTCATTTCTCCAGCCACAAATGACATCAACAGCAGAAGGCTAGAAACCCCTCTTTTTGTTGGAACAATTTATTATTACCCGTTATCCTAGGCATAGGGGGCTCCAGCAATAGAAACTTCTCTTACCGTTGGACATATTTATCTTTTCTGCAATAGATGACCTCGTAAGTAGTAAACCATCATGCTACCAAACAAACCCATTTGTATCCATCACTTTAGTATAAAAAGAGGGACCTCTTCAATTGAAATCATTCCTATTGTTGGACAATCAATTTTCTTCTCTAGCAGTTCAATCAGATAAATTTCCAACAAAAACACTTAATGCCCTCCTAAATTATTCCTATCCAATAGCATAAAAATATACACATGCCTATTTGATCCTATTTATCCACTCACCAAAATACTCAAATAGCCCCCATAAATATTTCTCATCCCATCACCGAATTAGTCCACAAATATTTACCATCTCATTACCAAATTGGGTCACGATATAAACCATTAACATTAAGCCCAAAAACCATATATTTTGCCCTATTTTTTCTTCAACACTTGGCAAAGCTCAAAACTAGCCCAATGAGCCCAATGCACAAATCTCTTCCCTTCAAAGCCCAAGACAATGTATACTTGGCACTATTTAAAAAGCCCATGTGTCAAGTCCATGGCAAAACTATTTTATCAATGGGATTCAATCCCATAATCAAAACCCATGGTTTAAACCCATGGCGAATTTATTTTATCAATGGAATTCAAATCCATAATTAAAGCCCATGATAAACCCATGACAATTTATTTATCAAAAGCCTAGTTCTCGCTGACAGCATCAAAAAAAGCCCAATTCTTATTGGCAACATCAAAAGCCCAATTCTCATTGGCAATATCAAAAGCCCAATTCTCGCTAGTAACAACAAAAGCCCAATTCTCATTGGCAACATCAAAAGTCCAGTTCTCGCTGGCAACATCAAAACCCCAAACTAACTACTTGGAACTATTTTATCAAAAGTCTAAGCTAACTACTTAGCTCTATTTTATCAAAAACCCAAGGTTATTAATACTTGGAAAATATTACAGTATACAAAGAGCCCAAGTATTATTTTTGGCAAAACCATAATTTCAAAAAATCAAAAATCACTTTACAAAAATATCATATCTTACTCAAAGTCCAAAGTTAATAATCTTTGGCAAAATAGATTTTTTTTTTTTTTTTAACAGACGCATTATACTTAAAGTCCAAAGCTAATAACCTTTGACAAATTAAATTTCCTAACAAGTATATAAGCTAATGAATCATGACAAATATTTATACCATATTATCTATCTTATGTAATAACACCATTCATTTTTCCAAAACCCATGGCAAACATATATCAAGCCCATGGAGAAATGTGAGTGTGTGTCACTAATAATTAGGCCCACAGAAATTATATTCAAAACCTATGGCAATTTTATTTATTTTACAAACCCATGAAAAATATTTATAAAAATCCATGGAAAATTATATTATGAAAGTAATTACTTATTCAATGATTATAATAATCAAAATCCCATGATAATTATCTTAAACCCCATGGCAATTATGAACTTGTGTTACTACTAACATTTAAAGGCCATATAAGTCATATTTGAGACCTATGGGTATTACATTTATTTTACAAACCCATGGCACACATTTGTCAAAAGCCCATGGAAAACTATATTGTTAGACTAATTATTTATTCTATAATTATACTAAATAATAAAAGCCTATGATTCAAGTCCATTGCAAAACTATTTTATCAATGGAATTTAATCCCATAATCAAAGTCCATGGTTCAAGCCCATGGCAAATTATTTATCAAAGCCCAAGCCCAAAAATGCTTGGCAATATCTTATCAAAAGTCCAATACAACTCGGCAATATTTTAAAAGCTCATGATTCAAGTCCATGGTAAAGTTATTATATCAATGGTATATTCAATCCCATAATAAAAGCCCATGGTTCAAGCCCATGAAAAATTATTTAACAAAGCTCATGCAGCTAAGAAGAAATAGCCAACGGTTCAACAATGATACTTGTAGCAAATCTAGCTCATACTATTTTATCACTAGAACTCATATCAGCCATACTTTTCTAGAAGCTTCCAACAAAGAGATGGAGATCCGGTGCTCCCAATTATTATCATTACATTTAGCAATTCACAAAGCCACCAAGAATGAGGAACCACTTATTCAACCCAAGAAAAGCTAGCTCTAGCAGTAAATGATAACATATCTAGCAGCTTGCCTGGACAAACAAAATAAACTCTAACCGTTCACAACATCTCTTCGCCGGTTGGAGGGGATATTTAGATTATTCATTTCAATATCCAGCATCTTATTCATTATCATCATTGGAAGATTTTAACTCATCTATTTGCTACAAGAAAATGATGACACTCTTCAGCCAAATCTACGTTCATCCAACACCTCTCTACACTTGGGGGCTTGATTTATGATCCAAAGGATTCCAATTCTGGGGGCTACAACTAAATATTCAACAAAAACTACTGCTCCATCTATGGAAGTTTCAGCTACATCAATATGCGACTGTTGTACCCTATAAGACAGCCAATATAGCCCACATGTCCAGCAGCACCTATCTTATTTTTCCAGTAGTACTATCAGCAGGTTCCTATCAAATCTAGCACATCATCTCCAACGGCCAACAACCTTGGATTTGGTCATTCGCAAAGTCTCCAAGTAATGTCTTCACTCATGCATGCCCTTGCAAAGCAAGCCCTTGTGAGACAAGCCCTTGCAAAGCAAGTCTATGCACTCGGGGGGTTGAATGTTGAGGACAAATTTTTCATGCCACATGGTTTTATTTCATTGGCAACCCACACCACATCAACATTCTCATGATTTTTGGGATAATCTCTTTTAAAGCCCAAAAGAGCCCATATTTATACAAAAATGCGTCAAAGCCCATGGTTCAAGCTCATAGCACATCATCTCATTTTTGGCTCATGATCCAAGCTCATGAGTCTCATCGGGGGAATTTTAGGAGTCATGGTTTGGAGGGCCAAGAAGTATATTCAGTAAAGCTCCAGTGGTTCAAAGTTAATAAAAGAAAACATGTTGCTTGGCATGTCTTCCCTAATTTCCTGAACACTGATGGGTCAGTATGCAATAGGTAGCATCTGGTAAGCCTCTTATAATGCATAACACTTAAAATGGTAAAACTCTCCATTCTCTTTATATAAAAATTAATGTTCATCATATAATATAAGTTTAAAAATGCAATTATATTATTTCATACAAATAATATTATTATTTTCGTTTAAATAAATCCCAATAACATGGCTAAATCTATATTAATTTCTCATATCTAGCATTAAATGCTCTCCTTGCTCTTCAAGATCTGGTCAATACACAAAGAGACCATAATTATATCTCTAAAACTTCATCAAATATCAACCAACTAGTTTATTACTTACCAAAATTCTATTGTAATAAAATCATGAACTAAACATATAATTTTCCAAAAGAGGCAACTTAGCCAAAAAATTCCAGCAATAGTTCCAGTAGAAACTGTACTAACTCTAGCAGAAGCTACAACAGCTCTAGTAGAAACAGCAATAGTTCCAGCAGAAGTTGCAGTAGCTCCAGCAACTACTACAATAGCTTCAGCAGCAGCTTAGGTAATTGACACATGTCTTAAAATGACAACACTTCCCCATTAATGGTCAATCCCAGCAACTACTTACTGTACCAAAAGAAGTAAGGATCCCATAAAAGAAATCCTACAATTTTAAGCTAAGATCCTTAGCCTCCAGTTATAGTACCAGTAATAGGAAGGTCCCATAAATGTTATCTAACCATTTTCAGCCAAACCATGAATTTAATGCTAAATATTTTCCTCTAGCAGAAGATATCATTCAGATGACATCATCCAACAATGTCAGTTGTTGCAGTAACTACTGCTATAGAGCTGACAGCTGTGACTGACAGCTGTAATAGTAGCTCCAGTAGTATTAAAGTCTCAGAATTTCTTCTTTTGGCTAAAACTAAAAACCAACTAAAGAATCACTTGTTTTGCTAAAAACCTTTCCTTATTTGCTGCTTTTTCCCTTCAACTGATTTAAACTTAGTTACATACTTGGTTCTATATAAAGAGTATTAAGCAACACACAACTCACCACATCATTATACACTATCCATCCCTCTCTCATCCTCAATATTCTAAAATTTCATTCACTTTTCCGCCATATCTCTAGACATCTCTATATCTTTCTTCATCTCTCTTACAAAATTTATTTTCTTAGATAACGCTTATTACACACACTACCACCCATCTCTCCCACACTTTAATATTCTAAAACTTCATTATTTTGCTACCCAAAAACACATCTCCACTCCTTTATTTCTCATACAAAATCTCTCTTCTTAGAAAGCAACATAACCCATGACATAACACAAAAAATCACTCCAGCAGTAGCTATAATCTCATGTATTTACTTTATTTAACCTTCATATTATCTATTTGATACTTCTATATATTTTACAAATACATTCCTCACAAACTATCCATACATACTTCTCACATATATTTCTAATCTATCTTACAAACACCATATCTCACAAAACATATATATTTCTTACTATCTCCATACATCTTAAAAGATACCAAACACTCTTCCAAGAACATATTACAAAAGCCCTTCTCATGAACTTCAATACTAAGGCCCTTCTCCTAAAAGGCACAAAGACTTCATATTAAAGTTGAATTGAAGACATACATTTCTAATAATTAAAACTATTCTTATGAAAGGCACAAACTTATAACATTAAAAGCCCTTCTTATGGAAGGTAATATTACTCATACTTGACTAAAAACTAAAAGAGTATTACATGGGAAAAATCATTTAAGTGCATGATAAAGGGGATGAACTTAACCAACCTATGCACACGGCTGGACATATTCTCTCTCCCTCTAGTTGTACCCATTTTTCCCTTTCAATCATGAATTCACCATGAAAGAACTCATAATATCATATTGTACCGCTGGACTTATTTTATCTTGTTGCTGAAATGTTATAAGTCCACTGCTGTTATACGGCTGGAGCTACAAACTATGAAGATAAGTAATTATATTTTTATCTTCAAATTTATATTATTAAGTATATCTTATTCATTATCATTATACTACTTGACTAATGTCATTTTACCACTGGAATGTCATCAGCTCATTAACGCAATATAGTTGGAGCCACAAATCATATAAAGAATAAAGTGATGCTATACCACTAGAGTTAGAAACATAAAAGATAAGTCAACGTTTTCTCCATCTTTGAAATTACATTATTAAATATATGTTAACTCATTATCATTGTACCGCTGAATGCAAATTACTTCAATATTACCTCACTATTCAAGAAACATGGATTCACTAACGTTTCATTAATAAACATATATAAATATAAATACACACACACACACACACACACACACACACACACATATATATATATATATATATATTGAATCCATGTCACTATCAGACATATATTATTCGGACATGAAACCACCGCTAGACATATACCATTTGGACATGAACTACTGTTGGACATATATTATTTGGACATGAATCATAGTTGGATCAATTAATTAACATATATTATTCGGACAAAAACCACGACTGGATACAAACTATTTGACATATATTATTTGGACATAGACCATTGTTAGACATACCTTATTATGTTGAACATGAACCATAAACCGTAGTTGGATATGGACTATTTTGGACCCATCCCATGACTAGATATATGACACATAATTAATTACTTTCTAATATTGGACATCACTTAATAAACATAATAATTATGTTTAACTAATCATTTAATAAAAGCTATTCAATTAAATATATTATTCATTTATTTCAACCATTATCATGCTTCTAAGATTTTGGGCTTTATTTATTTTGTAGGCTTAAAATGCACCAGAAGCCATTGGTCTATATGGCCCAATGTCGAGTTCCGGATTGGACTCTCCAAAACAAATCCAGGTCTAGCAAAGTCACACCTCCAGTGGAAGACATGTGGCTACGCACAAAAACCGCCCCTGACAACTTGCAATCAATTTGTTCCTTACCATTAAGTCACTAACAGAAAATATCTATGTGGCAAATAGTTTGCATGGTTAGCACACATGTGGCTACTAAAAAAAAATTATTAATTGTTACTAAAGAAAAAGGCCACATAAGCAATTTGAAAAATAAAAAATCCATGTAAAAAAAATAAAATTAAATTTTTGGATGAACTTAAAGAATTAATTTTTTTTCCAGCTTTCTTAGTAACCAAACACCACAATTTAGAGACCAAAAAAAAAAAAAAAAAGATCTTGAACTTTCATGACTTGCCGATCACCACCTCCATGGCCATCTCTCAATTTGCTTAGTTTTGCTCTGAAGGTTACGATTAGGAGTGATGGGGTTTGTTGATGGGTTTGCGATATGGTAGCGATAGAGCACAAAAGAGTAAAATGAAGCAGAATTCTCAGTGTCCAATAGATTTGGAACACATGGACTACTAGTGTAACTAGGCCAAAATTGGGAATTAACCCTGTTTGGAAAACAATATAATTAGTAGGCATTGTTTTGAAAGTATATTTCATACTAACATCTAGAGTCTAAAAGACTCGATTTAGTGCCTATAAATCGAGTCTCAAAGACTTGGTTTTCATGTTTTGATCTGATCTAAGCTGGCACTTTTCCACTTGGCGTCCACCTAGAAATCGAGTCTTAGAGACTCGATTTATATCTGTAAAAATAGATTTCAAGTGTTTAGAGTACAAAACACAGATCAGCCACCATCAACCACCACCAAATACAAGCACAGACCAGTCATTGTCAACCCATAAATCCGAGCATTAATCCAACAATTCAGCATAAATCCAACCAAATCCACCCCCAACAACCACCTAAAATCCAGATTAAAAAAATAAAAACCCCAAAACCCACGACCTGTTTGGCTTCCTGATCAGCGTTCTTTACAAGAAAATCCAAAAACCTATGACCCTAAAAGTCGGATTGAAACCTTACCGTGTACGGTGGAGGAGGATGAGGAGGAGAAGCAACAGAAAAAGAAGGGGCTGAGTGCGAGCGGTGGTGGTGGTGAGAAACCTCGCTGTGAGTGTAGTCGCTGAGGGTGGCGCCGGTGTTCTTAAGATACGTGGCATAAGAAGAGTGCGCGGTGGGGAAGGCGTTGCATGCAGACACTGCCTCTTTCATGTAGAGCTTTTGATCTTTGCATCGAGACACGGCTTCTTCATTCTTGATCTATAATTAGTAGGCACTGTTTTGAAAGTATATTTCATACTAACATCTCGAGTCTAAAAGACTCGATTTAGGGCCAATAAATCAAGTCTCAAAACTCGGTTTTCATGTTCTGATCTGATTTGAGCTAGTGCTTTTCCACGTGGCGTCCACCTGGAAATCAAGTCTTAAAGACTCGATTTATATCTATAAAAAAAGATTTCAAGTGTTTGGAGTACAAAACACAGATCAGCCACCACCAACCACCACAAAATACAAGCACAGACCAGCCACTATCAACCTACAAATCTGAGCATTAATCCAACAATTCAGCACAAATCCAACCAAATCCACCCCTAACAACCACCTAAAATCCAGATTAAAAAAATAAAACCCCCAAAACTCATGACCCTTTGGCTTGTTGATTGGGGTTCTTTGCAAGAAAATCCAAAAACCCACGACCCTAAAAGTCAAATTGGAACCTTGTCGTGAGTGGTGGAGGAGGATGAGGAGGAGAAGCAGCAGACAAAGAAGGGGCCGAGTGCGAGTGGTGGTGGTGGTGAGAAACCTCGTTGTGAGCGTAGTCGCTGAGGGCGGCGCTAGTGTTCTTGAGATACGTGGCGTAAGAAGAGTGCAGGGTGGCGAAGGTGTTGCGCGCAGACATTGCCTCTTTCATGTAGAGTTTTCGATCTTTGCATCGAGACACATGTGTAAAGGAGGCTGAAGATGTAGGCTTAAAACATTTTACTTGTTTTGTAAAGGGTCGGCTTATAAATCGAGTCTTAGACACTCAATTTCTAGGTGGACGCCATGTGGAAAAAATGCCAAATCAGACGTGATTAGAACACTGAAACCGAGTCTTTGAGACTCGATTTATAAGCCTTAAATCGGGTCTTTCAAACTTGAGATATTAGTAAAAAATGTAGTTTTGTAACAGTGCCCACTAATTATATTGTTTGGCAAACAGGGTTAATTCCCAATTTTGGCCAGTGTAACTAACTGAACCTCTTAGCCTTATACTAAACTACATACAGTTTACATCTCTAATAATAAGCTACATATCATTTCTGGAAAGTTCTACAATTCTACAACTGATGCAGCTTTTTTGGATTTCTTTTCAACTAGTGCAGCATGTGTCTTGACATAGTGGATCTAGGTTGCGATGGATTTGGGTTGCTGGGTTTGCTTTGGGTTGTGATGAATTTTAGTTTTATGATAAATTTTATATTTGGGTGGTGAGAAAAAAGTAAATAGAGTAGATATAAGGTTTTAATTTTTGATGTTGCATTTGACTTGGTATCTCATAGCTTCAATCATAAATATTCGATTGCTACCCATGAACAAATTTCTAACCGCAAGTGCAAAGCAACGTTAATTCTTTGTTGAGTAATCCCAATTCTTACATTCTTATTAAATAATAAAGTTTCCATATTTCACAGTGATATGGTTTTTGCATTTTACAACATAAAACTAGGTCAATGATTTAATGATATGATATGACCATTTTTGACAAGAATTTGTTGACGTAGCTTTTTATTTATTTATTAGCCATATGTGTGACAACTGTATGAACTATTTAGATTCTCAAAAAAAAAAAAAAAAAACTGTATGAACTATTTACTACATAATTATTTTTCGTTAATAAAATTTATTGGTAGGGATTAAATTGATTGTAAGTTAAAATTAACAAGAATAAATTGGCTGTTTAAAAAACTAGGACTAAGGTAATGTTTGGATACAGCTTTTGCGCGTCTGCATCTGCATTTATTTATTTATTTAGAGGAGCGTGTTTCAGCTTTTCCAATGGGTTCCGTGTGCTGTTCATGATTCCCACAAACTTCTTTTTTCAACAAAATTTTCATTAAAAATGAATTCCATGACATTATTCATACATTTAAAAATTATTTTATTATAATATTTTTAATTTTTAATAAAATAAGTGATATCCAAATTAAACGGACTTTACAAATGATCAAAATGATGATTTCGCACCCAAAAAAAAAAAAAAAAAAATAATAATAATACAAATGTAACTTTACAAAGCTCACGACACGAAGTTTTCTTCCAACCTTACCTTAGAGACAGTTCATAAAATAAGAAAAGAAAAGAAAAGAAAAAGTTAGAGATTTAGAGTGAGCGATCCACAGTCAAAGACACAGAGAGAGATCCATAAACAACATGGTTGCCCCGTCAGTTTGTTCATCATCTTCTTCTTCTTCAGATGGGTCTTCGAGCAACACCAAGGCTTGGATAGTGCATGGCATTGTCGCCGGAGTGGCAATCGCGGTGGCGGTAGGCGCTCGCGCCTATCTGGGTCGATTTGGGAAGTTCCGGAGTCGGGTCGTCGGCATCATACCCGCCCGTTTCGCCTCATCCAGGTTCCACGGCAAGCCTCTCGTTCATATTCTCGGAAAGCCCATGATTCAGGTACCCAATTGCTTCATTTCTCTATGTCTATCTTTAAATTTCATATCTTTAATGCAAGATCTGATTTCCGTTTCTATAGTTTTACATAGTCAATAAAGGTGTGACATCGAACTTCTTTAGAATTTGAGAATTTTGAATTTAGACCCTTTACAAATTTTGGATGGACAGTTGAATTAGAAGGTGATCATAAACCAATTTTTTTTTAAGCGCAACTAGTGGTAGCTGGCGGGTAACAATTTATGAAAAAGAATCATGTTTCTGTGCTTTGCTTTGTAGGTAACAATTTATAGGGTTGTCTTGGGAATAGAAAAGGTGGTTTGATAAGTTATTTGATGGCTATTTGGTCGAAGAAAGGATGTGGGGTTTTAGGATTTTGATAGGTGAAGGAAAATACATGATTTAGGGTTGTGTGGAAGAAGGAAAAGAGAGGACTTTATAGCGTTTAGGGGAGTACCACGAGAGAGAGAGAGAGAGAGAGAGAGAGAGAGAGAGAGAAAACACAAGGCAAATATGACTCAATGCTCAAAACACTCAATATTTTTATTAATCAATTCCTTCTAATCTTCGAGTACATTGAGCACAAATATATATAAAGACAATTTCTTATACCAGTAGTATTTGGACTCATAGTTTGACTGGCAAACTAAGAACCTAATATAAGTATAAACATGAACTGAAGTAAAATAAAATCTAAGATACTTAGGATCTATTAGAAAATTCTAGACTTTGCTAGTCTACCAAAATTCTTAAGTTGCAGGGATTGCAGATATTACAATTTCACCTTTAAATACAAAATTGACCATAAATTTTTAAATAAAAACTCAAATTAAAAATTATTTTAGCTTTAGGACATGTATAGGTATCTAATTAGATCTTTAAAACCACAAGACCTTTTGCTTTATTTTTGCTTTAATTGGATTTCACACTTGGGCCCATAAAAAAAAATCTTGAATAGGCAAATTTGCTATGTAGTAACAAATCAATCTTTCATATATGCATCATTCTCCCCCATTTGGAAAATAAATAAATAAACAAATTCAGCCTTAAATTTTGAGAATATTGAGAGACCTCTTGATCAATTGAAATACTTGTTAATTCGTACCTTGCTTGTTTGGTCTTATGCATAGGGTTTTACACATTGTAATTCCATTTTTGAGTTCCAAGAGTCTCTTCAATTTCCAGTATTATTTTTTGTAATTTTTAAAGATACTTTGTGTTCCTCATCATGAACAATAAGTTATATTCAATTTCAAAAAAATATTATTACTTATCAAAAAAATGTTTTGTAGTGCTGAAGAATCATAACTGTTGAACTTGAAACTTGCACACATTCTTAAAGATAATTAGAAAAAGACTCTTTCTTTCCCACCATATTGTTAAATTCCTTTGGAATAATAAAATCAATGCTTGGAAGGTTTTTCATCTTTTAAAATCCTTCTTGAATTGATCCATAATAAGTAACATCAAATCTTCCTTGGTATTGACTTTTCCATGAGCAACCTTATGCTCATCTTGCTCTTTTGTGATCTCCATTGCCCTTGTAATGTATTCCCCTGGTTGTTCTTGAAGTTGGATGTGCTGCGGTGAATCTTAAGGCTGAGTTTCTCTCTTTACTGCCATGCCTTGAGGCATTGAACCTATATGCAATTAAAGCTTATGTGGCAGCAAATTGGTAGGGCCGTATACATTAGATTTTGAAAGAGTAACTGGTGCAATGTTTGCCAACAAAAATAGGGATAAACTAGGGTCTAACTTAGAATATCTAAATTCTTGATCAGCTGTTGTTCTAGCAGGATATTTTTCCAAATTAGCAACTAGCAGCTTATCCAAAGTTTATTGCATAGTAAGAAAATCTTCTAGCTTTGCTTCTATGAAACACGCTCTTTCATTCAATTGGTAAAAATTTTGCTTGGACAAAATCTTGAGTAAAAGCTGAAACCTTAAATTTAGTTCCGCATTGTTGACCACCATCTTCAATGAGAAATTTCATTAAGATGTTGGTAAAGAGAATTTCAACAAAGGACTTGTGGTAGAATTTTGTCTCTTATATCAAATTGATGTAGAAACAATTGGGGGAATTTGTCTAAATTTATTTGTGGTGGTTAGGAGAATTTGTAGATTTAGGGTTTTGAATTGTTGGAAGTGTTATGGGCCTGTGTCAGGAGTTAAAAGGTGGGTTGATAAATTATTTGATTGCTATTTGGTCGAAGAATGTATGTGGGGCTGTAGGGTTTTTTGATAGGTAAAAGAAAGAGCTTGATTTGGGGTTACATGGAAGAAGGAAAATAGATTTTATGGTGTTTTGGGGCTATATGAATAGTACTTGTTATTTGGATCTTGAGAAAGAGAAGACAGAGAAGAGAAGAGAAAGGGAGAAAAAGAAGGCACTACAGCCAACATGCCTCAATGCTTAAAAAGTCAATATAAATAATCATCTTCATCTAGCCTTTTGAGTACATGAACACAAATATATTTAAAACCCCTGTTTTGTTACTCAAGTAGTATTAGGACTCCTAATGTGACTATTAAACAAAATACCTAATAAAAGACTAAGTTGGGCTTAAAGAAAATGAAATATAAGATATCTTAGATTCACTAGAAAATTCTAAACTCAACTAAACCACCAAAATACCCTTAAATCATAGGGTTTGCAGAAATTAAAATATTAGTTTGAATACAGATGACCATAGCTTTTTAAATAAAAGCCCAAAGTAAAAACCTTTTTAACCCTAGGACATAAAATTGGATCCTTAAAACCAAATGACTATCACTTCAATTGAACTTTACACATGGGCCCCATAAAAAAAATCCTGAATAGACAAATAAATCTTTAATGGCTGCATCTCTGAACTCTCATTGAGTTCTGATTGGAAGCTTCCGAACAGGTTCTGTTTACATATGCAAACTATTGCACTTGCAGCACTCTGCCTTACACATTTCTAAGAAATACATAGAATTTGAAAGGATTTGCTTTCCCATGTTTAAGTATAGGAATTTTTCTTCTTTTCTTTGAAAGTTTTTTTGTAAATTTTTCCTTTGTCTAAATTTCCAATGGATTATGTCATCTTTAATGGACTGAGGATATCTTATGTATTGGCTTTCTACAGAGAACATGGGAAAGGGCAAAACTGGCGGCTACTTTAGACCATATTGGTATGTCTAGTCACTGGAGTTTCCCATAATTTGCTATGCTGTTATGGCTAAGATTCTTGGCTTTTTGTGATGTTTTCATAAAGAACATCCCTGAGGAGGGTGACTCTGGACCACTTGCTGTAGTCTTAAACTAAAATTCCACTTTGCATTTGTCCTCTTTACATATATTCTGAGGCATCTTAATGTGATGCACAGAGGTGTGTGCCTAATGGCTCTAAATTTGGCGATGTTCCTAGAAGGTTAATCTTGCTTTAAGAGTTAAACTTGTTCTTGCATATCTCATGTCATAGAACTGGTATTGAACTTTGCCTTGCTGTGGATCACATTATAGTTTTCTTATTTCCTTTTATTTGAATTAAAATATTCCTGTAACTAGGGATCTGAAGAGGATTAACAAAGGATAAACTATGAGGTGCACCATTTCCTCTCTCTAGCAATTTCTTAGGTGAGAAGTTGCTCAATGTTGCTGTTGAACAGCTCATGTTACCTTTCTTTTTGGATTGTGGCTTTTGACAAAGTTGTGAGCATCAAATCTGGGGTAGTATTGGTGGACAAGTATGTCTAAGTCTTTTTTTTTTTTTTTTTTTGGGGGGGGGGGGGGGGGGGCGGGTGTGGGTGTGGGTTGGGCGGGGGACTTGGGGAGGGGATATGTATAGATACCATGTTAGAATGAAACAGAATTGGCTTTGGTCATACAAAGAACATTACCTATAAAAAAAATATGGAACATCATCTTGAGAGAAAACGTTTGCAGCATAAGTTTTCTTTTTTACTTTTACTCTCTCTCTCTCTGTTGATTGCTTGGTGTTTGAATGTCTCTTTCATGTCTTCTTGGTATAGTTGTGGCCACGGATGATGACAAGATTGCAGAATGCTGTCGAGGATTTGGTGCCCATGTCATAATGACATCAGAATCTTGCCGAAATGGTAGTCAGCTTGGTTTTGAATTTCTTGCAAATTTTATATTATAATTGTTCTAATAGATCATATTGTCGGATAAATTTACAGGTACTGAGCGATGCAATGAAGCTCTTCAGAAGCTTGAAAAGAAATATGACGTTGTTGTCAATATTCAGGGAGATGAGCCTCTTATTGAACCTGAGATCATAGATGGGGTTGTTAAAGCCCTGCAGGTAAATTTGTATTCCTTGAACAACTTTTGGCTCATATATTGTTACTGCCACCTCATGGAACTGAGAATTCATGTCAGCCTTCATTGAGTTCAAATCATATATTATATTTCAAAATTTGTGTTACATATGTTGCAGTTGCACTAAGTGGATACCCTTTTTTTTTGGCCAAATGGATGTCTGTCATTTTACCCCTTTATGTTTAACACGTCAGATTGTCATATATAATGTGCTTCTGTCATGTGGCTTACTATAATTTTGTTTCCAAAAGTTTCAAAATTTTTTAAATAACTTCTGTATTGTTTTAAATTAGTTTCACTTCCTGCTTATGCTATGTGATTTAACATAAATGTTATAGGTTGTGAAAATGCTTTTGCCATGTGACTCTCTAATTGTTAAGATAGTTTGCCTTAAGTGAAACTCTATCATAAAAGTTTCAAGAAGTTTAAAATACTATTTCAATTAAAATTTACAACAAAAAATTTTAAGAAATTTAAAATAAATTTCATTATTTATTCTAAATTTTTTTACCATAATTTTTTTTTTCAAATAAAAACTTAATTTTATTCTTACACAATGTACTTCTTTCATGCAATCCCAAATTCATCCTCAGAAAGAAATCTACTTTCATCAAGGGTCAGATCAGAACACCTGTGAGTTGGGATAACTTTGTTCTTTTATTTTTATTATCGGTTTACTATTATTAGTGAGTAAACTATTTTAAATTTACATGTAATTTTACTTAATCCATGCATTGTACGGATATACCTTTAGTTTGTACTAAAAGTTCATTTGAAAATCTCGTCCATAATAGATGATGCCCTGTTACATTTTGTGTCTATTAAGTCATGTTGAAATAAAGTTGTTGTTTTCGGGTATCTCTCATTGTTAAGTTTATTTCTCTGAGTCATGTGGGAATTGTTTGTGTGCTACAGGCAGCACCAGATGCAGTGTTTAGCACTGCAGTTACATCTTTAAAACCTGAAGATGCGTTTGATCCAAATCGAGTGAAATGTGTGGTGGATAATAGAGGTTATGCCATTTATTTTTCAAGGGGGCTGATTCCGTTTAACAAGTGAGTTTATGGGTTTTGTATGACTGGGATTTTTCTTTACCCTCTCTCTTTTCATGTTGATTTTGCATGGTTATTTTTTTTAATAAAATTTTGCTTCCTGGAAACTATATTGAGTAGGAAAATTTGAGAACTTTGCATATGAGTGTGCCTGTAGTGGGTTTAGGGTTGGGAGATGGGGATTTTGAGTTTAGAAACTTTTTAGAAGGGTTAGGGTTCAAAAGAGTAAAAATTTGATTTATGGTTGAAAAGAGAAGGGAAAGAAATATAATAGAATGTTTTTGGTTATATCTGTGAACAGTTCATAGTATCTGTGAAAAATACAAGGAAGAAATAAAAGAAGAAAAGAAAGGAGAACAAAAAGAACAATAAGGCCAACGTGCCTCAATACTCAAAAATCTCAATATTTTATAAATCATCTCTAACTTGTTTGAGTACAGTAAGACACTTATATAGACCCTACTCTTAACTTCTTCTAGTACTGTAGGACCTCTACTTTAACTAGTAAAGTAAAGCCTACACATAAAGACCCATAAACTAAGACTGACTTATTAATTAAAAATATAAAATAAACCCCAAGACCCATAACTATGGCCCATACTCAACTATTGTAGAATTACTATAATAACTTTGACAGTAGAATAACTAAATAAAACAGAAAACCCTAGTAACTAGTTAATTACAATGGACACTTATTCTTGGGTTTTGCCTTAAGCAGACTTTCAAAGAGGATTTATCAAAATAAATAAGAGGATTTTGCTTCTCCATCCATGCAATCACTGCGCCATCACATATTATAAGTGATTGCAATATTACACCTATTTATTGCTCAGTAAGACTTGATGAATGTGTACTCCTTACCTGGTACAGGTCAGGAGAAGTTAATCCACAATTTCCATACTTGCTTCATCTTGGAATTCAGGTATCAAATTGGCTTCTTCTTTCCTTTTATTAGAGCTATTGGTGGCATCAACGTTCGAAATTTCTATTGCCTACACTATTTTTCACTTTGTGGGTTCACAGTTCTTTGTTTTCTATGTCTGGCCAGAGCTATGATTCAAAGTTTTTGAAGATATATTCAGAGCTTCAACCTACGCCACTGCAACTAGAAGAGGATCTGGAACAGCTTAAAGTCCTTGAGAATGGGTATAAAATGAAGGTATTAAAATTTGACCATTCTTTTTTCTTTTGACTAGCTTGTTCATTTCCCACTCACTGCTTCCTTGAAGATTTTTTTGGTGTTGGGAATCATTTAGGAAATGAAGTCATTTTATTCTCTTTTAATTGCAATTATTTGAAGCAAAGAACTTACAGGAGAGTTGTCAACCTTGTTTTCCTTTCCTTCACTACCAAATTGGCATTATTTCTCCATACTGTATTTTAAATGTGAGATTTTGTTAATTTGGTGCAGAAATTTATAAATGGAAATGTCATCGTCCAGTAGTTTCAAAAGGATCAAATTAATATAGCATTATATTTTGGGTCAAGTGTCCAAAAACTCTCTTTGGTATAAATGCAAAATTGCTGATTGGAGATATAGGAGCTTTAACTAGCAAGAGCATCTATTACTAAATGTTCTTGGCTTCATTAGATAGAGGTTTTGTGGCTACAAAAGTGAACATAGAGGGGTTTCTGGACAGCTTATGGAAATGAAGCAGTCACCACAATTGAATAAAATCTATACTACAGTGGACTGACCTAATCTTAATAGAAGATATGCCTGCCAATAATAAACTTGCTTTCTCTTTACTTTTTGCTCTTCTATGTAATCTTTTCATTTTCAGTAGTTTTTTAATTTTCCAAATATTTTGGTATGGGGGAATGGGTGCATATGAGGTTGATGCAATTTTCTTGCTGAAATATGGATTTTTCTAAATTTACACAATGCTATTTTTGCAGGTGATAAAGGTAGACCATGAGGCTCATGGTGTTGACGCTCCAGAAGATGTAGAAAAGATAGAATCTTACATGCGTGAAAGGAACTTGTCTTAGATATATCTGACAATGACAAGGATTCCAGTTCATAACTTCATATGTGCTCACAATTACCATTATCATTGTGATTCATTTCAAATAGTATTCATTGGCATTCTTCAGTGTACGAAATGCTTGGTCCAAAGGGGAGAAAATCATGTTAAATAGGATATAGATTTATTTATGAGCCACTTTCCTTCATATTGTAGAGCTATGTGATTCAGTCATAGATTGCAGATCTTGTTTCACCCATGACAGATAGGTTAAATTTTAAAGTTAAATGTCAATGAGATTTTTTTTTTTTGGGACTTTCCTTGTGATTGAGTTTTGTGAATTGGTATATTGATTAAGGAATTGTTAAATATTTGTAATGAATAATTTGATACACTTGGCATGCAAGCAAATCCAATGCTCCTTAGAAAGTATGGTCACTTCAGATGGGTATGAATTGCAACTATTTACTCGCTTTGATGATTTCATTAGATGACTTGTCTTTACAAGCATGTGCTCAGAGATTCTCTTTCTCAATCCTAACTAATTTGTCTATTAATTAAATGTTAAAAGTAAGGATAAGGGAAATTAGGTCGCTCATGTACTACCTTCCCCTCTTGCAATGTTGTGGCCCTTGTGGGGAATCATCGCTACAATTTTTTTGAAAAAAAATTCTTAGGTATGACACCTAAACCTCAATTAAATTTATGTATATTTATAAATTAAATTAAATTTTAAAATGTATAAAGTTATTTGTATTCATTTAAATATGGTCACAAGTTTTTTTCATATGATGAGTCGTATGTAAAGATTACTTAATTTAATTGGATAGAATGAACATGTAGTTATCCTAACAATTATTTGGAACAACAAAGGGAAAGCAAATAATGCCTTTTTAGTCATTACACTTTATAACTTATTGTAATTTAAATAAAAATGTTTAGCTTTTGCATACTGTTTTTTTATGTACTTTTTTTAAGTATCTAAATAATTGTTCATTACAAATAGCAAATAATTTTGTTAATATATATATATATATATATATATTTTTTGTAGTACACATATTGGGTTACAATGTATCGAATTTACTTTAATAAAAAAATATCTAATTTGTTTCCTAAATTGCTTCTTTGTTTTTTTATTATTTATTTTTTGTCCTGGTTAGAAATATATTAATAATCTACACCACCCCAACCCCCATCTTGAACCGGAGACCCCACTCTTCTCTAGGTAGTACCTAGGGAGGTGCCATAATACTAAAGGATGTCTTAGCCCTTTTAAATTGTTTTATACTACAATAGGAGTAGGAAATATAGAAGATATAGATCATTAGGCTGCCAAAAAGTGTATATTATACCTCCTAAAACATACTTTATCTATTTTACTTTTACCATCTCATTTTACAACTAACTTAACATCTTATTTTCTGTTTTTACATCCAACTTATTAAAATAATATAAACAAATCAATTCTCTCTCTTCTCTCCCATCTCTCTCTTTCCTCTTTTCCTCTCTTCCTCTCCTATTCCATTAAAATGTGTTTTTATTTTTACAACTCATGAACAATAGGATTGTATTGTATATATACAACCTTATTGTTTATAAGTGGCAAAAAATTTTAAGTACCCATACCTGGGCAAAGCCCTCTTTTAGTGTCTTGGTTGCTAAAATAGCAACAAATTTTTTACACCTTCCAATATTAATGCTCTAATAATTATATATATATATATATATATAATATCCCCAAGAACAAAATCCTATCTCCACCATTGTATGGGTTGTGTTCAAAATGTAATGGTGGTGAAAATAATGCTACTTGACACCTCCTAACATTGTCATTAAATACATTCAACACTACAAGTGAATAGCTTTCATTTACTGAAAGTTAGACGATTAATAGGATTAAGATTTGGTACAATAGTTAGGGCTATTGCACCATGCAATACCTTCTCAACGATTCAGACCAAAAGTTAAAAAGTTAACTTTTGATATCAACTATTGGATCAAGGAAGTTAAAAAGTAAAAAAGTTAAGAGTTAAAAAAGAAGTTAATAATTTTGAAAAAGTGAAATTCATTTGGGAGGAATTGCATGATGCAACAGCTTCCTAACTATTGTACCAGATCCCAATCCGACTAACCATAGTGTTACTACTTATGAGCATCTCACACAATTACACCTTTCCTAATTGTTCAAAGTTCAAACACTTCTTGCCTCCAAGAGTTATGATGGTGCTACCTAGGGCCATTTATGTTTCAAATTTTTGTTTAGATAAATTTTCATTTTAGTTATTCATGTTCAATTTATTTATTTTTTTTAATTTTTTATGGCGACCATATTGTCTACTTTTATTGATTATGTTACATTTGATATTATACGGATAACATGTTTTTAATGAAATCCATTTATTTGACACTTAATAATCAAATTACTAATAAAAATGAATAGGCTAATTACCATGAAAACAGAATCAAACATGATGAGTCAAAAACAAAAAATGTCAAAAAGTAAAGAGTAAAAAAAAAAAACTTTAAATTTTAAGGGTGAAAATTATAATTTAATGAGAATAGCGTGTACTAAGACAAATTCAGAACATTGATTGAGAGGAGACAATTAAAAAGACTTGTCATTGGTCAAGCACCAAACGTAAGATGTATCAGTGAAATACGGCACCAAATGAAACCATTCATCAATCTCGGGGGAATGAATACAGAAGACAAAGCCTCTCTCTCAAAGAGCCACCTAATCCGAACAGATATCTGCTATTGGTATTCTGAAGGTATGTTTGCGTGTGCTTATGGAACACAGATAGTTATAATAATACCGCTTAGCAGCCCATCTAGGCTCTAGCAGAAGACGTTTTGTGATTTTGTCCTACCAATACAGAAAGACAGTGTCTAGGCTTTTCACTGGAACCAACCTAATATATTGTCCATCTGTAAATCACACTGTACACTCAAACACTAAACCACAGTAACCGAGAAAATGAAATAACTACATGACTATGAAATTTGAATTGATCATGTAATATTGTTTTTTTTTTTTTTAATTTATTTAAAGTTTCAAATTTTGGAGTCCCTTTTTTTATAGTTTTGTTTTTTATCATCAATCAATTTTTAGGACAAGCAGAAATTGATCATGTAACATCTTTATCTCAAGTACTTGTAGATCATATGGTAATTATTTTGAACTGCTATATACCCTCTCTCAATTATCAATTTTTTTAATAAAAAACTATATATAAATAATAATAATAATGTGATTATGAGACTTGAATTGATTATGTATCTAAAATGAATGTATATCTATGATCATGATTACTTCACGAGTTAAAATGATTGTTATTCTTAAAGCAATCTTATTCATTATTTTTGTTTAAACAATGATTGCTATTCTCTTAACAATACCACAAATCCCACACCATTATTCATAATGAACAGATTTAGATACAATGATGATGAATTGGTCCACAGAAATAAATTTATTATTATTTTTTCTTAATTTGTTGGGATTGAAAACTGTGTTTATAAATTATAATGGTGGTGAGTCAAAAGAAAGCTTGGCATATATTTTTTTTAGCATTCATAATAATTTATCATATTATATTAAATATTGAACAAAATTATCCTTATAAAAATTACACCAATGATAATGTTGTCCTATGTCATATATTTGAAAGTCACTCAGTTCTATACTTAATAGTTTCTAGTTAGCTTCTAATAATAATGAGCATTCAGCATAGAATGATGACTAAAAACAGGACTTATTTTTTATTATAACAAAAATATTGGACCAAAAATAGTTAAATATATTAAGCCATATATATTTCTTTTAATAATTTTATAATTCAGAAAGAGGATTTAAAAACTTGGACCTTTCTCTTAGAAACACTAATAATTTTTTTTTTTTTTTTTTGAGAAACTAATAAATTTTAATTGAGCTAAAAGTTTCTAAGCAAATTTTAATGCCATATATTAACAGGACAAATTTTAACCTTTTTTTTTTCATTGAATATTATATAATCATGAATACAAGGAATTTCCTCTCTAACCATGGTTCTTCCCTTGATCCATTCAGAAGTGGTTGCATTTTCCAATCAGGACATAAAAATTAAAAAAATTAAAAAATTTCTATAAAAAAAAAAAGTTGAAAAAAATAAAGACCAGAACAAATTTGATGGAGAATTTAGATGGCAAAGGGAAATTATAATTGGACAGGTCTCGTACTCTGATTTCCTCTGTGCTATGTGGGAAAATAGCAACAATACACTAAATTTTATGCGCCTGGTTCCTTGACCAACAGAACCTCTGTCTTGAAAAGCAGAACTGAAAGCGAGTCAATGGAGAAGTAGACGAAGCCACCCGGTGAGTGAGTCACGAATGACCCAAAACTCGTCCCCACCACACAGTGCCACGCCGGTCCGTACAAAGTGTCAAACTCCTATATATAGTAAAATGACACCGACTTTAATTCACAGCAGGGTTTTGATTTTCTCACATACATGTTTCAGAATTTTCTTTTGTCATTCACTTTTATTAGATTATGTTTGTGAAATATTGGACGTGAAGGAGTATAGAAAAACAATTTTCCTAGTAAAAACACACACAAAAATAGATTGATATATAGAACGTGTACCTTTTTGAGAGCTCGAGCTAGGTGGGTGGGGTTGAACTTAGGGAGTGATTTTGGGGCTGAATCTGAATCGTCAAGGAGTGATCTGGTGCAGTTCAAGGCACGTTCTTGCATGTGGAGGGGCATGTCAGATGATCTCAACCGTATGTTGAGGCTGATAGCAGTGGCAGCTAATTTCACTTGCTCTGTTGGAGCTAACCTAAAACTATCATGGGTAGTAATTGTTGGTCCAAGACTCAGTTGAGAAAGCTCTTGTATTGCTGGCTTGTCATTTAATTTTTGTGGGATATCCATCAGAAAAAGAGAGAGATATGTTGAAGAGAAATGGACCTAGTTTGAGAGACAGAGAGAGAGGCTTTGAACATGGAACATACGGAGAGAGTTGGTGAGAGGGTGTGAACTTTGAACTTTGACCAACAATTAAGTTTAAGAGAGAATGAGAGGATTTTAGTACCCATAGGACAATGAGGTCTATGACCAGACAAAATAGATAAATTTTGGGTATGAACGAGGATTTTAATCTCACGCGCTTTATAGTGGTACTGGAATATATGTTATACAGTTCCAATGATGTTTGAACTTTGAAGGTTGTAATTTTGTAACAGGGCAATTGGGTGTATGGTGTGAAGAGTGTTTTTCACGAAAATTGAAAAGAGTGTGGTTGTATCAAGACTTTGCTATCTTCGTGTTCTGACACGAGGATAGCGTGGAAACGGTGTGACAAAGGCGTGCGATTCTTGTTGACTTGATGACCTTTCTTCTTCTTTTTTTTTTTTTTTTTTTAATTAAAATTTTTTTTTTTAATTTTTTTTTTTAGTTTGGGTGAAAAGAATTTGATCTAATCATAATTATCAGTATTGTACGATACGCGATACGTATCGTATCGTGTGTAAAAAGTTCCATATCATATTGACGTATTGTAAGTGTTCATGAATTGTACGATATAGTGTGCGTATCGTATGAATTATATCGTATCATTAAATCGTACGTATCGTATGATACATAAAAAATGCTTTAAAATAAGATTTTTTGTAAAAATTTGTACTTTTATTTGAATCTAACAAGTTGTTAGACTTGTTTTTAACACACAATTATTAGTTTACTTAATTTTGCCTTCTAAAATAACATATTTGTAAGTTTTTTTCTCATCTCTCCTACAATTGGACTACACAGTACACACTTATCTTTCACTTTAATATTTAAAATTTTATTTTAATTTCTTTTTATCATTATTGTTACAAGTCCAAGAAACTAGAATGCCAAAAAAAAAAATTTATTAAAATAAAAAGAACAAGAAGAGATAGTAAATGTTAATAATGAATGACGATGAAGAAAATATTAATAAAGAAATAAATTTTCAAAATTATAAATATGATGATAGCGTTAACTTAGATGGGTTGACTAGGTAATTTGATGAATATGATGAAAATAAATTATTATTTTTGGGTCATTTGTAATATATTATCACTTTTGAATTTAAGTTTTTATGAACAAGTGCTAGTTTGATTTATTTAGTTAGTTTGTTAAATATTATTACATAAGTAATGAAAAAATTAGTTATTAGTTAAATATATTCAAAATTTATAATGAATATACCATTTACATATCTATATTTATAATTTTTTATAAAATTTATGAAGTGTTTGTGTATCTTATGATACACGATACGAAAAAATTAAAAATCGATTCACGATATGATTCACGTTTTGACAACTATGGATCTAACTTGTTCATTTTGCTTCGTTCCAGTTGAAACAGCTAGAAAAATTTTGGTACGCATATGTTAGACCATCCAATTATTTTAGCCACCAAAACACAAAAAATAAGTTACATCAATGAAGTTAAGTGTGGGTTTGGATACTGCTTATTTTGCTGAAAACTAAAAACTGAAAACAATAAAAAATATTTTCTGGTTACTGTTCACTTTTAAAATTATTGTTCATGTCTCATGATCAGTGCAAGAGGCGTTTAGCTAAAAAAAGAATAAGGTAAAAACACAAATGCAGCAGATGCAGATGTGATCCAAACGGAGCCTAAGACTAAAATTTTTAACAATCAAGCTATAGTGAAGGGTCATCTTTGACACTTTACTGTAACTCTAAAATTATAAAGAAAAACTAATATTTTATTTCTTCCCTTTAAAATATTTTTTCTTTTTCTTTCTTTTTCTCTTCTGTATATCTGTGCTGCCTCTCCCTTTCTTCTTTTTTTTTTTTTTTTTTTTTCCTCATCTTTCTTCTTCTCCTCTTTTCTTGTATTTCTTTTCTCTTAAACATCTCCTTGTCACTTCCTTTCTTCTCTTTTTTTTTTTCCTCCTCTCTCTTCTACTCCTCCTCTCTTGCATTTCTTTTCTCTATAGCATCTATGTATCTCTCCCTTTCTTCTCT
Source organism: Quercus berberidifolia (assembly GCA_028535905.1). NCBI lineage: Eukaryota > Viridiplantae > Streptophyta > Magnoliopsida > Fagales > Fagaceae > Quercus > Quercus berberidifolia. The sequence goes on from JAPQVW010000004.1 coordinate 47,041,574, forward strand.
TCTTTTTGCCCCCTCTCTTGCCTACTTCTTTTGACTAAAAATTAGGACGGTAGAGATTGGTGACGATGTGGGCATGTTGTGGAGGTTGAGTCAGTGATGGTGTGAGTGTCTCAATTCCATGGTTTTGAAACCCGGACCGAACTGTATGGTTCGACCGGGAAAACCTCGAATTGTTCATTTTTACGATCTATTTAACATCAAGAACCGTTCCATGCAAAAAAAGCAGGGACCTATACGAACCACGGTCTGACCGCCCGGTTTTGTGAACCATGAGCAATTCAAGCAGTTCACATGGGTCCCTTATTTCAAGCCTTAAACGACACCATTTTATCTCCAAAGCATTGTCTTCTTCTTCTTCTTTTTTCCCTATATGGCATTGTTTGGAATTGGATCCTCAAAGGGTCAAAATAGAAACCCTCGCTGCTCGCCTCACTCTCAATCACTCTTTGAGCTCTCTGCCTCTCTCTCACTCTCATTACATCTCTGACTCTCTACCTTGTCATTGTTGACCACCACAATCCTCAGCCTAGATTGGAGCTCGCCTCACTCTCATCTCTGCCTCTCTCCCTCGTCACTGTCGTCCACCACACTCTCATCTATGAAAGTTGATTTGGTAAAATAATTAGGAATCTTTTACATGTGAATGTTGTGATTTATTCTTGTTTTTTTTAGCTGAATCTGTGAACATCAAAAGTACATAAGTTTGGTAATTTAAATATGTTATAGATACACAAAATTTCCCTTTGCATTGAGTGTAAGATATTTGCGATATTTGCTACTGATGGTCATCAATTCATTTCCTTAGACTTGCATTGAGTGTAAATTACAAGATCAATTATATTTTGTGATAATTGCATGTGAGAGTATATATATGTTTGTGTTTGTGAATATATATAGCTATATGTGGACTGTCAATTGTGTATTTGGATATTTGGGGCAATGGGTCTGTTGTAAAAAATTGGTGAATTTCAGAAATTGTATGAATTTGTGAATTTGTGATTCTTTGACTTTATGACTCTGTGTACATTAGTTTGTTAATTTGACTCTATGTATGAAGTTGTGATTCTTTGACTCTCTGTATTTCAAGAATTGATGGGTCTATGAGTGTTTGACTAGTTGTTTAGTCTTTTAGATTAAAATGGAAACAATGACTGGGTCTACTCCATCACATGAAGTTGATTCCAGTAGTGGAGTCTAGCTCAAAAGTAAAGGAAAATGATGATTCGGCTTGGGAACATTTTAGCCTTTGGATGGATGAGAAGGGATGGAATACTTTTACATGTGTGTATTGAAGGCAAACATATAAAGGTGGGGGTATTAATAGGATGAAACTACACCTTGCAAGGATAAAAGGTGATATTGGATCATGTAAAAAGGTTTCTCAGGATGTGAGATACCAAATGTTGGAATATTTGGAGTTTGAATTGAAGAAAAAAGCTTCCAAACAATGTAAAAAAAAAAATGTTAGTGTGCCTTCCACAAATAGTGATATGCAAGAAGATTAAGATGTTCAAGAAGTATTTAGTAGTGGGTTGCCTAAAAAAACTGTTTTAGTAAAAGAAAGGGAACAAAGCTAGTGGACAATTACTTTGCTCCAAGAACTACTCTAGGAGCTCAACTGTCTCTTAAAAGTGTGTTCTAAAGCAAAGAAAAGGTGAGGCAAGTTGATATGGCTATTGTAAGGTGGATGTATGACATTTGTATTCCTTTTAATGCTGTGAATTTAGTGTACTACCAATGGATGATTGGTGTCGTAGCTACTACTGGTCCTGGTTACAAAGGTCCAACTTATCATGCTATATGGGTCCCTTTGTTGAGGGATCAAAAGAAAGAGGTTCAGTTGTTGGTTGACTCACAACGTAGGCGTTGGCCAAAAGTTGATGTACACTTGTGGTTGGTGGTTGGACAGATACTAAACATAGGTCATTGATCAATTTCCTTTTTTTATTTTCCTAGGGGATGGTATTTGTAAAATCAGTTGATGCCTTAGAGATTGTGAAGAGTTCTAGAAACTTGTTTAATTGTTTAATGAAGTAGTTACATAGGTTGGTCCAAAAAACACAGCTCACATGGTTACTAATAATGCTACCATTATGTATCTGCTAATAAATTATTGTGTGAAAAGTATAAAATTATTACTTGGTCTCCTTGTGCAGCACATTGCTTGAATCCTGTGTTGAAGGATATGGAAGAAATGCCTCACATGGATAGACTTAAAGAACGTGCTTCCAAAATCACGGTTTTTATTTATAATCATATGGCTTTGGTTTCTTGGTTGAGGAATAGACCTGGTTGGACAGAAATTGTACATCAGGGAGCAACAAGATTTGCTACTACTTTCCTTGCATTTGGAAGCATTCATGTGTATAAGCATGACTTGCAAGCCTTAGTGACTAGCAAGTTCTTTGTGGACAATAGATTGGCAAGAGAGTTAAAGGCAAAAGAAGCAGTTTCTATCATTTTGGATAATTCTTTTTGGGATGTGAAGATGATAAAATCAACGTTGATGCTCTCATTCTACTAGATCAAACATAAGCGACGATACCTTTTTGGTTGAAATTAGGATGGATGAGGATAGATTCTTTCTGAAGGATGGGCAAGAAGACGGACGGGTACAATCCAGATGGTGACAGGGTCACGTAACATCCGCATGATGTAAGACTGTCCACAAGGTGACAGATGCAATGTGGACGGTGATAAGGTCACGTTACCTCCACGCAATTTAAGTAATCTTCAAGAAACTTAAAAAGGAAATATCTTGTGCTTCACGGCTAACCCTAATCAACAAAATCGTTATATGGAAAGGATCCCATAAAATATGTACTTTTATGAGGATCTTCCTCATAAGAAAAGACCCTCTTCACCAAGAAACGAATGTCAAGTCTACACTACTATAAAAACTCCGAAGCCTTCACAAACCAAGGTACGCATAATTTACCCCAGCTCTAGCACCCTAAAGTTGTGAAGAGTTCTCTAACTTAACTATCAGAGGGTTTTTGGCCAGTACCACATCGGTACTCTCCTAAGGTCTTCTTGTTTGTGTTGTGCAAGTATTGTCTTAAGCACGTAAGGACCGTGTGACTGACTGGCAATATTTGGCATCATCAATTGGTGCCGTCTGTGGGAATTAATGGACTAGAGATAAATACTGTCATTTCCACCGCGATCATGGCCACGACACGTCCGAGTGTTACGACTTAAAGCAACAAATAGAAGCTCTCATTAGGCAAGGGAAGTTGCAAAAGTTCATCGGTAAAGAAGGGACGGAACAGCCTTAAGGACAGCCTGCTCAAAGAGAAAACAAGTGCTCTAAGCCACCTTTGGGAGACATAAGGATGATTATAGGGGGCAGTGCAGCTTCCAATTCTTCCAAGAAGGCACAATAGAATGTCCAACTGACGGGGTATGTTCCAAAAATGGCGCAAATTGACAACCCCGTAATTGGATTCACGGAGGAAGACGCCCGAAACTTCCATCACCCACATGATGATGCACTTGTAATTAGCATACGCATAGGGGATTACAACACACACCGAGTCCTTGTAGACAACGAGAGCTTTGCCGATATCTTATACTACCCGGCATTCCAGCAGATGAGGATAAGGAAAGAACGGTTAATTCCAACCAATGCACCACTGGTAGGATTCGGAGGAACAAGGATACATCCCCTAGGAGCAATCACCCTGCCAGTATCGGTTAGAGATTACCCTCAGCAGATCACAAGGATGTCACATTCCTGATTGTTGATTGTTCATTCGCGTACAACACCATATTGGGTCGCCTTACTTTGAATTCATGGAAAGCCGTAACCTCAACCTACCATTTGATGATCAAAATTCCCACCGAGTACGGAGTAGGAGAGGTAAGAGGGGATCAAGTAGCGGCACATGAATGCTACATTGCATTGCTAAAAATGGACGATCATTTGTAGACTATGTGTATAGAAGAACAATGGATAGTAGCAGAATCAGTGGAAGGGTTGGAAGAAGTACTCCTTGATGATTCTATGCTTGAACGAACAACGAGGATAGGTACTTTGGCCAGCCAGCTAGTTCGTAAAGCACTCACAACATTCCTAAGGGAAAACCAGGACGTGTTCGCTTGGAGCCATGAGGACATGCAGGAATTGATCAGTTAATCATAGTCCATAAGTTGAATGTCTTGCCCTCATTCTCTCCTGTCCGACATAAAAAGTGAGTGTTCGTGCAGGAGCAGGACAAAGCCATAGCTGAGGAGGTTCAAAAATTACAGGAAGCAGACTCATACAAGAAGTGTACTACCCCTGATTGGTTGGCGAACGTGGTGATGGTCAAGAAAGCCAACGGAAAGTGGAGGATGTGCGTAGATTTCATGGACCTAAACAGGGCATGCCCTAAGGACAGCTATCCTTTCCCGCAGATTGACGCCTTGGTAGACTTAACCACAAGACACCAGCTGCTAAGCTTCATGGATGCATTCTCTGGTTACAACCAGATCAAATTGAATGAGGAGGATCAAGAGAACACTTCATTTGCAACCAGTTAAGGTCTCTTTAGCTACAAAGTGATGTCATTTGGACTCAAGAACATGGGCGCCACGTACCAAAGGCTGATGAACAAAATGTTCGTGCATCAGATTGGAAGGAATGAGCAATTTTACGTGGATGACATGTTGGTGAAAAGCATATGAGAGGACGACCAATTGAACAACCTCCAAGAGACCTTCAACACCCTTCGATCATACAACATGAAATTGAATCCAAACAAGTGTGTGTTTAGAGTGATGGCAGGAAAATTCTTGGGATTCATGGTATCCCAAAGGGGTATTGAGGTCAATCCGGAAAAGATACAAGCCATAATGGAGTTAGCTTTGCCAAAGACGGTCAAGGAAGTGCATAGCTTGAATGGCAAGATAGCTGCATTGAACAGGTTTGTCTTAAGAGCAACGGATAAGTGCCTACCTTTCTTTCGCACATTGAGGAAGTCGTTTGAATGGACAATTAAATGCCAGCAAGTGTTTGAAGATCTGAAGGCATATCTCTCTTCTCCGCCATTACTAAGCCCATCTAAGCCGGGGGGAAGAACTGTTCCTATACCTAGCCATCTCATCGGCCTCTGTCAGCGCGGCTTTAGTTAGAGAAGAGGATGGGGTGCAGAAGCCCGTATACTTCACGAGCCAAGCACTTTAAGGAGCGGAAGAGAGTTACCCACAGATGGAAAAGCTTGTTTTTGCGTTAGTAACTGCAACACGAAAGCTTAAGTCATATTTCCAGGCACACACTGTGATCGTCCTGACGGATAAGCCCCTACGTAAAGCTATGAGTAAACCTGAAGCTGTAGGACGGATGACATTAAGGGCAGTTGAGTTGAGCAAATTCGACATACAATATCGACGGCACGTGGCCATAAAGGGGCAAGTAGTAGCTAACTTCATCGCAGAATTCACTCCTGTAGAAGGCCAAGGGGCAAAAGAGATCCCACAATGGAGCATCCACATGGACGGATCCTCCAATAAGCAAGTAAATGGAGCTGGTGTGGTACTCCATAGCCCAGAAGGAGATAAGATTGAATGCATGATCCTTCTGGACTTCCCTACGACCAATAATGAAGTAGAGTACGAAGCCTTGATAGTAAGCCTGGACCTTGCCAAGGTAGCAGAAGCTGAAAATTTGGTCGTATACTGCGATTCCCAAGTAATAACCAGTCAAGTTAATGGTGACTATAAATGCAAGAATGAACGGATGAAGAAGTACCTCGAGCAGGTGAAGGATCGAATTAGCAGCCTCCAAGTAAAGTTTGTTCAAATCCCAAGGGAGGAGAACGAGCATGCTGACCGACTTGCTAAAGCTGCTTCAACAAAGCACATGGTTATCCCTGGTCAGGTATTGTCCTTCGTTCAAATCTCATCATTAATAGATGATACCAGTGTACAGGAGATAAGTTCTGAGAACTATTGGACGACACCAATAACCTCTTACTTGAAGGACAACGTGCTACTAGACGACAAAGAGGCTGCAAGGAAGTTGAAGGTTCAAGTAACTCGCTTTATTCTGATTATAGACGTTTTATATAAGAGGGGCTTCTCCCAACCATACCTGAGGTGCCTCTTCTTCGAGAGGGCAGACTATGTCATGAGAGAAGTCCATAAAGGAGTCTGTGGAAATCAATTTGGATCACGATCGTTGGTGCATAAATTAATCCGGGCGGGGTACTATTGGCCAACCATGTAGAGGGATGCCCATGCATACGTCAAAGCTTGCGACAAGTGTCAGAGATTTGGCAACCTCATTAGACAACCAACAGAGGAACTCACCCCAATAACGGCCCCATGGTTATTTGCTCAATTGGGGTTGGATATCATGGGCTCGTTTCCAATGGTGGTTAGACAGTTGAAGTTCCTAGTAGTCGGTATAGACTACTTCACCAATTGGGTAGAAGCAGAAGCCCTGACCACCATTACTAAGAAGAATGTGCGAAGCTTCATATGGGAGAACATCATTTGCAGGTACGGTATACCTAGGGTGTTGGTCTCGGACAATGGGAAGCAATTCGACAATGACGCATTCAGAGATTTTTGTTTACAACTAGGGATCAAGAACCACTACTCATCACCCGCCCACCCACAGGCCAATGGGCAAATTAAGGTCACGAATCAATTCTTGCTCAAAATCATCAAGACTCGGCTCGAGGGGGCAAAGGGTATATGGCCAGACGAACTACCAAGTGTTTTGTGGGCTTATAAGACAATGGCGAGGACGCCTACAGGGGAAACCTCGTTTTTTCTAGCATACGAAAGCGAGGCAGTCATCTCAGCTGAAGTGAGACTTACAAGTTACAAGGTAAAGAACCATGACGAAAGCAAGAATGATGAAGCTATGTGCTTGCAGCTTGATTTGGTGGACGAAGTAAGAGCAACAGATGAACAGAGGATAGCATGGTACCAGAATCTCATGGTCAAGCACTACAACTCCAAGGTCAGACACAGGGACTTTCAGGTTGGAGATCTTGCTTTGAGAAAGGTGATTGGTGCCATAAAAGACACCTCCCAGGGGAAGCTAGGACCTAATTGGGAAGGACCATATAGAGTTGTATCATAGTATAGGAAGGGAACATACCACCTAGAAACATTAGACGAGCAAAAGTTGCATCACCCATGGAACACAGAGCACCTAAAGAAGTACTACCAATAGATGAGTAACAACACTCCTTATTTCTAGTTTATTTCCTTTTAGTTTAATTTTTATTATCTACAGTTTCTTTTAAGCCCAAGGGCATTTTTTTTTTTTTTTAAAGAACAATTTTTACGCATGAATTACCAAAATAATAAGAGGAGTTATTAAAAAATGCCACATGTTTATATCTACATTTCTACAAATATCAAAGCAGACGGTTTCATCCTCAATGGATGATTAATTAAAAGTCCATAAAGTGGACGGATTCAAGTTATCCAGCCCACAAAAGTGGATGGGTTTCATCCTCAGGATGACTAATTAAGTCCATAAAGTGGATGGATTCAAGTTATCTAGCCCACAAAAGTGGACGGGTTTCATCTCTAATTATGAGTCCATAAAGTGGACAGACTCAAGTTTTCAAGTCCACAAAGTGGACAGGTTTCATCCTTAGGTTCACAAGAAAGTGAGTTGAAAGTCCACAAGTGGACGGGTTCACAAGAAAGCTGAAATAAGTCCACAAAGTGGACGGGTTCATCCCAAATGAATGATTTGTATTTGCCAATTTCGCAAAGTGGACGGGTTCATCCTAAAGGGAACTAAAGGGGCGAATTCTAGGTGGTTATCCAAGATTATAAACTCCATAAGGCGGATTCACCCTAGTTGATGACCAAAGACTTAAATTATGCTCCACATAATGAACAATTCAAAAAAAGAGGACGGGTTTGTCCCAATTCAACATAGTTGACAAATTAAAGCACTAGTATACATTCAAAATTTAACCTACAAAATTTACGATCCAAAGCCTTATGCTCACAACAGAAACTAGACAGTTTCATCTAAAGAATCAAAACCACAAATTCAAAGTAGACGGATGTTTTGTGAGTTAAATAAACAAAACATTATAAAAACCCACAAAGGGAGAAGCTTAGATACACAAAGCAATGGTTAATTTAAATACTGTTCCAAGGATCTTTAAATTTGAATACAAGAAATAAGAAAAAGACTAATCCTACGGCCCTGGTTCCTCTCCATCCTTCTTCTCAATCGTCAGGTCCCTTTTAAGAGCACGAACTTCATCCCCAACGGCTTTGGCCTGATCTACAGGAGTCTCACCATCGCCAAAAGGTTTTGTCATCGGGTTATCAGCAAAAAGATCGTCACCCACAGAAGAGATGGGTTAGGCTGGAGTCTGGGGCTGGGCGTTAATGTTGATATGGGAAAGGTCGAGGTTTGGAAATAAGGCTTTGACTTGACGGATGCAATCATCAAAACCGTCAACAAAGGATCTGCCGAGCTCCCTAAGGAGGTCATTGGAGTCGCAATATTCCTTTATCGCGGCATCTTTAGCGTGACGGAGTTGATTCTTGGCATCTGATACCTCTACTTCTTTGTCCTTTAGAATTCTTTTCAGAGCTTCGACTTGTTCCTCCAACTCCTTTAAGAGCTGCTTGGTCAAGTCTAGCTTCCCTATTTGGACATTCTTCTAGGCCAGCAACTCTTGCACCTCCGTCTCTTTTGAACCTAACTTTTCTCTCAGACGGCCCAACACTGTCTCATGGTTCAAGCAATGATCCATTAAACCTTTCATCATGACCACCCTCTACATGAAATAGAAAAATTAGATCTACATGAAACGAAGGCAACAATATGACAAAACAAATAAAAGTGACGGGTATGTATACATAACTGTGTAAGGCTAAAGAGGCCTGTCTTCCCCATGGCCTCTGTAGCATGGTTGCCCAACTTAGAATAGTTGTCGTCTTTGATGATCGACGAGATCTGCTTAAGTGCATAACTAGAGTCCTCCCGAAGGAGGACGTGGCGCTCCTCGATGACGGGGGCAGGGCCTTTCATCAGGCCCTTCCTAACTCCTGGGCCAAGCTTAGTCGGCAACTTTGCTGGAATCTCGCTAGCATTAGGCCCTGTCATCACCTTTGGCTTCTTAGATGGACAGTTAACTTTGTCTAACGGTTTCCTCTTAGTTGTCGGATCAGCCTGGCCCTTCGCTTTGGGAGCTATTTTTCCCTCCTATTTTTTCTTGGTAGCTTGGGCCTTGATGTAAGCCCTTCTCTTGCTCTCTTCCATTTCTGCACAAAGGGTGACGGATATAAGGAGTTAGATAACTTCAAACGAGGGAATTAAAGTGTTTGGGCAACGAACTTACATTGATGGATTTGTGAATTGTAATGACGGGTAACTGGAGTTGGTTTAAGGCCTTCACAATACCAATGAAGTGTGTCTAAGGTGACGAGCTTAGCCCACGACCTCTTGGATAGTTTGGTTTTTGTGAAAATCCTCTCCAAAAAACTCCATTGTTCAAGTGTGACTTCTGGACGATCCCAGGCTGCAAAAGGAGATGGTTAGAACATAATAAAAGTTAGGAAAGTAAAAATCTCATGGAGATGGATACATACCGAATATGGGCATAATGCCCTATGTTTTGTCCATGGGCATATATTCTTGTTTACCAGGGTGACACATCCATTCGTCACCTTGGAGAAAGAAATAGCAACCCTTCTAGTTCTTGTTGGAATCAGGGGTGTCATACAGGAGCCTAAGCAACGGGCTCCTTAACACAAAACTGTACATGCCTTTTGACTGTGTGATTTCAGATGGACGGTAGCAATGGAAGAACTCCTCCACCGTCATCCTACAAGCACCATCAGACATCACCCCATAGAGCACTTCATCTCCTAGAAATACTCTCCAGGCGTTCGAAGAGATCTGGGTGACGGCCAATCCTAGATACTGAAGAAGACGACGGTGGAGTGCACTTAAAGGGAAACTAAGCCCCGCTTTCAGCATTTGCTCATATACACCAACGTCCTTTACACCTTTGTAATAACATTTTCTCGTTTAGACGGAAGACGCATTGGAATGTTGATGGCTATTTGGTACTTCTCCCTAAGTGTATTGAAGTGACGCTCTTTGATGGATGAGAAGAAGTCATTTATCGTCCACAATGGGAGCATAACGAATCCCTGAGTCCATCAAGGCCTATGACGGACTAGACGAGGGGCTCATCATTTCTTATCTCTTTGTTTGAGTCACTCTTCGATCCATCTCCATCCAAATCATCATCCTCCGTGGAAGGTGAGTTGGCGGACATGACCTTTTCTTCTGAAGAGGTACCGGGGTTGTCCTGATCTAATGGGTACACCTCATCGTAGCCTGCTCCCTCGCAAACACACAACTATTTACTCAACGCACTAGACATCTATCACCTGCACGTGACGGACAAACCCTAATACTTTGACGGTCTACATAAATGCTGGGTTGGTAAAATTAAATAAACGACAAGTAAATTCAACTCAAGATAAAGGGTACTTATCGAGTGAGCAAAATAAGATAAGGCAATAAAGGAGTGGGCGATGGAGCACCAAGTGGATGGTAACACCAAATAGATGGTATGCTATGTAGAGAAGTAGACGGAAATGCTCTGGCCATAAATTTGTTACAGAAAGTGAAAATGAAAGATAAAGGAGCCTGTATATATAGAGGTAATGGCACAAAAGATGAAGGGATGCTTTGGTTTGAGCAATTAACCAGTAAACAAATGCCACATGTACCTATGGCATTTATGAGCCTAGGCTAGCCTGTTAATTAGAACACATTTCTCAAAGTAAAAGTTAAACTGTCACTTTACGGGTCCGTCCTAACATTATAGGACAGATCTGTAGAGTGAGGGGGCAATTGAAGATGATAAAATGAACGTGGACGGTCTCATTCTACTAGATCAAACATGAGCGACAATACCTTTTTGTTTGAAATCAGGATGGAAGAGGATGAATTCTTTCTGAAGGACGAGCAAGAAGATGGACGGGTACAATCCAAACGGTGACAGGGTCACATAACATCAGCATGATGTAAGATTATCCACAAGGTGACGGATGCAATGTGGACAGTGTTAAGGTCACGTGACCTCTATGCAGTTTAAGTAATCCTCAAGAAACTTAAAAAGGAAATATCTTGCGCTTCACGGCTAACCCTAATCAACAAAATCGCTATATGGAAAGGATCTTGTAAAATACGTACTTTTATGAGGATTTTCCTCATAAGAAAAAACCCTCTTTACTAAGAAATGAATGTCAACTCTACACTACTATAAAAACTCCAAAGCCTTCACAAACCAAGGTACGCATAATTTACCCCAGCTCTGGCACTCTAAAGTTGTGAAGAGTTCTCTAACTTAACCATCGGAGGGTTTTTAGTTGATACCACACCAGTACTCTCCTAAGATCTTTTTGTTTTGTATTGTACAAGTGTTGTTTTGAGCACGTGAGGACCGTGTGACTGACTGGCAGTCATAGTGGGGTCTTACCCGCGACAACTAACTCGTCAGCTAGACTTCCTGGCGATAGACTGTCCTTCTTCATACAATGTGATCATTGGAAGGTCTACACTCAATTGTTGGAAGGCAGCCACGTCCACCTATTGCCTGAAGGTAAAGTTCCCAACTAAAAAATGGTGTAGGTGAAGTAAAAGGAGATCAGGTGCTAGCTAAGGAATGCTACTAAGCAATGTTAGCTGCAAAGGAAAACTATTCGTGGATGATTGAGGAGAAATAGGAAGAGAAGGTGGAAGCCTTGGAGATTGTAGAACTGGTAGACAGGGAACCAACGAAGACTACAAGGGTAGGGATGAACTTGAGCATAGAGATGAGAAAGAAACTAATTCAATTCCTTAAGGAGAACCTGGACATTTTTGCATGGAGACATGAGGATATGCCAGGCATATCCACAGAGACCATCCAGCACAAGCTAAATGTAGTTCCCAAGAAAAAGCCCGTCCAGCAAAGACGACAAGTCTTTTCTCCAGAATGAAACTAGGCAATTATGGACGAAGTCAACAAATTGCTCACAGCGGACTTCATTCATGAGGCCTACTACCTGGACTAGTTGGCCAACGTCATCCTAGTAAAGAAGGCGAACGGAAAGTGGAGGATGTGCGTAGATTTCACGGACCTTAACAACGCCTACCCAAAAGACAGCTTTCCCCTACAAAGGATAGATTGGTTGGTGGATTCCACAGCCGGACATAAACTCCTGACGTTCATGGACGCATTCTCAAGGTACAACCAGATAAAAATGGCAGAAGAAGACCAGGAGAAAACTCCCTTCATTACAAGCTAAAGGCTCTACTATTACAAGGTAATGCCCTTCAGACTGAAAAATACAGGAACGACCTATCAGAGGTTAGTAAATAGGATGTTCAGCAAACAGATCAGAAGGAACATGGAAGCATACGTGGATGACATACTCGTCAACAGCAAGAAAGAGTCTGCTCACTCGGACGACCTCTAAGAGACGTTCTCTACTCTCAGGCAGTATCAAATGAAGTTAAACCCTAGCAAGTGCGCCTTTAAAGTAGTTTCAGGGAAGTTCTTAGGGTTCATAGTGTCCTAGAAGGGGATTGAAGCAAACCCAGAGAAAGTGTGAGCCATACTAGAGATGGCATCGCCTAAGACTGTGAAGGAAGTCCAGAAGCTCATAAGAAGGATAGCAACACTCAACAGGTTCGTCTCTAAAGCAATGGACAAATGCTTGCCCAATTCATGAAGCTGAAGTATGCCTTCACCTTGACAGAGGAATGTGAAAAAGCTTTCTTGGAGCTCAAGCACTACCTGAGCAATCCACCTCTCTTGAGCCCATCCAAAAAGGGAGAAATCTTGTATTTATACTTAGCAGTGTCAGCTATAGCTGTGAGCGCAGCCTTAATTCGAGAGGTGGACGAAACGCAACTCCCAGTCTACTATGTCAGTCAAGCCTTCTAAGAAGCTAAAGCAAAATACCCACAGATCGAGAAGATTGCATTCGCCTTTATTGTAGCTTCATGCAAACTGCGCCCCTACTTCCAGGAAAATCCTATCTTGGTGATGACAAACCAACCTATAAAGAAGTCTATGAATAAGCTCGAGGCTACAAGAAGGATGATCTAGTGGACGATCGAACTTAGCCAATTCGACATTGAGTACCACCCCAAGACAGCTATCAAGACACAAGCACTAGTAGACTTTATCGCCAAATTCACGGACCTGGACGAGGAAGGGGCGCTAGACAAGGCAGAAAGATGGATAATCTAGATTAACGATTCGTCAGCCTAGAAGAGGGGCGGAGTAGGGGTTGTGGTTATCACCTCAGAAGGAGAGACGCTCAAGTACGAAGTTTAGCTGACATTCCCGACCACCAACAATGAAGTTGAATATGAAGGAATACTAACAGGACTAAGGGTCAGAAAGGTGCTGGAAGTCAAAAACTTGCTTCTCTAGAGTGATTCAAAGCTAGTTGTGGGGCAGATAAAGGGAGAGTATGAAGCAAAGGACGAAAGAATACAAAAATACTTGAGGCTGACGAAGTATTTGGTACAAGAGTTTAATCGGGTAGAATTCACACAAGTCCCCAGAAGCTAGAACATGGAGGTAGATGAGCTAGTGAAGCAGGCATCGTTAGAAATAGGACTAACGAGTACAGACTTAAAGATGGAAGTCTAGAAACATCCCAGCATTGAAAAGGTCCTAACCTTCACAATCCAGAGTGACAGCAGTTGGATGACCCCAATCCTATCCTTCCTTCAAGATGGACGGCTTTTACAGGACACTGAGGAGGCTAGGAAAGTCAGGAAGAGGATAGCCGGGTTCATTATCCAAAACGGCGCCCTGTACAAAAGAGCTTTCTCCACGCCCTACCTGAAATGCGTCGATGAGGATGAAGTCGAATACATATTGGAAGAGATCTATGAAGGAATATGCGGAGACCATGTAGGCCTAAGATCACTGGTAAGCAAGATTATTATAACAGGTTACTTCCGACTTATTATGCAGAATGATGCAAGGGAGTTCGTCAAGAGATGTGACAAATGCCAAAGGTTTGGAAATGTTCAACGCATCCCAACAGAGAGATTGACGCCAATAGCCTCCCTATGGCCATTTGCCCAATAGGGAATTGATATCGTTGTTCCATTACCCCAAGGTAAGAAACAGGTAAGATTTTTACTAGGTTGCTATTGACTATTTCACAAAGTGGGCTAAAGCAGAAGCACTATCAACTATCACAGAGGCAAAGATCTAGAACTTCGTGTGGAAGAACATAGTTTGCAGATTTGGGATACCACGGACGATCATATCTGACAACAGGCGACAGTTTAATAGTCAAGGCTTCAGGGACTTTTGCTTAGGGCTGGGGATTAAGAACCAATTCTCATTCCTAGGTCACCATTAAGCCAATGGTCAGACGGAAGTGATGAACTGGACACTGCTCAAGATCATCAAGGCTCTGTTGGAAGATGCAAAAGGCGCTTGGCCGGAGGAATCTCCCAATGTCCTATGGGCTTACAAGACTACAACAATAACCTTAATAGGAGAAACCCCCTTCAGATTCACCTGTGGCACCGAGTCAATAATTCCAATTAAAGTGGGAATCACCAGCATGAGACGAGAAGTCTTCCATGAAGGCAGCAATGATGATCAGCTAAGAGTCAACCTAGATTACTTGGACGAAGTCAAAGACGAAGCATCCCATAAAATGATGAAGTACCAACAGAAGATGGTTGAGTACTACAACAAGAGAGTGAAGCTCAGACGACTTAACATAGGAGACCTTATCCTGCATAAAGTCACACCTACTACTAAGGATCTGACCTAAGGGAAGCTTGGCCCAACCTGGGAGGGACCCTACAAAGTGATCCATTATTCTAGGCAAGGCAGCTATCACCTAGAAACGTTGGACGGGAAGAAACTACCATGACCATGGAATATTGAGCATTTGAAGAGGTACCACCAATAAATGTAATGGATGATTGTATTCATGTTTGAAACAAAGCAATAAAAGAACTATTCAACCAAGCCTAAAAACAAAAAGAATTTT
Source organism: Quercus berberidifolia (assembly GCA_028535905.1). Taxonomy (NCBI): domain Eukaryota; kingdom Viridiplantae; phylum Streptophyta; class Magnoliopsida; order Fagales; family Fagaceae; genus Quercus; species Quercus berberidifolia. The sequence goes on from JAPQVW010000004.1 coordinate 47,056,586, forward strand.
TGGCTAAGTAATAAGATTCCACCTAGACGAATGTAAATTACTGACGAAGCCAAGTGACAATCCCTTAAATGGGTGTAAGTCACCTAAAAATTGGCTAAGTAATAAGATTCCGCCTTGACGGATGTAAATTACTGATGAAGCCAAGTGACAATCCCTTAAATGGGTGTAAGTCACATAAAAATTGGCTAAGTAAAAAAATTCCACCTAAACGGATATAAATTACTGACAAAGCCAAGTGACAATCCCTTAAATGGGTGTAAGTCACCTAAAAATTGGCTAAATAATAAGATTCTGCCTGAACGGATGTAAATTACTGACGAAGTCAAGTGACAATCCCTTAAATGGGTATAAGTCACCTAAAAGTGACTTACATACGAAGTTAAGTGACAAACCCATAAATGGGTACAAGTCACCTAAAAGTGGCTAAGTAACGAAATTTCGCCTAGATAGATGTAAGTTACTAATAAAGCCTAATAAGCTAAACTCCTAATCTAAGGGTAAACAGGCAAAGATGCAGGCAAAAAGCATATGGACAGAAAGTGTTAAGCATAACGGAGAACAAACCAACGAAAACAGGAAAGTAAGTGGGTAAACATAAATATATTTTGTCTGAATTAAAAACCCAAAAACACCGGGCAAGGAATATTTTTCTGGCATAAAAATAAATAAATAAAAAGAAGCCCATAAACATACTGGGCACCTAAAAAAAAGGAAAAAAAGAAAAGTAAAACATAGATATCAGGCATAAACGGGTTCAAACACTAGCCTCTCCACCATCAACTTCAGTAGGCTCTGGAGCATTTCCCTCGAGAGCGATGACAGTAGCTTGAGTAGTCTGGGTAGCCTCGTCCACAACCATTTCTTTGTCCACAGCCTCGAAGTCCAAGCTCTCCAGGTCCACGCCAACAGGATGCTTAATGAGATATCGCCATAAGAGTTCAGCCCTTGTAGTACCAGCTGAAGAGCACAGCATTGTACTCATCAGTCTGCTAGAAGGTCTCGACGGACTTAACTTCAATGGTCTTCACCCTTTCCTTTGCAGCCTAGAGTTGCTTGTCCTTCTCTAGGGTCAGTTGCCTCTTCGCCCTCAGGTCATTAGATAAGACCTTCGCCTTTTCCTTGGCAGTATTGACCTTGTCCATGGCCACTATAAGATCTTTCCTCAGCTTCGAGAGCTCAGCCTCCAGACCCTTCACCTTGGACTCCGCAGACGAAGCCTTAGCCTCCTAGCTTAGCCTCCTAGCTCAAGTAGTCCGAGGTGATATGAATGGTCTCCCCCAAAACCTGAAAGGAAGATCCAACTTTCAAAACCATTTAAAAAGAGAGAAAGTGAAAAGAAAATTGCACAAGTGTATTACCTGGACGAGCTTGTGGATGTGACGACCCATTATCTTGTTGGAGGGCACTCCAGAGAGGGCCTTAAGCTCGTCAGCCGTTAAGGCATCTTGCGCCCTCGATAGTGCAAAGCTAGCATTGTCCCAAACGTTGGACGACCATGAGTAAGCCTTCTCCTTCCCCTTATCAGCCACGCGCGGCTTCTTCTTCTGTAGGGTAATTTCCTCCACCGACGTAGCTGGAGAAGCCATCCTCGTTGTCTCAGGGACGGAGGTAGCAGGGGCGGTAGGAGTCCCCTTCTCCACAACTCACACCACCCTCTTCTCGAGGCTAGAAAGAGACCCGTTCTTCTTCGCCCTCATCTTGGTGTACATCTCTTGGTTAAATTTTGTCGTCATTTCTGCGGAAAAAATAGCACTTAGTAAAAAATAAATAAATAAATAAAAGGAGAAAGAGAAGAGAGTAATGAAGCAAATGGACACTTACTCTTCTCTTCAATCTCTATAGCACGCAAAACGTACGCAGATGGCTCTAGACCAAGACAATGACGAGCCAAGGTTCGTGGGTCAACCAAGTCGTCAAAATCGTCGATTGTCTTTGTGTATTCTATAGCTACCTCTACGCGACTCCTGTACCTGCTCTTGAGATTTGGATGCTTTTTAACTACATAGACACAACAAACAGGAAAGTTAGTAATGATAAAAAATATGAAGGAAAAGAACAAAGAAGGAAAGAGGACTTGCAGAAAGACGACGCACCTAGACTCAGGCCTTTCCAACAATAGAGTAACCTAGGGATGTCACCCCAAACTTCATCAGAAGTAGTCTCCCAATCATCCCCAGACACAAAGAAGAACCAAGATTTCTAATATCTGAAGGACGAGGACAGATCAGTGACGATCCTAGCCTTCCTGACCCAAGGCACAAGCTCATAGTACCCATACTCTTTGGACTCCTTTAAACGATATAGGTAAGTGAACTTTTCCACCCTGATCATGTTAGGTAAGTGAACTTTTCCACCCTGATCATGTCTCCTTCGGTGGCAACCAGCCATATCTCCATACAGCTAATCACTATCCTCCATGAGTTTGTCATAAGTTGCCTAAGAGCAATGTTGAAATGACTCAAAAGCTCCATATTGAATGGGGGGATGGGATCTAAGCCCGCACTAGAAAGCAGCTTCATAGAAGCACACCTCCTCGGGTGCAAAGTGGCAGGCTCGTTCCTCTTTATGAGGACAATGAATCCTAACCCTCTCAGGAAATTGAAACCTATCCTTAAACCTAAAGAGGGTCTCGTCGTCTAGGCCACACTCCTCGCCGAGGGTAGAAAAAGCCCTGACCTCCCTTGGGCCAGAGGTCGTAGTGTCTTCCTTTACCTCAATAGGGTTGTCGCTAGATGACAACCCCATCTCAAGCTTACTGGATCTCACCTCCGACATCACTCTCTGCTCACCTACTAATTCCTCAAACCAATCAACAGATTGACAGAGTAAGGGGAATAGATCAGCCAACACTACACTTAAGCTACTAACCCCAAACACAAAACCTTCAACTAAAGGGCAAAAGGTGCGAGAAACTCCTAGAGAAGCCCCCAAACGTGCAAAGAGAAATGAAACAGAGGGGAAAAGTATCCTAACTTTAGAGCTACCAACCATGGAATCCAAGAAACAAAAAAAAGAGGGGCAAAGTCCTAAAAACCCAAAATAGGAAAGAAAAAAATTTAGAAACCCTTACAAATTACCTATGCTACGAAGAGTAAAGAAGGTGAAAAGAAGCCGTACCTCAAAAAAGCAACCTATAAAGGAAAAACGCAGGAAATTGCAGGGAGAACAGCTCGAAGAAGAAGAAGCATAGAACAGTAATGGCGAAGAAAAGAGAATGTGAAGAAGAAAGAGAAAATAGGAAGTTTAAAAACTAGGCACAAAACTGAAAATCAACGGGAAACCCAAGAGACACACGAGTGGGGCATTAACTCCACCAGTCAAAGTGTGCCACGTGGCCACGATGTGTACGGTGCTGCCACTACATATTAAATGCAGAACAGAACCCCAAGAGTCATGTTTGAGCAAGGAACCTTTCACCTTTTAGTGGTCGTCATGACATGCAAGGATGACCACAGAACCTAGGGGGCAGCTGATAGGACTAACAAACCTTCTTGCCTAGACGAAACCATTAGACACCTTCGTCCATCTTGCCACATCATGGATGAAGGAAGGCAAGCCATTAAATGAAGGATTCAGTACCTTGAGCAGTTACAAAACCAATTGTCAAACCGTTGGAGGCTCATTAAGACCTACATTACTGAGCCTAGAGGCGTTACAAATAGGCACTAAGGCCACAATAAAGGCCATAACGGCTAGAATCAAAGAAGCCATATATAAACACTCCTCAAAATCAAATAAGGTACACACTCTAATATACAAATATGCCGTAGCTCGGATATCTTAAGTTCTCATATTATTTAAAAGCTTCTATACACTGACTTTACCATTAGAGACTCTGTGGCAGGCACCACATCGGTGACCACCCAAAGAGGATTCTTCTCATAATAGTTGCAGGTACAGGGATGCGGTTGCTAACCTATCTAGACGAACCTACTTGACTGAAATTATCGCATCATCAAGATAGAATTATACTCTAACATAATCTAAGTGTATATGTGTGTGAAGCTCCCTCCTAGAGACTTGAACCTCGGCCCTTGCCCCACACATCCCACATGCACTTATACTTATGAAATGACCATCACACCAAGGGTGTGTAGTAGTCCGATGGGTTAATGAGTGCGAGTCCAGTCTTTTTTTTTTTTTTTGATGAACAAAGTGCGAGTCCAATCAATAGTTTTTCATTATGCCTAACAAATTGACGATTCATGTTTTTAGGTATGTGACAAATAGATGACTCTCAGCTTCCTTCATCGCCTTTGTGATAGTGTTTTATACTTTCATCATCACATAAGTAATTGCATTCACTATCACTGTTTTTTGTAATTTATTTTGAATATTTTTCATTTTTTACTTATAAAATAATTAATTTTCTACTTATTCACGGTCATAGTATAATTAATTGTTACTTTATTTATGACTTTCTAGTTTTAAACGTTGCTAATGACAAAGTTAAAGAAATGCTACATTCGCAACATTTTCATAACTCTTTCATAATAAATCATAAGTGATAAATTGTTATTAACTCTAATTTAAATCCACGATTTAAATTACTTTTTGTTCACTTGCAACAACTAATAACAACCTATTACCTAGAATTTATTGTGAAATATTATAAAAATATCATTGACATAATATTTCTTTTATAAAATTATCTTACATGATGATGCCTAAAGTTTTACTATTCAACAAATTCTAACATAGTAAGATATGTCTTCAATCATCAAAAGGATTGAAGAACAATAGCCAATTACTTGAGCAAAAGGCCACACAACTCCACCTTTTATGCCAGTAAACATGGGACTTCGAATGTTGGGAAAATACACAATACTCTCATTTAGTTTATTGTAAATTGCGGAAATTTTTAAAGTTTATGAGTGTCACACTTTTCTTGTGATATTGTTTTATGTGTAATCAATTAAATATTTGTGAAAAAGAAAAATTACTTTCACCTGAAATCTCTCGGCTCTAATCACTAACCAGTGACCTACTCGAAAGTTCAATTAACATGGAAGCAGCAGTAACTTTTCAAGAAAAAAAAAAAAGAGAAGAAACATTTTTATTCTAATCGTGAAATAGCTCTATAGTTAAAGGGGGTTCCAACTTCCAAGGGTGAGCCATCTCCACTGGATTTGGGTTCGGGTTCAGGCCATGTCAGAAAAGAGTCAACTAAATATATTGGTTTTTAACTTCTTTTATGTGCATCTGAGCAAACGATACAATAAGTAATGGAAGCCATAAAGCCAAGAAATATTTCCTCGGAAATACAATTCAAATTCGGCCAGCAATCAAGGCCATTATTTAGTTGAATTTATTACTCTTTTTTTTTTTTTTTCCTGAAGAATTAATTACATAAGCAAATCACTATTATACAGAGCTATTTCCAAACCCCAACTTAGGCCTGGGTCAAGCTCAGGCCCTCGAGAATTTCTGGAAGGGCCCATCTACGGGGTAATGCTCTACAAAACATAGTCCAAAGTTTGTGTTTGCGCTAAAGGTCGCCCAAATTTAATGGGTAAAAACAGATTTCAAAAAGAGAATAAATTGGGTGTTTTACACCGGTCAATCCTAAAAAGCCACGTCAACAAAATACTTTAAATTCAATACACCTTACTACACAAACTTATAACTCAATTAAAACCTCAAAACCTTTCAAACACAACACGTTCAGTCCTCCTCCTCCTCATCCCACCGAAGCTCCACCCCTCATCAACAACACTAACAGCAACAACACTTGGACATCAGCAAAACACACTAAAATAGAATAGCTAATTTGCAGAAAACTCCATGAGATGAGACAAAACCCATGGAATCCCAATAGACGCATTGTAGCAAAATAATAATAATAATAATAACAAATAAATTCAACAATCCTGTCATACAAGATTTTTTAATAAGAAAAAAAAGGGTGAAAATACACTATTAGTCCCCTTTAATTTACCTTATGAGTACTTTTAGTCCCTCAAGTTTGAAATAAGTATTATTGGTCTTTTAAGTTTAAAAAATGAACTCAATTGGTCATTCTATTAACAACCGTTAGTCTTTGTGCCTACATGGCTAATGGCGTTATGATGTGGCAAATTTTAAGTGAGGTAGCATCCAATTTAATTTAAAAAAATTAAGATCTAAAATCTGACTCATTAAAAAACCATTAATCCATTAAAACCCAACCTAATTTGGGTGACACATTTAGAAATAGGTATTCCTACATTCAAATGACATTAGACATTACTTCTCAAAAAAAAAAAAAAAAAAAAATGACATTAGACATTATCCAAATCTGAAACGAGAGAGATATCTCTAACAACGCTGTCGTCCACCACTGGACTGCTGCCTCCTATCTTGAGACATATCCAATTGACACGCAAAACCACTGATGCCACAGATTCTCTACATTAAAAGACATGTCATTTTCTTGAGCTTTATGAGTTAGCCACTAGCCTACTAGTGCCAACTTCATTCATGGACTATATAAAACTCATTGGAGTAAATTACTTGCTCTCCTGGATTGTTCTTTTCATCATCTAAACCCAAAAGTAATGTCGTAGTGGTTACCATTCATCATTCTCTCAGAACCACCCCAAAAAAAGTTTCAAATCTTTCGATTTTAAAAATAAAAGTGATATGCAGCTAAGTTATTCGTTGCACCCAGGGGTTGTGCGTATCAGAGAGATGGGTCGAGAATCGAGATGGAGGAGAATGGCGATGAGAGCAGTGGACAACGACGTTTTTAGGGATTTCCTTCTCTAGTTTCAGATCTGTGCAATGTCATTTGAAATTGGGTTATTTCTAAAATGGTCACCCAATTAGGTTGGGTTCTTCAATTCTTCTAATGGGTTAATACTTTTTCTAATGTCAATTTTTGAATCTTGATTTTTTAATATTAAATTTGATGCTACGTAACTTAAAATTTGACATATCATAGTTCTGTTAGTCATGTAGGCAATAAGACTAATGGATGTTCACAGATAAGACTACTTATGCTTATTTTTTAAAAAGGACTAATAAAGCTCCATTCAAACTTGAGAGAGACTAATTGTGCTTGTAGGTAAACTTTAGGGACCAACAGTGTAGTTTCGCCAAAAAAAAAAAGCTAATTGATTGGTCTATCATTTGGTCCAAGTCCAAATCAAAACCTAGAATCAGTTTAGTTGTTGATAAAAAACCATCAAAATACTGCAAATCCAACAAAACCCATAGTGATTGATGTCCAAAAAAAGCCAAATCCATCAATATTTCAAAATTAAAATTGAGGAAAACTACCAGATCATGAGAGAACAAACCTTGAGATTGTGAATCTAGATTTCCATCATCTTTTTCAGGCTCTAGCAACAACTCCGGCAACGACTGTGGCAGGGCGGAGCTCCAATGGGATGAGGAGGAGGAGGAGGAAATTTTTTGCTTAGGTTTGCCATTAGGAGAGAGCCTCTAAACTGAACGTGTTGTATTTGAAAGGATTTGGGGTTTTAATTAAGTTATAATTTTGTGTAGTGAGGTGTATTGAATTTAAAGTATTTTGCTGATGTGGCATCTCAAGATTGTATAGCGTAAAACACACATTTTACGCTAGCTCCGAACCCAATTTATTCTCAAAGACTAATGACGTCATTCTACATGCCACGCATGACAACACTTAAAGACCAGAATGACACTCATGTGTTACTCAAACGGTGTCATTTCTCTAATAGCCATTGAAGTCTCATAGAGTTAGTTACAAACTGACTGTAACAGATGTGGGAAAATTATAGAATCTGTTGGAGTTGGTTACAAAGGTTTAATTATGATGTAATGCTTGTATTAGTGATCTGGTTTGAGTGAGTTGTAGTATATAATTAGAGTTGTACACAGAAAGTAATTAATCAAGAAGTATTATTCAGTTTCATATAGAAAATCTCTCTCTCTCTCATAGATTTTCTTTATGATTCTACAGTGCTATTTGTTGCTTTGCTTTAATCTTGATCTTTTCCAAGATCACAGATCTCTTCAAGTGGATCTGGGGAGAATTCAAACAAGCACTTAGAAATCCTTTATAGGACACTACACTTCCAACAATAGCAACATGAAAGAAAAGTTATGTATTATGTAAAAGTAAAACCTAACCAGTGAGATTTCCCACCTACCACATAAAAAAAAAAAATGAAAGGGAAATAAATGCAGGTTTTTATTTTTTTTTTAATTAAATTTTTTTTAATACAAGATAGAAATTCTACTCTTGTTTAATTTAAGTATATACGTGTGTAAAGTTCCCTTCTGGAGATTTAGGATCCGTTTGGTTGGAGGAGTGGAAAAGTGGGAGGATGAAAAAGTGAAAAGATGGAAAAGATTTGATTTTCTCTCATGTGTGTTTGGTTGGAGGGGTGGAAAAGTGGGAGTGGAAAACTTTTTTGTTTGGTTGGAGAGAAAAAGGGGAAGATGGAAAATGTAGTTTATATACATTGACTATTATGTCCTTGTTATTTAATAGTGGGAAAGTGAGAGGGATAGGTGAGTGTAATAAAGTAGGGGTATTTGTGTAAAATGCATTTCTCATTACTTTTCCCTCCTCATTTTTCTCCCAATTTGGGAGGATAAAAAAAGTGGACCTAGGAGGGAAAACTTTATCCCCTATTTTCTGTCTCTACTATTTTCTTTCCTCAACTAAACAGTAGAAAACATCATTTTCCACCCTATTTTCCTTTCTCTATTTTCCATCCTCCATGTTTTCACCCCAACCAAACACACCACCCCAACCTTTACCCCCCCACCCCCCACATCCTACAAATACTTATACTTGTGAAGTGACTACCATACTAAGGGTCCGTTTGGTTGAAGGAGTGGAAAAGTGAGAGCATGAAAAATTGTGGGAGGATGGAAAATTGGGAGGATAGAAAATATTTAGTTTTCCCTCTTGTGTATTTGGTTGGAGGGGTGGAAAAGTGAGAAGGTGGAAAGCTCTTTTGTTTGGTTGGAGAGAGAAAGAAAATGATGGAAAATATAATTTATATAAATTGACTACTATACCCTTGTTACATAATAGGTAAGAAATAGATTTATTTTTACTCGTTAAATAATATAAAATTTACCACATTATATGTATAAATTTATGTTATTATTTTTAATATTATAATGTAAAAATTACAATAATATACAACTTGATCACATCACGTTGGAAAAAAAAAATTACAATTATATGTGATAAGTTATTACTGATTTTAATTTGAACACATCACTTAAAATTTTTTTTTTTTTTTTATCCGTATTAGTTAGTAACAACCCACCACTTAAGAATTATTATAAAAATATTATAGTAGCCTCAATTTTAATTTCTTATTCTTTATTTTATTTTTCCCTTATCTTTTTTTTTTTTTTCATCCACAGGTTTCTTTTCTTTTTTTCTCCTCCACACCTTTCCCTTGTCACTATCTTCACTTTTCTTTTTATCTTTTTATCTATGGCACTTCATCTGGAGCTCTATCCTCTTATCTTCACTTTTCTTTTTTCTTTTCTTCTCCTTTTCTTCTCTAGCACTTCGTCTGGAGCTCTATCTTCAATCTTCACTTTTCTTTTTTCTTTTCTTCTCTAGCACTACGTCTACTCCAGAGCATTCAAGAAGCACCACTGCATATCCTCCTCCCACTGAGGCTCAGATGGGTCAGCTTTGCTCCTTTTTTTTTTTTTTTTTTTTTTTAGGTTCTAATTTGATTAGTTTTAAAATTGTGATTTGAGTTTGTATTTTGATTGAGAGCTCCATCAATTTTGTATATGGGTTTGATTATTTATATGAATTTTTATATGGGTTTGATGAATTTGGATCTAGATTTAGAATGAGTTTGATGGTTTTGTGGTGTGTCTATGATGATTTTGGGTTGGGTTTCCCGGTGAATTTCGATTGATTTTGAGTTGGGTTTTTCTTGATTTTTAGTTGGGTTTTTTAATTGCTTTTCCATTGATTTTGGGTTAATTTTCTGTGCTAGGTTGCGGTGTTTGGTGGTGGTGCTGGGTTTGGTGGTTGGGTGGTTATTTTCTGCTTCCTTCTTCTTACTTTGCCACGCTAGGTTGTTGTAGACGTTGGAAGAGGGTATTTGTGTAAAAGTGATTTCACAACACTTTTCTCTCCAAATTTTCCTCCCGATTTGGGAGGATGAAAATTGTGGGCCCGGGAGAGAAGATTTTCTCCCAGGTTTTCCTTCCTCCCCATTTTCCTTCTTTTGCCAAACAGTGGAAAACACTGTTTTCTACCCTATTTTCCTCCCTATGTTTTCCATCCTCCCTATTTTCACCCAAACCAAACACAATGTAAGAGTGCGCAACGGTAAAAGACAGGTTTTTAACTGTACATACATTTGTAATAGTCCTATCAACATATTCAACCCTCTCAACCTCACATTTTGATGCCTAAGAACCTAAACTTTTGAAATCCTCCATCTTCAAAATATAATTGCTCACCTATGTGTTCCTCATTAATCCTAACATTTATCATATTAAAAAGACTTGAAGCACTTTTAATGGATCATTTATAAATCTTAACCAGTTAATGAATTTTAAGAGTAAAACTATACAATTCCTCCCAGGATGATTTCAAATTATATAACCTAATCATTTTCCTATATATATATATATATATATATATATATAACCTAATCATTTTAAACATTCATGATGTCAAATTAATGCTCATAACCAATAATTTCTTTGATATATATATTTTTTTGGGTAAAACTTTTCCCTTTTGACGATCATTATAACTAAGCTAATGGACCTCTTCATGACATCCTTTAACTGCTGTGCTGTGTATGAATACTTTAGTGTTAATGATATTTAATGTAATACAAAAAATATGTGCATTATATTACATATCATGCACGGTACTTTGTTTGCTGAACATTAGTGGATTAATTTTGGGATTAATTTCTTAATTATGCTATTATGATTCTCCAACTTCTAATCCCTATAGGGTACTTTTTGAATATTATTCAAGCACTTTTCAGAGTACTTGTGCTTGTTGGAAATGAAAAAAGTATGTTATAACTTATAAGACAATTTTATAAGACCTCTCTCTCACAATATGTGTAGATCTCACCCCTTGTGTGAGGGTGCCTCATGAGATATCCTCTCGTTGAAAACATGCTAATCACATGCACATAAAATCATATTTTCATTTTAAGTACCCAACCAGTCACCCAAATTAACCAAAACCTTTTAATGAGTTTCTTCTACAACTCAATTATAGAAAATTGCAATTCATGACATGCCATATATATAGGATTCCAAATTGTCAATTTGATTTGTGACGTCTTACATTTTTCTTAAGGTCATGCAAGTACATGTAAACAATACATGATTCAACCACTAGGATGAGATTTTTTGTATCCTTTATCCCATGCAATGGTCAACCCCTTGCAGGCTGTTGACAATTCTATAATAAGACTTATGGTATATCCCAACTGTATGGTAAATCCATCCAGCCAATTGCCAAAGTGATCCGAGCTGTATTGGGGATGGAGAGATTTATGGGGTTCCAAAAGGTTCCAAGGAGGTGAGGCTTAGTCAAAACCAATTATTTTCTTAAGCCTTGGAAACCAAACCAGTGAGATCACCTTAGGCTGTGGCCTTGAAGCATACATGTTTAAGCTTGAAGCAGGTTCGTAAGCTGTGGATGGGGTTCTTGAAAATCCTCAATGAAAACACTGTAGGATGGAAGGGACGTGACTAGGGAAAAAACTGAATGGGTTGGAAGACAGTTATGATTGCATTTCTAGAGGAAGAAGATAATTTTTTAGGGTTAACCTTTCTGCACCATGTTCAATTCCATGAAATGGTAGGGTCGGTGTTAGATAAGTCTTGAAAATAAATTTTAGGCCATGAAGATGGTACACATACCTGTTGATAAGGTCCAACATTGGTGATCCTCTTGTTGGTGGTATTTGGGCAGAGAGAAGGCTAGAATAAGGTCTATGAAGTGGGGGGTTATTGATAGGGGAGCAGGTATTGTTGGAGTATGTGTGTTTCAAACACTTAAATTGTACTTGTGTCCCACATTGGTTAGAGATGACTTTTCATGTGTGTTTATAAACCATAGAACAACTTAAGAAATAACTTGAGAGATAATGGGTTAAGGGTTAGAGTTGGGCTTGAGTTGGATTTAGACTTATATCTATCTCTCTTGGGATGTACACTTTTTTCCTTTCTATTCCCTTTTAGCGCAATTCAGTTCAGCCCGTTGGGCATTAACTAAGCAGCCCATTGAGGGCATTTAATGTGCTGCCCATTGGGCATGCACAGTGACCATTGTCGTCTCTCCCCTCTATTCTGCTCATCTCTACTGAAAATTTCAGCATCAATTTTTAGTTTTAAGGAAAGGCAAACTAAGGTTGTTCTAAGTTCTTGCTTGAGTGTGTGATCAACTTGAAGAAATCACTATAGTCTAATCTTGGCGGGTTGTTCGGTTAAGAGAGCTATTCACACCGAGTTTTACTCCAGGTGATTCGAATAAACCTTTAAAGACAATGCATTTTGCATAATTCTATAGTTTGTGAGATCTTTTTAACTCTATCTATTTACTTTTTGGCATTACTAATTTTTTCGGGTTTGTATTTTTGAATCAAAACTTGTTTATTTAGCCTTATTTTCCAACATGTATATCTACTATTGTCTTGTTTTGTCCACATCCTTATATATAAAAAATGTAATATATCTAGAACTAATTTGATGAAATACCTCTAATTGAAATGGGTGGAACAAGAGAAGCAAAAGTTGCATCAACATAGCAAACAAAACATGCAACAAAATTGGTAACAACTTTGCAGCAACATAGAAAACTACACAAAACAGAGACTACACCACTCCAGATACAACATCTTAATCTTTAAAAATAGTTGAAAAAACTCCTCAATTAGCACAAAGAACCCTATTCTGACAGTTTCCAAGTTTATTTATTCTTTGGATGAATAAATAAAAGGTATACATGTAGTTTACCCTTTCATAATTTATAGACAAATGTCAATAAATAGAATTTTTAGCTAAAATCAAAACCATTGCATGTTATATCAGCAAAAAAACATGACATACTTAAACAACTCTGAAAATCAAGTACAATTTAAGTAAAACATAACCCTTTTGCATATTATGTTCTCAAGAGGTTTCATATGCTTGATACAGTGAAATCTAAACATTATTACAGCAATACAACAATGAAGACAGCTACACAGGGGTGAATAAACCATTGTTGCTATGGCTGATTGACTAAAGAGTAAGTATTTTGTATGATTTGGCATTTTAACATCCTTTAAGACGTCAACTTTGAAGCTTGTAGCCTAACAAATAAAAAAATAGCAATAAAAGTATAAACAAAAGGTGATTATGTATGAACCAAAAGAAAGGATTTATTATATGTGAAAGGGGGAAGTGTAGACTAACAAACTATCTTTGAAAGCAGCTAATTAAGCTTTATGGCTCAGACACCTATCATAATGAACAAACTTAGCAATGTAAAAATTAAGGTTTATCTCACAACAATGTTACAATGCAATCCTAGGACAAGATGCACATTGATTCACCAAAAATAGCTCCTAATATTTTTCTAGTATTACTTCCTGTTACTGACATTATATCTATTGAATGACTGACTAGTTTCAAGCTAGTTGTTACATCCAAAACCTTTTTAGTTAGAAGCCACAGTATGAGAAAGAGGGAAAAAATAGAATTTGAAACTTTAAAATAATGATTTGGAACAAAACGATAAAAGAAAAAAAATATATATTGTAAGTCTAAACCTTTGTTAATACCGTAAATATAATAAATAATGCAATGGCTTAGAGAATATACCTGTAATTTCCCAAAAATGGTGAGCGCACTTTGGTTCTCCATCTCTTGAATTACCTTTGCAAAAGCTCCAATAACTCGGGATCACCGAGTTTGTGGATTTTGTAGTGTTCCCCTTGAATCCTATTCCAAAAATGAACAGAGGGAATATGCTTGACTTTCCAAAACTCAGGGCCTTCAGCTGGCTGCATACTAAGCACGAATTCAATCGGCATTTCATAAAATTGCAGTTTTTTTAGGCTTTTTAAATGTTGGATGCCAGTGGGCACCTTCTTAAGCTGTGGCCTGTGGGGAGGGTCCAATTTCAAGAATTTCAAGAAGAGGCAAGGCATCTTCGTCTATTATCAACATATTCAATCCTCCCAAATTTCGAAGCCCCAGAAACTTGAGTTTTTGGAAGCCTCCTCCCTCAATATGTAATTGCTCACCTCCGTATCCATCATAAAGCAAAAGATCCATCAAATTAGATAAAGTTTGAAGGACCTTTAATGGATCATCCATTAATCTTGACCAGTCTAAACCAATTCTAACTATACTCTTGAGTTTAGGAATCCATTCTGGCAACTTTTCTATTCGCCCAGACAGGATGAGAGTTTGTAGGCATGGCGGAGGCGAAGACATTGATTGTAACTCAAGAACTTCTTCTTCAACTGTTGCACTAATTTTCAAAGACTGAAGGTGGCTCATTTTCTCCAATGCAGTGCACAAAGCCGTCCCATTTTCTCTGTTTAGTTTACATATTTGCAACTTTCTCAATTGGCCCAAGCTGCCCAATTCTTCAATAAGGGCATCGTTGTTGGCTTCAATTTTAAAAAGCTTTTGTAAGGACTGTAAACACGCAATGCCACTTCGTATCTTTATCGCTCGTCGAAAATCAATATTGTCTTCAATATCGTGGCTTTCAAAGTATGCCGCAAGATATCGTAGCTTCTGTAGCCCATTGATCTCCACTGGTAGCTCAGACACAAAGGAACGCTTCAAATCCAAAGTTTCTAGGTTGTGGAGTTTACCTATTGACTTTGGAAGTTTATGTACTTTTGTGTCTCTTAGGCTTAAGTATCTTAGAAGGAATAGATTACCTACTTCTTTAGGAATGTAATCTATAGGAGCACCTTCACAATCCATTACTTTCATTAGTTTGAAGTTTGCAAAAAATGTACTAAAAAAAGAATTAGGCATTTCATCTACCCCAAAAATAAGAATAGAACGAGTTTGGGAACTAGTAATACTCTCTAAAGGAGTATTTATATTGTTCTGAATTGAGAGGCGTCGAGCGATTCTCTTACAATTTAAGCAGTTTTGCACTGAGACTGAACGGAAATTCAATTCCTCTGACCTTGAAAGAATGACCTCACGAATCATATCATGAACTCGACAACTTCTAGTTTTACCAACAAAATCCTTTCGTGTCAATTGAACCAAGCTTCTATTAATAAGCTGGTTCAAATAGTCTTGTGCAACTTCTTCCAATGTTGTTCCTTGCCTTTCTTTTACAAAGCCCTCAGCTATCCAAAGTCGAATTAGTCTTGAACAATTAATTGAGTGATCCTCAGGAAACATGCCAAAATATAGAAAACATGCTTTGAGGTTGTAAGGTAGATCATGATAACTAAGAGAGAGAATTTTGGGGATACTTCTTAGACGTGAGTTACTTTCTAACTCTGAACTAAGACTATCATGTAATTTCCGCCACTCAAAGACAACCTTGTCTTTGATTGACAAAAAACCACCTATTGCAACAATTGCTAGGGGCAAACCTCCACATCTCTCAACTATGCCACGAGACAACTCAACAAAATCAGAAGGACATTTTCCTCCTTCACATTGGAACACCTTTTTGTAAAATAGATCCAGGGCTATTTCAAAAGGTAGAGGGGGCAGCTTATACACACAATAATTTGGAGATTCATTTCTAGAAGGAGCAACATCCTCATTTCGACTTGTGATTACAATTCTATTGCCTTTTTCATTATCTGGGAAAGCAAATTTTATATGTCCCCAAAATTCTACATCCCATAAATCATCAAAAACTACTAAATACCTAAGTTCACGTAAATATATACTTAATTCCTCCATTAGTGATGTCTCTTTCATTGTGTCAATTTCACAAGGTGCAAACTCCTTCCTTGCCTTATAGGGCTGCTTTATAGTGTCCCTCAATAGGCTTTCCATCTTGTATGATTGAGATACATTAATCCAAGCATGGCAATCAAAATGTGTTGCTACCTTCTCATTGTCGAACACTTTCTTGACAAGAGTGGTCTTGCCAAGGCCACCAATGCCAACAACTGAAAACACCTTGCGTTTAGATGGTCCTTCTACCAACCACTTTATCAATTTGGCTCTAGGAGACTCAATTCCCACAACCTCTGCTTCCTTAATGAAAAGGGATGCCACTCGAGGGTCATGCCATCTAACACTTCCAGTGTTGCTGGATCTTCCCTGCTCTATTGCACTAAAGCCATATCTTTCGCCCCTCTTTCTTATGTCCTCGAGTTTCTTGTTGATAACTTGAATATTATAGGCTATCACATGCCGTGGTTTTAGGTTTATGGTAAAGTGAAAAACCTTCTGGAGGAAATGAAAGTATTGCCTTCGCTCGTGAGATTTTTTTGCAAAATGAAGTATGTATTTATCAATGGCATCTTCTATGTGATAAGCTTTTTCCCTTACCAGTTTCACCCATGTTTTTGCAACATTGTTCATATCTTCTTTCTCGGCCCTTGCATCTGCATCCTTGAGGAATGATCGAATGAACTCTAATTCACCTCTGATGCTTTCAACTTCATCATGGATACCTTTCAACAATTTTGCTTTCTGGACTAACAACGGGACCAAATTCTCTATAACTAGGCTTACAGCACTTTCTGCCATTTCTCCTCCCTTCTTAAGTCAATAGCCAAGATACACTGAAAATAGACAAACTCAATGCCAGTAATAGAAATATAGTCACATTTAGATGAGACCAAAAAAAACTTGTGATTGTTTCTCATATTACCTCATGAATTGTAAGGTGAAGGTGAAGTTGAAACTACTCCATGTTGATCTACCACAAGCCCCTCAAGTAAAGAATAGTTGCCTCAAGCCTGCAACCTACGTTTATAACAATAAGTGAACAAGAAACACAAACACATGAGAGTGTATCTTTGATTAACTCTATGCTCCAAACTGAAAGCCATATTCTATTCTCTAGAATATATATATATATATATATATATATATATATATATATATTACATATTAATACATTAAATAGCAACAAACTAGGAGAACTTAGAATTAGAATTATGTGAAAGTAAAATTACCATTTTGGTTCTTACATTTTGAGACCACTTTTAATTTGGTTATTTCTTTCTTCCGACACTAAGTTAGTCCTTGTCATCATCTCAAAGACTAAAAAGGCCTATGTGTTAAATAGATTACATAGCTGGCATACTTGAAGTATACTAAAATAATAATAATAATAATTTTAATAGACATTAAAAAAATATGGTCACTTTGGATGAAAAAAATTTTAATTTTAAAGAAAGAGAAAAAAAAAAGAACCTAGATTTGGGAATCTCGACAAACACAAATCATCACCAAATGATTTTTCAAAAGTTTCACCAATACAAGCTCAAATTAATCTCCAAAAATCCAAATCAAAATTCAGTCAGTTCTTCAATCTCTCACCCTTACGCGCCACAGTGGCTCACTAGATCCTTAACCCATCGTGAGCTCCACTTCACATACCTGTTTGCTTCTATTGCATACATGATTACACTCATTCTCAATTTCTTTGATTTTATTTTGTATTCTTGCACTTTCTTAACTAACTAACACAATACTCAGCAACAAAGCAATCTCAAAAACTGAGAACAATAAATATTTTTGTTTTAGAAGTTGACTTGTAATTTGTTTTGGGTGTATTTTGTGCTTTCTTGCCAAGAAAATTAACAAAAAATTGCATAGGAAGTTTTTCTTTTAATTCTTCTTTTCTTTCTTCAAATTTGAGAAATTAAGAGTATATTTGGTACTACAAAAAACTACTTTATCTATTTCTTTGATTTTCTTTTATATTCTTGCACTCTCTTAGCTAACAAACACAATACTTAGCAACAAAGCAATCCTAGAATCCCAGAAACTAAGAACAGTAACTATTTTTGTTTTAGAAGTTGAATTGTAGTTTGTTTAGGGTGTATTTTGTGCTTGCTTGCCAAGAAAATGAAAGAAATATTGCATAGGAAGCTTTTCTTTTAATTCTTCTTTTCTTTCTTCAAATTTGAGAAATTAAGAGTATATTCGGTACCACAAAAAGCTACTTAATCTATTTAACCACTACACTTTACAAAACACCCAACATCAATGGTTTTATTTTAACATTCAACATAATAAAATAATATAAACAATATAATAAAATAATATATCTACTACAATAAACAACAACCACCAACACCAACACAATAAAATAATTTATCTTTTAACAATATATAAATATATATATATATATATATATATATATATATATATATATATATATATATATTTTACCACCTTCGCTACAGTCAGAGTCATCTTTGGCTCTACACTGTAACTCAACAGCAAAATAAAATGCCTTTTGCTCCACTGATGCATTAGCCTTTTGTTCCACTTTTGTTATATGTAGTTGCTAAAGTTAGCATTTTACCTATTTGCCTCCACCGATACTAATGCTCTTAATTATCTGTGTAAAGTTGTGATTTACAAGTGTGTTTTTGTTGGCTTTAATTATATGTCAAATTTGATTGTATTTTGTTCAATCATTGCCCTGTATGTTTATGAGATTTAATGTAAGGGTTGAGTATGAGAGTTTTGTGAAGAATTGTGAAGACAGTGAAATTAGTGACTTGCTCGCAATTGGTATGCGAGTGGACAACCCGCGAAAGGCCACGTAAGAAGCACATGCTTGGAAGTTGAATAGAAATATGTCAAGCTGGTTTTCACGAGTCACTTCACAAGTTGGCCAACTTGCAAGTGACCCGTGAAATTCTATGTCTGGATGATTTCAAAAAGTGTTTTCCTCATTTTTTACACACATTATATAAGCCCACATTATCCACGAAATTGTAAGGAGACTTTTTAGAGAGAAAACCCTAGCAATACATTTGAGAGTTAGAGATTGTAAACTCACAATCATCCACACAATTTCTCTTAGTTTTCCTCTACTCCTACCTCTTCAATTACAAACCCTTAAGAGGTTCTTAGCCCAAAAATTTACCTTATCCAATTTGAGTGTTGAGAGAAGTTTTGGTGTGTGTGATAAGCATTGCAAGAAGCCATTGATTGGCAGATGCAATTTGGAGCTGATTGCGGATCTGGATAACTAGTGAAGACATGGCTCAGTAAAGTTCGTTTGGTAGCTGGAACTTAGAGGGTTCAAGTACATTGGATAGATTAGGCTTTGAGGGTCTTTTTGATATCTTTATACTTCAACTTTATTCACTAGTGGATCGATTCGGCTTGGAGGGCTGCAAAAAGGTTTTTCACAGAGTACTTTGGTTTCCTCTTCGATAACACGTCTCGATGTTATCTTGTGTTTGTATCTCTCTTCCTTTACTCTTTATGTTTTACATTTATTTTTATGTTTTACATTTATTTTTTATTGTATTTGCATATTCTATAGAGTAGTTCCAGCCTTATTGCGTTACACTTACTCTTATTCCACTTAGTTAAGTAGAGTAAAAGCAATCTAGCCATTTCTTTGAAATTGAGGGTCTAAACAAGCGATAGCGTTTTACATTATTTGAGCTTTCAATTGATATTAGAGTGGGTACACATATTTAGATTTGAATATCTTTGTGTGATCCTAGACCCTGTTTGAGATGGATCAATCTTAATCCCTTAACACACCTCCCTTCTTCAATGGGAACAATTATGTGATTTGGAAAGTACGTATGCATGCTTTCTTATGTGCTATCGATGAGAGTGTGTGGGACTCTGTCAAAATTGGATGGGCTAGGCCTGACAAACCCAAGGCCGAGTGGTATAAGGCCGTCGTTGCTTTGGCCAATGCTAATAGTAAAGCCATTAATGCTATTTTCTGTGGTGTGTCTACTGATGAATTTCACGAGATATCTCATGTGAAGACCACCCAAGAAGCAAGAAAGATCCTTGAGACTACCTATGAGGGTACTGAGAAGGTAAAGGACACAAAGCTACAAATTCTCACTACTCAATTCGAGGAAGTGAAGATGAGTGAGGATGAGTCATTTGACTCATTTTATGGTAGACTCAATGAGATTGTCAACGCCAAGCTTAATCTCAGAGAGAAGGTAGAGGACACAAAAATTGTGAGGATGGTCCAAAGGTCTCTACCTGAAAGCTTCCGGGCCAAAGTTACCACTATTAAGGAGAGCAAAGACTTGGATGCCATTAACATTCAAGAACTTGTTAGCTCACTTTAAACTTATGAGTTTTGGCTGCCATCTCATAAAAGTAGCAAGTTTCTTGCTCTCAAGACCATAAATGAGAAAGCCAATGAGTCTTTAGATGAGGATGATATCAAGAATGAGGTGGCTTACCTTGCAAAGAATTTCTAGAAAATTTTGAAGATAAAGAATAATGGGAAGTCTTTTGGCAAGGGGAAATCTTCATCCTTCAAGAATGACAGGAAAATTTTCAAGAAGAAGGATGTCAAAGAGTCATCACCATCTCAAGGAATTGTTTGTTATGAATGCAACGAACATGGTCATTTGAAGAGAGAGTGCCCAAAATATTTGAGAGAGAAGGGCAAGGTGTTAATTACCACCCTTAGTGATTCCGAAAGCTCTAGTTCAGATTTGGAAATTATTCTACCTTTATGGCAATTACCTCAATGGACTCAAAAGAAGAATTAGAAGAGTTGAATGAGGAACTAAGTGAGCACAATGATGTTAAAGACATTGAAGCTACTGATGATGAGGAAGAATACCTTAATGAAGGTGATAAGAAGTTTCAAGTTTTTTATGATGAATTGCTTAAAGATTGTGGCAAGTGTGTCAAAGTAGCTAAGAGTGCGATTAAGAAGATGAAGAGAATCGAGGAAGACCACAAATCCACTCTTGTGCAACTTAGAGATGCTAAGTGTGAAGTTAAGAATTTGAAATAGGAATTGTTGAATTCTTATTCCAAAATCAAATTTCTTGAACTAGAAGTGATTCAAGCAAATGAAAAGGTTGAGCGCATCACAACCAAGAAGCTTGAGAACGTCCTAACATCTCAAAAGTCCTTTTCGGACAAGATTGGATTGGGTTGCACCGGTAGAGGAAGTTCAAGTGTAGAACCAAATAGGGAGATTAAGTTTGTGTTAACAAAGGTTGTTGAGAAGCTAGAAGTTAAGAGACCAAATCTTGAGAACAAGGCCATTGCGGCAAAATATAAGGCAAAAAGGAAGTCATTGCATAAGAATTAAAGAGGACCTCAAGTGAAGCATTTTTGCCATCGTTGTGGCATTCATGGTCACACTAGATTCAAACTTCATGCTTTCAAAAGAGCCGATCTTGAAAGCACTCAAGGAATTGAAAAAGGGAAGCCAAGAGGAAAGCAAGCCAAGGAAGACAAAGGAGGACAACTCATTAGGGATGTTTTAGAGATGCTTAACACCATTTCAACTTGCCTAGCTAGCTTTACCCCTAGGTTTGAGCATTATGTTGCACATACCCCTCCTATTGATGATCCCACTCAAAACACTCGTGCGGTGTGGGTGAAGAAGGGTACTCATGCATGATCACTTTACCATGTCCATGCATTAATATTTCCAATGTTTTAGGGACATAGTTTCATGCATGCTCTCATGTGCATTTTCTTTTGGTTATCATGTTAACCCTCTAGCATGTTTATTTTAATTGCCTTTTAGTTAAAAGCTTGTTTGTTGCTGATCTTACTTTATTGCTTTTGTTTTGTGTGAGTAAAAAATTCAAAAAATCACATAAAAATTATAAAATCAAAAAAGTTTGATTGCTTGTGTTGTATCCTATCACATGTTGAGTTTGGCCTAGTACCTTCATACTAATGACATAGTGTATTTACGAGCTTAGCTTGTTATGTATGCACATATTGAATGTGAGTGAAATCTAGAAATCTATGCTTGATGGTTGTAAATAGATCTTCAAGCTTGTCATGGATGTCTAGCCAATAGTCTTGTTTGATCTTGATACTTGAGTAGACTTGGTCTTATATATCTCCTCACATTTAATTTTCTGTGAAAAAGCTATTCAAACATCAATCTCTAGAAAGCGAAAGACTTGAAAAGTCCTGTTTTGAAAACTAGTTTGACTAGGAAAATGTGGAGCAAAATGTATTTATTTGTATGATGCCAAAACCAAAGGCTTATTCTTCAATGAAATATAAAGAATTTCATGGCATAAATGCTCAAAAATTGAGTTGTGTTGATTATTAAAAAAAAAAAAAAGTGGTGAGGGTCATTTGTGAGAATCCAAGTAGGAAAAAGAAAGCCCAACGACAAGGGTAGCAAAGAATTGGCAAACAGATGGCAAAACCATTAGCCCCAAGCGGCAGGAATAATGGATCACAGGCCTATGAAATAAACAGATGGGCCTTGAAGAGGCAAGTGGGCTTAAAGAAGCCCTGAAAGAGAGAAATAGCATACCCATGGGTAGTATATGATGTAGAAAAATGAGAAAGGGCCACCGCAGGCCCAAAGTAATGCAAACAAAGAAAGTAAGGGGTTAATGGCAGGCCCATAAACCCCAAGGATGAGAATAAGGTAATTGGGTCAGGGAAGCCCAATAAAGTTAGTAAAAGCCCATAGAAATGCGGAGTTAGTAAAAGGGCCAAGGAAGCCCAAAGAAAGCAAGTGGGCTAAGGATGCCCAAGAGGAAGACAGAAGGGACATAGGAGCCCATAAGTAGAAAAACCAATGGCCATATCAAGTCATTGGGGGAAAGAGTAAACGGCTGGCCTAAAGAGATCCAGCAGGATTGAGTCATTACAGCAGGAGTGACAGAGTAATATGGCAGGAAATAAGGGTAATCAAGAAATGGGTCGAAAGAAATGTAAGACCCAGTATCAAATGAAGCCCACTTCTCAGGGAAGCGGGAAATCGAAAAGTAGCTCACATAAAAGGTCAAAAGGAACGGACGGCAGACTATGCAGACAAGCCTCCAGCCTACGGCAGGCGAACGACCAGCAGGTAGATTTTGGACACACATGGAAGGGAGACACGTGCAAGGCCCAGGCACTACCAGCCTGTACCCAGCCAATACAGGGCATGGTGAGGTTGTGGGTCAGAGATTCAAAGGGAATGGTTTGGTGGTGGGGAGAGGGGAAAAATCTATTTTTGAGGTTCTGGCTTAGGTTCTTTCGGGGAAATGTTCTACTGGGATGACATACTACCTAAAAGAAGCAAGCTAAGTTGAAACCACTAGGTGCATGCCATGAGGGATAGGGAGAGAAAGAACCCAGACCGTAGCAAGAAAAGGTGCCACGGCAGATAAACAAACAAAATATCCTTCTTTGTCTGGTGATGGGGGGTGGCACACAGACGGACTAGTGGTGGTCGCCAGTACACCCAGACCAGACAAAGGAGGTTAAGGGTTAAAATAGTAAAATCCAGTCACGACAGGCACTATAAAAGGAGAACCTTGTCGTGAATAAAAAACAGAGCAACAACAGGAACCATAACTAAGAAATAGGAATTCGAAAAGAGATACCAAGAAATAGAAAAGAAACAAGTAGGAGGGAAAGAAAAAAAAACAACTAGAAAGAAAATAGAGGGAGAATTAGAACGGCAGGCATGCACTGGTAGATTGATTCCCTCTCTCCCTCACGAAATCTTGCTCTCTGTCAAAAAACCAAAAGGAGCCCTTGTGCATCAACCATTTAGGTCCGTTTCCCTCAGGGTAGTTAATCTCCACGACAGGATTTTCTTGAGAGATTAATTACGTTGAGAAAGAACGTTCTTTCCTCTCTGGTTTTGCTCCTGCAGACCAGATTTAAGTTGATTACTTCATCTTCTGATTAACCCATACATATTACTATTTGCTCCCTTTTATTCTTTTCTTTTCTTTTTTGTAAAAGTGATTATTATTACTATGATTGTGCCTGGGGATCATTTGGTCATTTCTTACTAAGTAGCCAGATATATATATATATATATATATATATTTGTTTCGTTATTATGTCTGTCTGCCACAACTTATCTGAAACAGCTCTACTTGCCGCAAGCACGTTCCTAGCAAACTAGGCATAGTTTGCGCACAAGCCGAACCAAATTGAGTTGCAGTTGGATCAGTCTCAACTCCCTTATCCAAAAAACTTGGGCCTAGTGCAGTAGGAAGCAGTCCAACACTACTAGCACAGCCCACTACTTTACAAAAAGAAAAAAGAAAAATGGAAGCCAAATGAAAAGCTTTCAATCAATGTAAACACTTTGGTGAGGAATCATATACGTTCATTTTTATTAGTGAGATAGGTCTCTTGACTTCATGTTATTTGTGAATTACTTGATTGAATTGACCATTAAAACTTCATGCTAGACTATGGACTAACTCATGCTTGATACTCACACGCAATACACAAGTCTAATGTTCAATGAATATCTATTTCATTTATGTGATTGTACGTGTTTAAATGTGATGTGTGTATGCTCAATTGCTCGTTGATTAAGCCAAAAAAAAAATAAAATTGAGTGTTTTATTTTGAAAGTTCAAAAACGTGTACAAAACACGAACGTTTAGACCCCCAAAATACAACTTAACCAATTCAAGCAATATGTCAAACAACTAGTGTGCGGAAACTTAACATATGCTATAATATGAAATTGGTTAAAAAAACTATCTAAGCCATAACAAAATAAAACCACAGCAGATAATGAAAAGGCAAAGATAGAGAGGAAGGAAGATGCAAACACAAAGACAACACGCGATGTGTTATCGAAGAGGAAACCGAAGCCCTCGGCGTAAAACCTCTCCGCCGCCCTCCAAGCGGTAAACAATCCACTAGAAAATACAGTTGGGATACAAGGACAGCAATAGACCCTCCAAGCCTAATCTACCCAGTGCACCTAAGCCCTCCAAGCTTCTTGCTCCAACGAGGTTGCGCCGAACCTTTTTCTTTTCTAGCTTCCCGGATTTCGCTACTAGACCCTAGCATCAACCAATGAAGATTGGTTCCTTCCTAACTGCTTCCCAGAAATCCAAACAGCAGTCTCACAATGATGATGATGGTGAGAACCTGGTTTGGTATAATGCCTCTCAAGGATTTGACAATGGAGAGGAAGAGAGTTGAGGAATTTGAAGAGTCTCTAAGGTATAGATTGTGTGTGAATCAATCTTGTTTTTCTTTAGGGTTTCTCTCTCAAAATTCTCTCTGGAAGCTCTCTTTCAATCGTGGGTAATAGGGGTATTTATACTGGAGTGGGAGAGGAATGTGAAACGTCAGGTTTTACAGAACAGGGGTGGCTCGCGGCTTGACCTCGCGGCTTGACTAAGTCGCGAGATCCAGTCGCGAGATAACCGTATGGTCAGTTGTCCTGTTTTGAACAGTAGTGCTCCAGCTAGCATGACTGTTCATCTTCGAGCATGCTTGGCATGTGTGCTGCTTCTGGCGGCTTGCAGCCGCGAGTCACCCGCGAGTCTCTGTTTTCTTACACACTCTTGAGCAAACTTCACTATATCTCACTCACTACCCTTACATCAAACCCACCTAAATACAGGGTTACTAAATACTGAATTACAAGCAAATTTGGCACGGAATAAAGCCAATTAGATGGTTGAATAAATTCAACCTTACATATTTGTTTTTGAAAGTGATTTTTGTCATTCTTGTTTTGAAAGTTTTTCTCAAAAAGCAAAAATTTTTATGTTGAAAAACTTTGTGTTTGGCAATTTCACAACTCATTTGGAGAGTGGATGCAGTCTCATCCAAGTCACGAGATGAAATGGGAAAATTTAGTTCCTTTGAAAAACAGGTAGAGAGTTTCACGACTCATCTGCAAGTGGTTCGTGACTCAAGCCTGACCTACAAAATGAAAATGAGGAAATTTCAATTTCTTCACAAATTCAAGCAACGACTCAGATGCAAGTGCCTCTTTACTCAAATCTAACCTGCAAAAGTCTACCCAATGCATTTGCACATTTCGCGAGTAACTCACGAGTGGCTTGTGAGTCACTAACTAGTGAAATTAGCAAAAAGTCAGTTTTAAAGGGCTTAAATTGACAGCTTTTCAAAATTTTGTTTTTTAGCTCTTCGTGAGTCCCTCACCCAAAACTCAAAATTTCTTCAAAAACTCAACCAAACTTCTTTGGATTTCACTTCTAAGACTACTATAAGGTATTTTTTTAACATGTTTACTCTTTCAATTCCTTAGATTTAGTTCTAGAATGCTTAAAACCATGGGTTGGATTTACTTTGATTAGGGGTTGAGAAAATTTAGTTTTTGTCAATTTTTTTTATTTTGATGATTGGGCTTAGCCCCATTTGTGTTGTTGAAGATAATGTTGGCCCCTTGTGGCGTTTTGAACTTGTATTAAGGCATATTTTCACATTTTCATGCTTTTCCATCATCTAGTGTTATTTTGTACACATAAGGTGTTTGATAAAATATCCCTAAGGCATTTTTTTACTTGTTTGGACTCCGATGAGTACCAAACTTTGGGGTTTACCATTTTTACTTATTTGTAACATGTTTTGATCATTGTTTGTGTTTTACACACTTTGCCCCTTTGTGCTTGTTCATGCCATGATCATGCATTGCACACACACCCTTGGTGAACACAACCTATCACATTTGACATGTCATGCATTTATCTCATGATTGTAGTCTATTTAGACCATCTTGCATCTATAACATGTCTTTGTGTTTTCTTTTTTTTTTTATGCTCTTTAATCAATCTTATGCTTTGTTTTTAGAGTGTTTATGCTTCATTTTTGTACTAACTTGCATTTAGTCAAGTTTGTTGCCATTTCGTATATGGTTTGTGTTTGTTTCTTCTTTGTAGATGCCTCCAAGAAAGAAAACAATTGCAGAGAAGTCTTCTAAGCATCTTCGATTTGACAACAAACTTTTTAGAAGTAGTGATGCTTTTAAGGCTTATATAGATTTATTTAGCTCGGCTGTGATCATTGTGGAAAGGGAAGTGAACCTTGACTCACTCTCTCAGACATTCATTCCAGAGGTGTTCAGGGATCGAACTTGGACTAAGCTCCTCAATGGGTTAACAAAATTTTGGGACCTATTATTCAGGAGTTCTTCTCGAATGCTATTGTGGAAGGTGAACATCTCAATTGCTGGGTAAGGGGGAGACAATTCTACGTCACTCTTGAGTTAATCCAAGATCTCTTAGAAGTCCGCCCAGTCATTCCTAAATCCACTCTACCATATGATGGAAAAAGACCTAAAATCACATCTGCTATTGAAGTGCTTGGAGGAAAGGAGAAGAAACAGTCAATGCACACAGTTGATTTCTCTCCTGCAATGAAAGCCTTAGCATACATAATGATCTTCAACCTTTATCCAGTGAAGAATTTGACTACTCTATCTCAACCAAAGACTCTATTTCCTCATGACTTATACACGGGAAAGGAGATTGACATATGTGCTCAAATTTACCATCTCTTTGCCAAGTGTATCCGAAAGAAGTCAACTCAAATGACCTTTCCATTTCTAGGAGTGATCATGTCTATTCTATAACGTGAGAAGGTCAATCTTCAGCATGGTTGGACTACTATGAGAAGGGAAGATCCCTTCTCTACTCAAACCATGACGAGGAGCAAAGCTTGCCTTCTAGGTACCGAAGGGGAAGTAGAAGGAGGAGCAAAAGGAGAGGACACTGCTATTAAAGGTAATACTGATGAAGAGATTGATAACTTTACTCTTGATCTGGATGACATGCAAGCTTCACCTTCACAAGCTCAGCCTTGGGGATAGCCACAAGCTCAACCTCAGGCACCAGCTCAGGTTCCTAATTACCTCGATCTGCTTCTTGACAAATTGGATCACCTTCACAGATCTCAGGAAGTTTTGCAAAGGACATTGGATGAGAATTGTGCCTACTCTAGAAGTTAGTTCACCTACCTCTAAGAGCAAATCGTCGCTCTTTCTTCTCAAATCCAAGATATGGGAAGCTTAGACTAGCAACTTTGACGATTTTGGTAAGAAAAGGGGAGTAGTGTTAGCTTGAGAAGGAGTACAGTTTAGGGGGGAGTAGTATATTTTAGTTTGTAATTTTTATTTACCTTGCTTTTTATAAGCTTTTAGTACTTTAATTTAAAAACTCTGTTTACTTTAGTACTTTTGTACTTGGTTTTTACAACCCTGATGATGCATTTAGTTTATCTATTGCCTTCTTGCTTTAGTTTCTTAACAGTTTCAATTCAACGAGTTAAGTGGGTTGGGTGGGTTGGCAAATTTAATTGACTAAATTAAATTGGATAATTTTTGGCTCCATCAAATAGTATATATATATATATATATATATATATATATAAATCTCAGAATATGAAATTAGACTTATACATAGAGTAAGAATAATTACAAAACCTTAGAGAGACTAGATGAAGTTTATTAGAGAAGAGAAATGTGAAAATGAAAAAATAAAATGAAAGTGAGATGAGAGAAATAAAGTGAATGTGTAAGTAAGGCAGAGTTTTGCGACATAACAAATTATATGTGTGTGTGTGTGTGTGTGTAGTCAGACAGGTTAGAAATGTCTCAACCTAACTAAATTATCTATCTAACTTGCCCAACCCAACCTACCTCATTTACTAGATTTGCATGGGTTGGGTCTAGTTGATTCAAATTGGGTTGGGTTGGGCCTCTCTATGGGTTGGGTCTAGTTGATTCCAAAACATACAAAAACAATATCATGGCCATCATCATACACATAGAGAGACTCACTCATACTTGGAGCTACTATGACGTTTTATGCACCTAGGGTTTTGAAGAATATTGCAAAAGGCTACATCAATCAAACGATTGATGTGGTGTTAATCATAGATTGTAGGTTTGTGTAAAGGATAAGTCTCAAAGCACTAGCAAAAGGTGTCTCAAATGCTAAAATTTTTGCATTCGGTACACCAAATACAAAAAAAAAAAAAAAAAAAAAAAAAAAAAAAAAAAATACAAGATTTATGAGATGTCTCAAATGCTAAAAAATTTAGCATTTTGAGTGAAATTGCTACATTCCAATTCTATTAGTAGAACAACATCGTAGACAATCTGTTTCTTTTTATTTTTTTCTCTCTCCTCCCACGCCTCTCCCTTCTCTAACCTTATTTTTTATTCTCTCTTTCTCTCTTCAAGTTCAGATACCCAGCCGACCAGCCCTTTCTCCCCCCTCTCCCTCTTCATTTTCTCCTCTTTTCTTAGCAATCTCTCTTCACCTCCTTAATCTGCGCCGCCCTCTCCCTTCTCTATCCTCCTCTTTTCTTAGCCCTCTCTCTCCTCAAATTAGCGCCACCCTCTCTCTTCGCCTCTTTAGACCAACACCAACCTCTCTCTTCTTTCTCTCCTTTCCTTCATCTTCTCCTCTCTTCTCAGCCTTTCTCTTCTCCCCAAATCGGTTGCACTATCCTCCTCACCAACGCTAGGGGTTCTTTGGGTAGTCGGGTCATATCGGCAATAGTGGTTTGGTGTTTTTCTCAGTGGTGCTATAGGTTTGGTGGATTTACGATGATTTTGGTGAATTTTGGTTAATTTTTTGTGTGATTTTAGTTGGTCAGTGAATTTTGGGATGCGACGGTGGTTTGGTATTTTTTGGAGTTGTGTCATGGTGGCGATTTTTGTAGGATTTGGTGTTTTGGGTTGGGTCACAGTGGTGGTGCTGATGGTGAATGAGGTTCTGGTTCAAAGGAGAGAGAATTTTTGGTTTTTAGAGAGAGACGTGATTAAATGATTTTTTTATTGCATTTTTTATATTATTTTAATGTGTAATAATGCTAAAATAGAAGATGTCATGTAAAGTGTACTATTGAATGGTATGGAAATAAAATAAAGTAGGTATTTATAGTGTTAAATTGGCATTTGTCATAGCACAATTGATGCCAATGCTCTTCTACAGGAAGTAGTCCAATTGGAGATTGAAGCTAAGTTTCCTTATAAATCAATAGGTTCTACTATAGGTAAGTGTTTCGGAATATGGTAAGAGCTCTTGTACTTGTAAGCTTTATTCTTGTTAGTCGATTCTTTGGGAGTGGTGACCTAAAACTCACCCAATGAGGTTTTGCTTGTGAGGGTTTTTCCATTGTGTCAAACGTATTTTTTCTTGTACTTAATTGAGTTTGGTGAATTGATTGTAGCTTAATTGGATTTGCATGTAATTTGGACTAATTAATCAACTTGGGTGATTGGTTAATTAATTTAGGGTCAATTTTTTACCCAACAAAACTAACCAAACATTTTTTCAACTTTGAAAAACATGATAAAATTGTTTTTTTTCCCCTAAAAACCAAGCTTTTGAAAACAAAAAACAAAAATGGTTACGAAACATGTTCTAATTTTTTTGTTTTTGTTTTCGTTCAAATATGGACAAGGTATTTTTTTTTTAATGTCAATTAAAATTATTTATTATTATTTTAGTAGTCAAGTAAACTTCAAGTGTGCCAGGTGTGCATTTTGTTTGACACGTAGGCGTTTTCTATCACTAAGAAGATGACAATGACTAACTTGACAATAAGTTAAAAATAACTTGACCAAATTGATTGTTGGGAAAAAAGTAGAGACCAAATTGAAAATGATCCAAAATGTAGACACCAAAATAATAATTTCTCTTTATTTGAATTTAGTATCTAACTTTGCCCATTACAAGTGATGCTATGATAAGGTGCCCACTAAATTGTTTAGTGGGGAAACTCCAATCCTTAACCTTTCAATTTAAGAAGTGGGCTTCCCATCCATTGTGGGTGGGGGTGCCCACTAAATTTAGTGGGCACCAATCAAGTGGAGCCCACTAAATTGAGTAAGGAAGTGTTTTGAATGTAACAATTAATGATACAATAAGCTGAAGGATGTAAGAAAAATTCTACGTCATGGTGTTTTTGATAATTTTTAAATCAGATTACTATAAGAAATTATGTAATTCCATCTCAAGTTATTTGCAAAAAAAATCAATAAAAATTAGTAACAAAATAGTCACATTTCACAGGCTAAGAACAAATCAAACAGAATAACTCATTTCGGGGTAATCTCAATAAAAGGCATCAAAACAAAATAGTACCTGCTCTTGAAATTGCACTTATGTGGTTTATAATAGCACCCTTTTTTTTCTCTTATGTAGACAAAGCAACAACGTCAACCTGATCATGAATATATGTTAATTATTCTCCACATAACTCCACATAAAGAAATACATGTCTATGCTAATCTTGGAAAAGAGCATGAGATCTTACATTTCAAAATGTATTTTGCTTTACAAGTAATCGCATCCATGGCTAAAGATGATGAAGAGAGATTGTGCCATGGCTTTGGGGAGAAGGAATAGCAATCTGTAATTTCTCCTTCAGTTGCTCTGTAAAAATGGTAATATATAAACATTGTCCTTTCTACAGTAGTGGAAGACAAAAAATGGTCCTACTTTTTTTTTTTTTTTTTTAATTGACTCTCTAAAGTTACCCATACCGTTCATTTTGTATTCTCCTCTCTCTCAATTATTTTTTCCTTGAGAAAGTGTGTGAAACCTTTCATCTTTCAATCATTGTGGAATATTCAACACTGTGCCAATGTTAGTGGGAACGATTTCACAAGACTAAGCGTGCGAGTTTAGATAAGAATGAAAAAATAAAATTATTTCATTATTCAATTTATTTTTGCTATTATATATAGGTCCACTACACTTTTTGACACTATTCATAAGCTCCACTGTACTATTTCAACTAACTTTTACTTTTATTTACAGTACTTTCAGTAATAATTTCTCAGTTTCAGCAAAATAAGCGGTATTTAAACACATCCTAATTGGTAGCTAAGAGTTTAACGTACTAATATGAATTCTATCAATGAGTATCTACTTAATTGCTATAGACTTTTGAAACTATGTTCTCTACCTGCTAAATTAATCATAACCAATATTACATTAGTAGATTTAATAAAGTTTTTTTTTTTTTTTTCCTTCTGAAAATTACATAAAGTTGTTCTTTTTACCGTGTCAGATGGTGTTTTTATTATTATTTATTAATGGAAACAAATAAATTATGATTTGATTAAAATTCTGCTTGATTTCTATTATGGTCTTTCAAAATGTTTTCCCCAACTAACTGTAATCATATGCCCTCACTACTTTGCAGTAGACACAGTTGAATATTTTGATTATATTGAGAATACACGTATGAATAAAGTTTCACATTAAATAAGTATGACTAAAGGAGCAATTAATATAACATAGTTCAAGTGCTTGTCTTTCGCAGAAAGTATCAGAATTGAGCTTTGTGGCTCGCCTCATTTTTTCCAAACAAGAACGTTGGTAAATGCCAAGTAGTTACTGCCAGTTTTACTACATAATACTTAAAAATTAATTTAATAATAAATGTGATTGATGAAATTTAACTGGCCTTATAAATGAATATTTGAATTGTTTATTTGTGATTAGCAATAGCAACATAGCAGTTTGTAAGTTTTAGTAAAATTTGTAATAGCTATAGCATTTTTTTTTAATTGAGAGAACGTTTTTCCGTTAGGATTATTATTTTTACAAATAAAACTTTTCCAAAGTCCTTAAGGAAGACTTGGTAGGGCCCATAACTTCCATATGATCTGCTAATTCCATTTCAAAATCATTATATACAGTCGAAACAATAACGGGATTTTCCACAGCATTTGAATATATGACTAGTGGATACTGGAAAGTGCATGGCAAAAGTATTACTTATAATATTACATCAAGGTACATATATATAATATATTGTTCTTCTCAACAAAAGAAAAAGTACATATATTGTCCAATACGGAATGTAAGCTTCGAAGAAATTACTTCAATTAGAAATAGGTGATCATGGCAAACCAAGTTTTAGCATTCCATTTTCCTCAACAAACAAAAAAACAAGTTATAGTATTCCAATTTTGTCTTTGCATTAGGAATAATGAGGCGGCTGGTCTTTTTATATATAAAGTCTGCGTGTGTTTCAATAGTGAATCATAAGAGAGAAACAAACTGTGAGAGAGAGCAAGCCGCGTGAAAAGAGAAAAATAGTGCACGGTAAGGAAAAAAAAAAAGTCATTTTTTCTTTTGTTGTTCAGGACACATGCATGTCATGCAAGTGAGTAGGACTAGGAGGGTTCTTTGGGTTTAGAGTGAAAGATCTTATTGCCTTCTTTTTTTTTTTTTTTTTTTTGTGGTGAGATTAAATTTATTCTAGAAAGGTATTATTGTGCGTTTTCTCAAATATTTATTGTAAACTCAAGTTTTGGATTTAACTTGAGTATTGTAATCTCAACTTTATTATAGTAAATTGATCATATTTGCCTCATGATTTTTCCCTCTACTGAAGGGTTTTCTTTTCCAACTAATTCTGTGTGCTCTTGTGTGATTATTTTCTGGCTGTTTGTGTAAATTTTATTATCTCGGTAACTTGGAATTATATTAAACTTAATTCACACATAGACTATAATTATCCCAACCAGTGGTATCAATAATCAATTTTTGTTTCTACTTCCAAGCATTCTCATTGGTTTAATGTAAAACCCATAAAAATGCAAAATGTATCAATGCCCCATATCCAGTGAGACATTTTGCATAAATTTTTACAACTTGCTACAATGATGATGTATATTTACATAACCAATTAACCATTGTAGTATTGTGTAAAAGTTTTTATTATTTTTTATTCTCTTTCATGTAGCATTAAAGTAAGAATATTTTAATATGATGTATTCCAAAATAAATAAATAAAAATGAGCTGTAAGGTTGTTGTAAAAGTGGTTATATATATATATATATATATATATATATATATATATATATATATATACACATTGTTGCATAAGTGGACAAGAATGCTCTAAAAGTGATCCACAATTAACCTTGAATTGAAATCATATTCTTATTCATTTAACTAATAAACTTGACTTAACCACTGCGCACCCTTAGTGTGGTAGTCACTCTATAAGCATAAATGCTTGTAGAGTGTGGGGGGCAATGGTCAGGATTCAAGTTTCTAGAAGCGAGTTTCACACATATATACATTTAGATTAGGCTAGAGTAGAAAATTTATCATGTTAAAAAAAAAAAAAAAAAAAAAAACTTGACTTAATTCCACGTTACTTAATTGACGGGATTCAAACTGGAACTTTTCAAAGTCAAATATCTTGATTAATTAAGGTATTTTTATAACTATTTAATTGAATATCATGAGTCATATGTCAACAGCATGAGGTGGAATGGGTCCCGTACTTGTAGTTTTTCTTCTTCTTCTTGCTACTTTTTTTTTTTTTTTTCTCGTTGTGGAAAAGGAAGAAATGGTCTCGGTCTTGGCCTTGGTCTATTGGCATCTTCTTCTTCTTTTTTTGTGAGGTTTAGATCTAAGATTTTATTCTTTGGTTTTGATAATTTATAAAGTGTCACATCATTTAAAATATTAAATAACATTACTTTAAATACCCTTTAAGATTTGTAATATTTGTTACATGGTACATTTGTGTGTGGCTTGAATTGCCGCTTTAACCATAGTGGGTCATGCTATCTAAGTGAATATAGTTTGTATTACCAAAAAAAAACCTGCATGGCAATTTCATTAGAATTCCTCTTAACCTGGCAGCCGTATGTACTAAAAAATAAAGACAGGTTTTGAGTGAGAGAAATATAGGGTGTATTTGGGGTTTGCATGTTTTGAGAGTGTTCTCGTGCTACTGTTGTAATCTTCCTATTTTATAGTGAAACTTTATCCCTATTGTCGTTTGTCAACGTAGGAACATTGTCAAATCACGTAAATTCTTTGTGTTGATCCTCTTTCTTTTAAAGATCTGTTGGTACAAAAAGGTTTGGTGAATACTTTCTACAAGAAAAATAACAAAATGGAGAAGATGACAGACAACGATTTAATCGCAACATATTTGCAACATATTTGAATTTAATTGCAAAGAAAGTATTCACCAAACCTTGTTGTACCAACAGATCTTTAAAATACAGCAATAATTATAGCTTAGCGTAGAAAGTAATCCCTTACTCTTTCAAATTTTTTTTATTCACAAAACATATTTGAATTTTCTTGAAAAAGAGGACACATCCATAAGGCAAATTTATTTGAATTAATTTTGGTCAAGTGTCTATCATGTGTGTTCAACATATCATTCAACATCATGCAAAAAAAGGTATATTGGTCATTAGAGTCTAGAAGACCAGACTTTGTCTGGGCAGAATGGGTACCTAACACTTTCCCATTCTATAACCTAGTCCTCGAGCTTAGGATTTTTGAATAGGTAAATTAGTGTTTTGTCTTTTTAATTTTGGTAGATTGTAACTAAGACCAAAGCTTTGTATTCTTTTGCATAGATTGTAACTAGGACCTAAAGCCTTGTAAGGTTTAATTTACCAAAATTGTACTTGTCTTTATTCAATCAATGACATTTGAAATATTTTGAACATGTAATTTGTATTTATTTTTCTTATTTTTTTGGTATAAAAAATAAGTGGTGACTCCACACCACTACCCAAAAGAGAGGTGCCCTTATAAGCACCTGAATCTCTTTTTTGAGAGCACCCCTCAAGAAGTGCGGTCTCTCACAGGGAGAATAGTTTCTACCTTAGAACTAACTAAAGAAAGGTTTTTAATTTCTAAAAAACATTCTAAGGTGTTGCCCTAGGGTTTTGAAAAGAGAAAATAGGGTTTTAGAGAATATGGAGGCTAAAAAATAACTCTCTCTAGCTAGCGTTTTGATTGAAGATGTAAGATGAGTATTTATAAATTAAAATTAGGGTTTTCGGAGCTTTTTATGTTTAAATTGAAGCCTAGGATGTCTACTTTCCAATGAAATAAATCACACTCAAAATTTCTTTGTGGATAAAAGGTTATGATCAAAATAGTGAGCAAATGTCATTTTTTAGTATCGATTTCAAAGTGATTTAAGCACTTTTGAGTTGTGATTACTTCCAAACTATTGTGAACTATTTAATTACCCTTAGTTGACATATGTCAAGCTCATCATTGGGGTCGGGGACCAAAATTTATTAACGGATACAAAATGTGGAGTCTACAATGATGGTTCTTATATTTTTATCTACCATATGTGAATGATATGTTGATTGCTTCTAAGAGCATGTGTAAGGCTGATAGGCTAAAGTTTTTGTTACGCAAGGAGTTTGATATGAAAGACTTGGATATTGCTAAGAAAATTCTGAGTTTGGAGGTTCCTAGGGATAGGGAGGCAAGAAAGTTGTGGATGTCTTGGAAGAACTACTGTAGTACTATCAATTGACTCAATTGATAAAAATATTTTATTGTCAATAAATAATCTAGAATAAAATTTACACATTTTTTACTAACTAAATTTGGTCATTTATAGTTTCAAAAACAAATTGGTTAAAGATGAATTTACCATTTACTATGTACT
This sequence comes from Quercus berberidifolia, assembly GCA_028535905.1. Lineage (NCBI taxonomy): Eukaryota > Viridiplantae > Streptophyta > Magnoliopsida > Fagales > Fagaceae > Quercus > Quercus berberidifolia. The sequence continues at coordinate 47,092,878 of JAPQVW010000004.1, forward strand.
AGGTTGTAAGATTATTTTAATGTGATGTATTTCAAAATAAAAAATGAGATGTAAGGTATGTTCTAAAAGTGGTTTTATATATATATTGTGGGGCCCAATAATCCGTGGGCCAGGCCCATTTACTTGTTGGGGTCCAAAGGCCCAAGCCGAGGAAGGTGATATCCCCGGCTTGGCAATACAAATACGAAGTAGTCTTGGGACACAGCCGAGGACGACTCAGTCCTCGGCATAACCGAGATCTTACAAGAGGCAAGGGCAAAGGTGGTATAGAAATAACTTTGGAAAAAATCTAAAATATCTATGACATTTAGAAAAGGGTACCCTGGGAAGTATAACGACCCGGGAAAGCTGCTCTTACTGTCATTCAATACTTTGCACCTGATAGAGCCATACACTCCAGCTTTTTCAACCACCCCCAACCACTCCGGGTATGGGTTGATGGGACAAGTATCAGTCTTGGAATGTCGATCCTACACGTGGACGAAGGATAAAAAAACACAGGCTAGTATAAAAGGAAAGGTAAGTAATTCATAGAGGGGGCTGGGAAAAATGGCCAAAAACCAGAGTCTCCCAGCCCGCCTCCAAGAGAAAGACTCCTAAGGCGAAGACGACTTAACCATGTATGCATATCACGTAAACCCACCGTTTGGCGACTAAGGCCTAGCCTTTCAAACCCATACTCTACAAATGATATGGTTTGGGCCTTTTTACGTGCAAACCCAACACCGTTACGGTCCGCCACGAATCGTGTCCTTACAATTGGCGCCGTCTGTGGGAAAGGCTTGTGTCTTGGCACTGGTGGTGGGTTGATACCATCCTTCACATCATTTTCAGTAGTTGGATATAGTGTTTTAGAGTAAAGTCCCACTAGAGGCTACGTTTCTTCACTAGGGGCTGCGCTTTGTAGCGTCAATAGCACGGATGGTTCCAGGGGCTTGGCCGAGGGGCTGGTCCCTTTAAACCAAGATCCTACGCCATAGCTGAGGGGATAATTCCCCCAACTACTTATCAAAACTGAGTTTTGGACAGAACTAAGGCATTGCATGGTCCTCGGACTCGAGCCTATGGGGAAACCAACTACTTGGATGAGAAAACTGAGTGTTGGATAGAACCAAGGCATTGCATGGTCCTCGGACTCGAGCCTATGGGGAAACCAACTACTTGGATGAGAAAACTGAGTGTTGGACAGAACCAAGGCATTGCATGGTCCTTGGACTTGAGCCTATGGGGAAACCAACTACTTGGATGAAAAAACTGAGTTTTGGACAGAATCAAGGTATTGCATGGTCCTCGGACTCGAGCCTATGGGGAAACCAACTACAGAAAACTGAGTTTCGTAAGGTCGGCTACTTAATAAAAATTCTAAGTTATTTAGTCCTCGGCTCAAATACTATAAAAGGTTAAAGCTATTAAAAGTGTTAAGAAGATGGTGAAACGCCCCACAATTCAGCCACCTACAGAGGCTGTTCATTTTGCGGGTGGTATATCTTCGAATGGTTACATCCTACACCGTATCGAGCATTCAGTTGTCGTCTCGGCTATTTTCGGGGTAAGTGTTGTTTTCGCAGGTTGGTGTTGTTGTGCCAAACAACTCTATTAAAGTTATGATAATATCTTTTCCTTAGCAAATATTTCACCCCTAGGTGTCGTTAATTCAATGCTATATCATTGTGCCGAACAGCACTTGCAAGTTCATAATAACGTCTTTCTCTTTAATAAGGGATTACGGCCCCAAGTATTGTACTCTAAGGTCGGCGGTATTGTGCCAGGCCGACTCAGTAAGCTCATCATAATGTCTTTTCTTTTTCTGCCTAATAGGAGTTTCAGCTCTAGATATCACTTGTTCGATTCAGTATTATTAAACTGGACTGTTTCTATAAACACAAAGCAAGATCTTTTTATTAACTAGGACTTTGATCCTAGACATCGGTCAAAGTTTAAAAATAAAAAGAATTCACAAGATTGTACGTCTATTCATCGCGTTATCATTTTGGAAATATAGAGATAGAACATGCGAAGTAAAGTAGTAACAATTTTTATTAATATGAAGATGTATTACAACGTACAAAGAGGGGCTTAAACAAGCTTATACAAAAGGTGGATCACCAAAACAATAAAAAAAAATAAATAAATAAATAAAAAATAAAAAAAACAACAACAAATGACAACAATGTAGACAAATAAACAGTCAGATGCCTTTTTAAACTCGTCTCCGAAGTCCTTCCAAACTTTGCCTTAGTAGCGCCCATATCGAGAGAAGGACCTTCTTCAGAAGAAGATGGAGGAGATGAATGAAAAGAAGGAGGAGAAGAAGAGAGAGGAGATGAAAAGAAAGAAAGAAGAGCAAAAGAGGGAGAAGGAAAAGCACCAGGATGGATCTGGTGGCGGAAAGAAAAAGAAAGAGAGGCAAAAGGAGACACCAGTGAACGAAGAGAGGAAGAAGCAGGGGCACTTAGTCCCTGCCTCAGTCCTGACTCCTAACACACTGGTGCCATGTTAGTTATGCTCATGAGAGAGCGAGCCCCTGCTTCGGATTTTGGCTGAGAGGAGGGTACAAAGGATTTTGAGTCTCCGCCATCCTTACCCTGACCGAGCCATTTTAAGCTTTATGAGAATGTGGAGTTTCTGGGAGGGGCACGGTTCTCTCATTATTTACTCTTATCTCAAGTGTATCACGAACTAGGATACAACTAGTGAATAAAGTAAACTCCAGAGGAAGCTAAAGGTTTCAGACTTCAAAGGGATTGAAAGGGTCTCTGTACGAGAGAAATATCCTCTTGCCTCCCTTCTTATACGAAGGGTGGAACGGAAGGTATTTAATCCGTCCAGATTTCCAAGAAAATTGGTAAACGAGAATGTATCCGTTCCACTTCCCCACATCGTCAACAAACCATCGAATTTAAGTAGTCTCGTAACGGTAAGTCATTAAAAACACATTTTTTGGATAACCAAACGGCAGGAACGCCTGGTGAATGAATGCAGAAAAATGCCTCGCAGACCGATACATTTCCCAAGCGGATAAAGAAACGCCAGCATTAAACGAAAAACTGAGTTAGACGAGCCGTAATAAAAGCTTGGTATTATCAAAACCCTCCTCTCCAACCAAAAGGTCAAACAGCAGAGTTTTGAGGGGCTATTGTGGGGCCCAATAATCTGTGGGCTAGGCCCATTTACTTGTTGGGGTCCAAAGGCCCAAGCCGAGGAAGGTGATGTCCCAAACTCGGCAATACAAATACGAAGTAGTCTTGGGACACAGCCGAGGACGACTCTGTCCTCGGCATAACCGAGATCTTACAAGAGGCAAGGGCAAAGGTGGTATAGAAATAACTTTGGAAAAAATCTAAAATATCTATGACATTTAGAAAAGGGTACCCTGGGAAATATAACGACCCGGGAAAGCTGCTCTTACTGCCATTCAATACTTTGCACCTGATAGAGCCGTACACTCCAGCTTTTTCAACCACCCCCAACCACTCCGGGTATGGGTTGATGGGACAAGTATCAGTCTTGGAATGTCGATCCTACACGTGGACGAAGGATAAAAAAACACAGACTAGTATAAAAGGAAAGGTAAGTAATTCATAGAGGGGCTGGGAAAAATGGCCAAAAACCAGAGCCTCCCAGCCCGCCTCTAGGAGAAAGACTCCTAAGGCGAAGACGACTTAACCATGTATGCATATCACGTAAACCCACCGTTTGACGACCAAGGCCTAGCCTTTCAAACCCACGCTCTACAAATGATATGGTTTGGGCCTTTTTACGTACGAACCCAACACCGTTACGGTCCGCCACGAATCGTGTCCTTACATATATATATATATATATATATATATATATATATATATATTGTTGCGTAAGTCTAGAAGTGATCCACTAAAGTAACCATTCATTTTGTTTTCTCCTTGGCCGTTCAAAAAAAAGTGTGAAATCATTCATCTTTCAATCATAGTAGAATATTCAAAAATTGTGCCAATGTTAGTGGGAATGATTTCACATTGTGGAGACCGGTTGTGGTTGTTTACACTTAGTTTAGTTTATTTCATTTCATTTCATTTGTAATCTTCAGATTATCATTTTTATATGGGTTTTAATTTTGTAATTGGGGTTTTTACATCGAGTGTTGAAGAGGGAAATTGTTATGCCTTTTGGCCCTATACTTGTTTAGTGTTTGCAAATTGCAACTCATTAACAAATTGTAAGTCTTGTGTATTAAACATTTGTATTTTCAAGAAAAAGACAAAGTCTCAAAATCAACTCAAGAAAAGAGAAATTACTGTCTTGTGTCTCACTCTCAATAAAGTCTTGATTAATTGAGTTTTGCGAATTATGAATTTTAATCTGCCCATTAAGCCAACTCATGACATGGAATTCGAACTGTATACTGGAGATACCAAAAGTAAATATGAAGATTAGTATTGCTGAAGATTGGCAATCAAGTTGAAGCCATAATATCAACACAATCAAGTTTCTATGAAATTTTTGAGGTGGTCTTTAAAGTTGCAAGCAATAAGATTGTGTTGGTGAATCTATAATAGAAGAGACCAACCACTTGAGCAAATTGGAACTCACGGCAAAACTAACCTTGAATTGAAATCATATTCTTATTCGTTTAACTAATAAACTTGACTTAATTCCACATAACTTAATCGACGGGATTTAAACTGGAACTTTTTAAAGTTAAATATCTTGATTAATTAAGGTGTTACTATAACTATTTAATTGAATATCATGAGTCATATGTCAACAGCACTAGGTGGAATGGGTCCCGTACTTGTAGTTATTCTTTACTTTCATTTAATTTCTCTATCAATTGCACTGATATATTTAGTCGTCCAATAGGGTCAAGAAGAAAGAAAGAAAGAAAGGGTCTCGGTCCCCCACTTTTTTTATTTTTGGTCCTTATGGAAGAAGAAGAAATGTTCTCGGGCTTGGCCTTGATCTATTGGCATCTATTCTTTTCTTTTCTTTTTTTGTGAGGTTTAGATCTTAGATTTTATTCTTTGGATTTGATAGTTTAGAAAGTGCTAAATCATTTAAAATATTAAATGACATTACATTAAATACCCTTTTAGATTTGTAATATTCGTGTTTCTCAAAAAATAAATAAATAAATTATTTGTAATATTTGTTACATGGCACATTTGTGTGTGGCTTGAATTGCCTCTTTAACCAAAGTGAGTCATGCTATCTAAGAGAATATATTTTGTATTACAAAAAATAAACACACACACACAAGGTGTGTGGACACACCTGAATGAAAATTTCACTAGAATTCCTCTTAACCTAGCAACCGTATGTACTAAAAGATAAAGAGAGGTTTTTGAGTGAGAGAAAGTTAGGGTGTATTTGGGGTTTGCGTGTTTTGAGAGTGTTCTCGTGCTACTATTATAATCTTCCTATTTTATAGTAAAACTTTATCCTTATTGCCATTTGTCAACGTAGGCTCACTGTCAAATCATGTAAATTTCTTATGTTGATTCTCTCTCTTTTAAGGATATGTTGGTACAACAAGGTTTAGTGAATACTTTCTATAGGATAAAAAAGAAAACGGAGAAGATGATAGACGGCGAATGGGTAGATTCCAATACCAAAGCAATGACTACAGTCTTGTTATGTCTAAAAGACAAGGTTTTGTATTATATAATGGAAGAGAAATCGACTGCGGGGTATAAGGTTGAAATTGGAAAGCCAATACATGTCCAAGTGCCTTACAAATAAATAGAATCTTAAGCTAAAACTAGACAATGGTACAAGAGGTTGATTCCTTATGATTCAGATTGTTTATACCTGATATTGTGAGTATGATTGTTGCATGTATGTTAGAATGATTGATGATGGTTCTTATATTTTCAGCTATATGTGAACGATATGCTGATTGTTGCTAAGAGCATGTGTAAGGTTGATAGGCTAACGTATTTGTTACACAAGGAGTTTGATATGAAAGACTTGGATATTGCTAAGAAAATTCTAAGTATGGAGATTCGTAGGGATAGGGAGGCAAGAGAGTTGGGGTTGTCTTAGAAGAACTACTGTCAGTTGACTCAATTGATAAAGTATTATTTGTCAATAAATAATCTAGAATAAAATTTTACACATTTTTGACTAACTAAATTTGGTCATTTATAGTATCAAAAAATAAATCAGGCTCTTTAAAAGATGAATTTACTGTGAAGAAAGGTGTAGGATACTTTTTTTTTTTTTTTTTTTAAAGTTTTGCTCAATGAAAATGTTATATTTTATGTGTAAAGGGGGAAAAAAACTGAAACCAACATGGTGATCATTTTATGAATTCATGTAGACCGGTAATTTGACCTTTACTTTTATCTTCTTCTTCTTATTCGTTTTTTAAAATTTTGTTTATAATAACTTTATATTGAACGATTGAAAAAGAAGTGACCCCCGGACTCACCAAAAATATCCCAAATAGGGAAGACAGAGGGAGGAAAACTGGACTCACTAACAGAAAGCAAATCTTGTCCTTATTATATCACTTTCAAGTGCCAGTGCCACCAACACGTCTATCTTTGTCGTATTCCAGTTTTTTATTCCCCTTCCGTCCTAAACGGTCAGGTAGCCACCAATGGTTGGTTTTTATTAAAAAATAACTATAAAACTCAATCTATATTATTAGTTAAACAACATTTCAAATATATTTGATTTCTAACTATTTGAGTTTTTTATACTCGATTTTATTCAGTAAATTTGCACTTAAAAATCGAGTGTCTCACACTCAATTTTCATACTCACTTAAAAATCAAGTATCTCACACTCGATTTTTTCAGAGCAAAATTGAGTCCTCTAAACTAGATTTATTAAAAATGAAATTTATTTTAAACTTTACGTAACTAATAATATAATTTAAATTTTATAGTTATTTTTTAATAAAATCCCCAATGGTCCTATAAAAATGAACAAAAAGCAAATCTTGTCCTCATTATATCACTTTCACGTGCCAGTGCCACCAACACGTCTATCTTTGTCGTATTCCAGTTTTCTATTCCCCTTACGTCCTAAACGGTCCGGTAGCCACCAATGGTTCTATAAAAATGAATAGAGAGAAAAAAAAAAGTTTAAATAATGTAATAATTGTGATGTGTAGCTTTTATAATGTATCAAATTACAGAATTACTTCTTAAATGATGCAATTTTTTAGGTTGCTACCCAGTTATGTTGGGCAGGGTTGGCCCATTTAAACCCATGAATTGGAAAAGTGATTCTACCTAAACAATTCAATCATAGATCCAATCACTTTAATACTCTACTTAGTAACAAGCTGGGTTTGGCTTGTGCTGATTTAGAGAAGGTAGATGCTCTAACAACAAATGAAGCTGATCTTCTAGAAGGCTTTTTGTTTACCCTCCTGCCTTTATTTTGTATTTTATTAGGTTTGATGCCATGAGAATTATGTATTTAAGGCGTTGTTGTATCATTAACATGACTTTGTAATTTCTTCATTGCTAATATATTATCCAGTTAACCAAAAAATAAAAATTACTTCTTAAATTTTTCAGAATAAAAAATTTACTTTCTATATATAATATATGCTATGTAATTGGAGTATAATAATAAATTTATATTTTATACCAACTATTTTTTCAAGCTTCTAATTTTTTTTCAACTAAATAAAAGAATTTTATATTTATTTTCCATGATTCCAAATCCAACCAAATACGCACATTAAACAATTAAAATATTTCTTATCCTTTCAATATTTTCAAATTTTTCAATTTTTCATCCTCTCAAGACTCAAGAGGTTAAGCGGGTGGTTGGCAAATCACGAAGGTTAGCTAAGAGCAATATAATTAGTTTTAATTGTTTTTAGTTTGGTGACTATTTATTTCATAAAAACTTGTTCAAAATAGGAATAGATATATTCACATATCAAAATAGTTGTAATTTTAACTCTTTTTTTCCAATACAATCTCTCCAAAATCATAATTTCATATTTTAGTGGTTTGGCATAGATAGTCGCACCAAACCTAGTTTTAACTTTGGCTTTTTTCATGAACGGCATGTTAATTAAAATGGGTTCTGACTTGATTCTTGAAAAAAATAGATAAAATAAAATCAGTTCAATTGGTTTTGCTTATGTTAGAATTGAACCAGTTCTATTATTCTGTAGTTTGCCAAACATGAACAAGGAAAAAGTCTTGACATTCACTGGTCCAGTTTAGGAGCCTTGACTGGGGTTGGAGAATACAGCTACAACAGACAAAGTAAGCTCTTTCCTATCGGGATAGGTAGGTGAGCAATGGAGATTGTGGTCATGATGTGCTTAACAGAGCATTAAGCGGGAAAAGTAAGAACGGGAATTTTCAAAGTCTTTTGGTTTGTGGGGTTGTCATTATCTTGATAAATTGGCTAACAAGTTTCCTTTCGTTTAGGTTACACAAGCATTAACCTTATTTTGCATCTTCTATCAATTCTTCTATCGATGCACCCTTGACCACGTACTTTGACACAACTTGTGTCAAGGTGTGATTAGATTATATTACTTACATATATATATATATATATATATATATATATATATATATATCACTGAAATTTAATGAAAAGTAATTCAATTAATACTTGTTACGTGTCTAAATTATGTCAAAGTATGTAGACAAGTGTTTGGTGCTAGACTTTTTGGCCCAAGTTCTAACTACAATGAAAGGGAAAAGGACAAATGAGAAAAAACAAAAAGTTCACTACAACATTTTAGATATTGATATACATTTAAAAGGATCAGAAATTAATAATCTTATCATGATAACAGTAATTTAAACATTAAGGGTCCAATTTAATATAGAACATGATAGGGTCCACTTAAAATCAAGTGTTCTTTCCAGTAAATGGCAACGACTAATGTGAGCCTTTATAAATTCCTTTGCCAACTAATGAATAATGATACCAAGTCTCAGAGTGGTCTAAGACTCTGGATAATTTTTTTCCTGGATTGGAATTGCTGATCAAAGGGCTAAAATGTTAGCCCAAAAGTTCACTAATAAGCCATTCCTTACTGCCCATTTAATACCCCTTATTAAAAAGGGCCATTATCATTGAAGGCCCATCAAGAAGTGCGACCCATTAAGTTTAAACAAATGGTCCACATGCACACAACTTGGCCATGGAAGCAAGGTCTTTGGGTGTAGCTAAATAAAGACCAATACCTCACTTCTTTTCTTTGGTCTCTTAACTTCCCATTGGTATAAAATGGATTTATTTTATATTTTTCAAATTAAATATTTTAAATATAAAAATATATCAAGTGTCATGTCATTATAAATTTTACATAGCACTCTATATATTCTCATATTTAAAAAATAAAAATTAATTCTCTCCTCCAAAAAAATGGACGGAGAGTATCGTTATTACTATTATTTTATTTTTCACAATTAGGGCTCCACATAAACTATCTATTAATTTCATCTAACTCGTTACATGTTCTACTAAGTAATGCAAAAGCTCCCGAAGTAAGAACAATAGCTAAGCTTTCCACCTAATAAGTTCAATTTTAATTGTTTCAACTATATGGAGTCAAATTTTGATCCACTTTGCCCAGCCTCAGGTATGAGAAACCCTAAATACTTATCAAGTTCCAAGTTTCTCTTATTTCCAACATCTCACAAAGAGCTTTCGAGTTTCAGGAGCTATATTGCTGAAGCCAAAAATCTTTGATTTCAAATTTGTTAGGTTCTAAGACTTTAGGAACTAAATGTATTATAACTTCAATTTGTATATGTTGGCAAACCATGATCAAAACAATGAGTTTAGGTTTAGGCTTGCTCAAAGTTTATTTGTTATAGTTTGAATCGAGTTGAATGCAGAAACTTACTGTGCAAAATTGCAAATCTCGATCAATCGAGAATCGTATCTGCAGAATTTGTATTAAGCCCAAACAGCAGTTCAAGCCCATTAAGGATTAAGGTTTTAGATCTACTTCTCCTAGTATATAAAGTAAACCCTAACCACGTTTTTATAAGGTTTTTTAGAGAGAGATTAGAGTGCATCTTGTGCCTCTTTATTAGATCTAGGGTTTTGTACCCAAAAGCTCTCTAAGGTCTTTGATGTGCTGTGTGTTTGATCTTTTGTGAGATCTAGAGGTGTTTACCTTCATACACACACATAGAGCTATCAAGATCAAGATTTGCATCAAGAACTTGATGGTGGTTTCAGTTGTTGCATAAAGAATTAAAAAAAGATCTAAAACCTTTGAGTAGAGTCTCAAAGTCACAAGTAGAACTTGTGGTTGCTAAAGATCAAAGAAAGTAGTCTATGGATTCGGAGCTGTCACGTGGTCATGGTAGTAAGTTTTCTACTTGAAGTAGCAATAGAATGTTAGAGGTCTAAGTCTTATTGTACAAACTTCAATTCTTTCATAGTGGATCTGTTTTACCTTGAGGATAGCTAGGTTAAATCCTCACCAGGTTTTTTACTGGTTTGGTTTTCCTGAGTCATCATATCGTTTTGTTATTTATTTTTCCGCTGCCTTGCATGATATGATTGTTTTGTTTTAACCTAGATGTGAATAATAAACCTAAGTATTCACTTGGTTAATTAATTAGGTTAAACAACTTCTAGTTTACAGGGATCTAAAAACGTACAAAATTACTTACCTTTTCCCTTGAGACCATACAAAAATTGTCTAAGCATTTCCCTTCACTTACCATTACCATATGATATTATTTGTGCTATTAGAGAAAATTCCATCTTATGACATGCTATATATTTGATATAGGATTCCATATTTGTCAATTTGATTTGTAATGTCTTATATTTTTCTTAGAGTGCAAACTATGTCCGGAGCTAGTGTAAAACCATCATTTTACACCATCTAATATAGGGCTGTCCACGGGTCGGTTCGGGTCGGGTTTGTGCCCAACCCGGAACCGACCCGCCGGAATCGGGTGGGGAAAAAATCCACCCGCCGCAGACCCGCTGAGTAATCGGGTCGGGCGGTTCAGATTATGAACGGATGGCGGGCGGGTCGGTCGGAGTCGTAGATCTGAGAAGACGGCGAGAAAACGGTGAAAAAAACACAGATCCGGCGAAGAAACCCAGATTCCGGCGATAATTTTCCAGATTCCGGCGATATATCCCTTAGATCCGGCGATAATCTAACTGGATTTGATGAGATTTCGCAAGATCCGGTCAAAATCTCACTGGATCTAAGGGAAATGTCGCCGGAATCTGGGTTTTTCGCCGGATTCTGGAAAATTCTCGCCGGATTCTGGAAAATTCTCACCGGAAACTGGAAATTCTTGCCGGGATCTGGAAATTTTGGCCGGAATCTGGAAATCTTTCGGTCGGTTCGGATTTTTCGGGTTTTAGGGGAGGAAAACCGAAACCGATCCGCCGGAATCGGTTTCTGGTGGTGAAGATCCGCCGCCGACCCGCCGGAGCAGTCGGGACGGCCGGATTCGGGTCGGTTCCGGTCGGTTTTTCGGGTGGATCGGGTTACCGGATGAATCTGGACAGCCCTAATCTAATAGCATCATTGATGTTATCTAATTTTGTAACGGAAATTGTAGTGTAGCTAAGGTTGTCGTTCCACTGAGAAAAGGAAAACAAGAACACATCTAAAGCACCAATGATAGGTTAAAATAAAATATATGATTAAACTTAGGATAAAGTTTGGTAAAATTCAATAATTAAAATTAGTAGGGCGTTAGGATTTGTCCTCCAATATTGTTAAGCATCCACTATCAATCCCATTTAGTACAAAATTGGGTAAGTAAACACATAAACTATCCAATTGGAAGATTTAGAAATAAGCTTTATTAATAAAGCTCTCTTTGGTTGATTATATTTATCAATTATTCCAACAATTTAGTCTAGAAAATAATAACTTTTCTAGAAAAATTCAAGAACATCGCATACCCTAGAGGCAATATTATGGCAAAAGTAATATCTAACAAGATTATCACGTTTTACTAGAAATATTATAAAACCCTATTCTAACAATGAGAAATTTCAAGAATAGACTTATGAAAGAATTAGAAATCAAATATCAACCTAATAAAACAATTATAAAAAGAGAACATTGATTTCAATAATCAAAATGTGAAAAACATGCTTGAATTGAATAGTGGACAACTTACAACATTGGGGATTCACCCAAACCCTAACTTAGGTTCTTAAGTTTCCATAGAAAATAAAAACTTTTCAAAATTGATGAAAAATAAGGTTTCCAATAGGCAAAAACGTGGCTGCCCTTGTATTCCTTCAATATTTATATCATTCAAAACCCTAAAACACATGCTTCCCAAAAAGGAAAATATAAAATGTCAATTCTCGTTTTTTAACAGTGGAACAACTTCCAAGTCGGTTTTGGCCTTTAATTGGTAGATTCTGAAGTTTTGTTAAGCTACAAAGTTTTAGATCTTTAAGTCCTCTTTCCGTGGCAGCAAGAATCAAGTCAATCCGATATCAGAGGAAAAAGATATTGCCAAAATACCAAAACTGGTAAGAATATTTCCATGTCATGATTTTTTTCATCTTTGGCTCAAACGAATTTCTCTCTTTCCTTTTATGTTTCCACACATATTTGACTCACTAAATTCTTCAAAAGCCACTTCTCAATTGATCTTCACCCTTGGATTCTCTTAGCTTCATGTTTGCGTGCTTAGCTGATTAGTTTAAATCTCCTACAAAAGAAAAATACACGTAATGAGTATATTTTATAGAAAAGTAGCAAACTCTCTGTAAAGTTGTGATTTATAACTATGTTTTATGTTGGCTTTATTCCAAGATAAAAAGTATTGTAATTGCATTAATTTATTTCCTTGTATTTTGTGGGATTTTATTGTATTGGGTTTAGTATTAAGTTGGTGAAGAATTGAGCATAAAATGAAGATCAGTGCAATTTCACGACTAGCTCGCCAGAAGTTTGAGAGTAAAGGTTCATGCGAAAAGGACACGTAAAAAGCACATGCTAGAAGCTAAAGAGTCAAGTGTCAGGTTGTATTTCACAAGTACTTCGTGAGATAGGGCATCTCGTGAAATACTCACAAAACTCTTTGCCTGGAGGATTTTAAGTGTGACTTTCTTACCCTTTACTCATACTATGTATATCCTCATTACCTACAAAAGCAAAGTAGGCTATTTAGAGAGAAAACCCTAAATAGATTTCTACAACTCAACACACCCACATTTTAGAGATAGAGCTACTCATCCTTTAGTGAGAAATCATTATAGTCTCTTCTCCTTCCCTCTCTCATTGTTATACCTTAAGAAGAGATTCGTATGTACCTAAACACAACTCACACCTATTCAAAGTGTAGAGAGTGTTTTGAAACTTGGGAAGCTTTGGGGATTTGCCAAAAGAAACCGGTGAGGATTGGTGGATGCAATCAGGCGGTATTGCGAGATCCAGAAAGTTACTGAAGACAAGACTCCAAGAAGTCCATTAGTAGCAAGAGCTTGGAGGGCTCCAGTACATAGGGTAAACTAGGTTTGAAGGGTCTTTTGTTATTCATGTACTCCAACTTATTCACTAGTGGATCGATTTCAACTTGGAGGGTCACGGAGAGGTTTTTCGTTGAGCTCTTTGATTTCCTCTTCGATAACACATCATGGTATTATCTTGTGTTTGCATCTCTCTTCCCTTACTCTTTGTGCTTTACATTTGTTGTTTATCGTTCATGTTTATGCACTAAAGTAGTTTCGGTTTATTGCACTTCATTTACTCTTGTTCCACACTTAGATGAGTTAAAGTAAAAGCAATTAAGTCGTAATTTTTAATTTGGGATCTAAACAAGCTCGTGTGTTTTCACACAAAATTTGAGCTTTCACTCTCATATTTACATGTAAGTTTGAAAATAAACATAAAATAGATGTGATAATGCCTACCAAAACTAAGATAATATTGTACTATTAAGCTATTATCACACTCCCCCCCCCCCCCCCCCCTCTCCTCCCCCCGCCCCCCCAGATGAACATTGCTAGTTTCTAGCAATCACAAAACTCATGAAGTACACACTAACCCTTCCATATTATCTTTATCTTTTGTTCTCAGGCATATTTAGTGCATTAACTGGACAATATTCCTTACTTAATTTTTAAAGACCTGGGTTTGAAAATCTTGAAGCAATACATACTTAGAAGATCCTTACTTTTCCAAGGTGGTGTGGTAAGAATGCTCAAAGGGGCTATATAATTCTTTCTTATTGCTAGATGGTTACCAATTCAAAGGTAATTGGTTGTGTTCCACAATATTTTCTTTAAGGATCGATGTCAATATTACTAAAACTTGGTTCAACATCGATCGTTGTGTCCAGTGTCCTGTCAATTTCGACTTTTTTTAAGTAATGCGATCGATACAAGAATTAAAGTTAGATGCAACTATAGGTTTTTTTTTTTTTAGATAAGTAAATAGAGAGTGAGTTTCTTGCTATGTATCTCGTTGGTGGATTCTTTAGAGTGGTTAGTATTTCTATCATTTACTTTGTATCCCTTGTATGGGTTTCTTTGAGTCGTGAGTATTTTCCATTAATTGTGAGTAGTAATAGAGCCAAAAATTTACTTAGGGGTGCAAAATTTATAACTAACATATATATATATATATATATATTACATATTTTAGTGTTAAAAACTCATAAAAAAAATATTTATTATATTATGCTTGTAAATTTTTTCCTTGTGAAAATGTTACTTATATTTCTCATATATTGATTTTTATTACTTAGATAAACCTCAACTAGAACATATATCAGTTTTTGTTAAACTCATAAAATCATTAATTTATAACAAAATTTCAAATCATATATTTTGTTTCCAGCCAACTTTAATAAGTCTTTTTTAATTCTCCTCTAGTCCTCCTCCCTCACCCTCAATTCAAACTAGCCATCATGAAAGCTCCTAACCTCCCACTAATCATAATTTGATATTTGAACTCAATATATAGGCAAGTTATTGGGTTTTACACCTAAAGCCCGCTATCAAGCCCAGGCCTATGGACCTAATTTGAAAATGGTTGTTTACGTGGGGAAGGGACTATGATATGTCTTTTTTCTTGATTTGATATTTGAAATTCAATACTAATAAATTAGATTATTGAATTTAATTGATTCATGGTTGTGTTAGTTATTAGTTATTATAATTCACATATTAGTAGTTGATATCATAATCCTCCTTACCATATAATACTAGTTGCTAACCCATGCGATGCATGAGATTTATTAAAAAGAAAAAAATATATATATTGTAATTATCAATTGCTGCACTAAATCAAAATGCGTCAAGACTCACTGATCAAATAATACAACTAAATGGAGAAGACCCAAGCATAACATAAAATCTTCACTAATTCAAATATTAAATACTGTCAAACCTAGTGCACTATGTGCTTGTGACCAATTAAAAAGTATAAAGACAAATAAGGGATAAAGAAATCCTCCTGTATGTTAACTCCATAAAAATACATACATTTTGAAAAGATTAATACCACTACCATAGGTCCATTGACAATGAAATTATTTTCATAGTTACATATATACTATAAATAAACAAATTGCAATAATGATCGCAACCATATTTTCATAATAAATAAATATAACATAGTTACCATTGTCAAATTCTTTTTCTATAACTCAAAAAGAGTAGAGAATATAATACAACACATCTACATTATGTAGAAGAGTACATTATATATTTATTCAACATAAAACATTGAGTTTTATAAATTGTTATTAATCTATATTTCAAATCTCTTGTTAAATAAATTAAAGACACAACCATTAAGTCCATCAACACATATTTGGCAGCTATGTAAATGCAATAACAAAACTCAAAACAATAGAAGAGACATCTTCATGGGCAATGTCCTACACAGCCTTATTAAGTGCATCCCTTTTAAGAGGATCCAAATGTCCCTCATAGTGAAATAATTGGCAAATGGCCAATGAATATCTTTGCATTTCTCTCATGAACTTCGCACTAGATTTTCCCATTACATATTTAATCAACCTCAAAGCCTGCATAAAATTAAAGAGTAATTGGAGTTATAATTTTTTTATAAATTATATTTTTCAAGTGACAATCTGCCAAACACATCTGTCTAAATCCACATATCCAGCTAACTTTCACAATCTAAGCAATAATTATGTCAAAAGCTAAGTGTCATGTGTTAGATTATTAGAGCTATTTATGTCAAATCAATTTCCATTCTCAAATAAAAGACAACGCATTGTCTAATTCCTAGTTTTATAATATTGAAATCAAGTTAGAGCATATACATAGCATTCTGCACATAAGTTTCAACCAAATAACAAAGAAATAATTAGGGTTATAAGAAAAACCAATTTTTGCAGCTCCTTTCATTTAGTTATTTCTTATCTATTCATTTAGTAGTTCAACTATTCAAAGAAACACCTTGAACAACTTGCTTTTTCCATTGCTCAAATACACAATGGAAGGCCTTGCGCTCCTTTTGTTTCTACATTGGACAATGACTCCCCTTGAATAAGATGTCTGCTTCAAAAGTAACTGTTAAGAGATGTGAGCACTTTAACAGTACTTCAACAATCATCAATTTGCATATTTTAAAAAGTATCATGCAACGTAAACCTAACATGACTCATAATGTTCGTAAATCATTGTTAAGAAAAATCTAATGCACCCATGTTCATAAGAAACTTACCATGATACATATAGTTCTTTTAGGCAACCAATCATGGGTAGGGGGCCATGCAAGCAAATCCTTCTGCCAAGGAATTCAGTACATTCTAAGAAACAAAAATGTTATATCCCTCATAACTAAAAATCAATGCTCTAGCTATATACAACATTCTGTTTCTAAATCAATAAATGAAAAAGCATGTAAAGTATTTGTCATGGTAAGAACATGGAAACACATACTTACAAAGATGCCCCTAAATCAATGTCATAGTTGTGAAGCTAAAATTTTCTTAACAATGACTTCTAAACAATTATGAAGCATAAAGGCATATACTTAGTGAAGTATTTCATTTTACCCATAAACAAAAATAAATCATTAAAAAAAACTTTTTCCAAAATCAATTTCATAGATAACAAATACTTACAAAGCCTTGACTATATTGTTCAAGAGTTTCTCAAAATTATCAAAGGAAATAGAAACTCAACCACAAAATCTGGATTGTTCTCATTTTGTAGCAGTTTCTGAAGTTTTTCTTTACCTACCTACCATAGGGTAGGCAAATTGTTGTAACATGTAGGCTTTGTCCATTTTCACCACCCTTTCTTCTACCAAAGTTCCAAACTTGTCCAGTAAATTCATCTACTCGGCTGCCCTATTTTCAATTTATATAATGGTGGTTAGGATGTTGATCAATGTTCTACCTGGTTCCTTAAGTTCCATATAGGTTCTAAAGTAAAAGCTATGTAAGCAGAGAATTGATCTTTTAATATACTTTGGGATTGACTAGTAGTGTGGCTGTGTGCTCATAGTGAAAGTCCCCATATGTAGAATCCCACCAAGACCCAGCATCAAACACCTCACAAGCACTATTATAGAGACTCTTTTTATCATTTTGTCGAATAAAGAGTAATCTCCGGTAATTTGAAATTTTCACTTTAAATTGCCACAATTAAAAGCACAACCACCATTCAAATTCAATAGCCAAATGGGTCATTTGAATCAAAACACAATAGTTGTAAATTGTAGAAATCAAAAGGACTACAATATGATTAGAGCACCTCACCTGTGTGAACTGGGGACTGGAGCTTGATGCATCAGTGACTTAGGCTAAGGTCTTGTGATGGATATGGTGGGTGAAGGTAGCTACACTATCAGTGGCAGCTATGGTCATGGGTGGGACTTAGAGAGAAGGAAATTAAGGAGAAGTTCTTGCATCCGATTTGTGGGTTTTGGGGAGCTTTCGCGTATGCTTATTGGTTTAAGGAAGGTCAAAATCGGGATCGCGATGTAGTTGCTGAATGATAATTAGTTTTTTTTTAATTAAAAAAAATGGTTACTTGGATAACTGTGAGGGTTGAAAACAAATTGGAGGAAGCTGATGTAGAGAATGGTGTTTCGGGGAAGGAGAAGGGTAGAGAAGAGAGAGGAGGAGAAATATTTATTGGGATTGATTTTCAGAGTTGGGTTTTGGGGGAAGGAGATGGGTAGAGATTTGCATTTTGGGGAAGGAGAAGGGTAGAGAAAATTTTCAGAGTTGTGAGGATATCAAGTTTGATTTTCAAAATTGTGGAAATTTTTTTGGGTTTTAGCCTCTTTTTTTTGTGGTTAGAAATAGTTTTTTTTTTTTTTAATAATGCTGATTTGTAAAAATGTGGGAGCTCTAAAAAATTAATAATCACTTGAGTACAGATTATATAAATTGTATATAAAGTATTGCTCTTTGGATTCAAACAATCACACAATATATTATATGAAAAAAGTTCCTAAATTTAATAACTAAAAACCTAAGGAAACTTAACCAGAGGTTTTTCATTTGCCAATATATTTGTAGCACATCTAAAATGTGTTACGCACTTGAAGAGTATAGATTGTATGATATTTTGTTTTTCAAACCTTTAAAGGGTTACGTTTTGATACACTAATGACCTCTTTTATCTAAACAGAATCTCCTTAAAAATGAGTGGAGAGTCATGAAAATTCAATATAAGAGGAGTCTTAAGGGATAAAATGGATATAGACAATTGTTGGAAAAAATTATTAGTTCAAGCAAATAGTTGCATGATCATATTAAGATGTGAATTCCTTTTCATGATGTAGATTTACTATTACTTGCTAATAGCAATCTTGTGAAGGAAAATGTCATTGATATTTATAACATGATATTTTAAATATATATATTTTCATGAATACTATTTAAATGTGTTGTGGGTGATAAATATAGGCATGGATATCGATATTTGTAAAACCAAAATAAAAATTAATTACATTGAAATTTAATATAATAATAATAAAAAAAGCTACATGCTCATAATATTAGACAATTTCTTTCGCACACATATAATATCATTAACAATAAAAATAAAATTGAGAAATAGTGACATAAAATTTTACTACACAAGAAAATTAATTTAATCTAATAATGCAAGTATAAATGTAACACAAATACAAATGGAACCCTTTTTGTAGGAGAGAATACAAAATTTGATCATTCTTAAATAATATTTATAGACGTTTATATAATAGATTTCATGGATTTAAAATTGCATTTATAACTCATAAGCAAAACCTTTATTAAAAAAAAACAAAAAACAAAAAACAAAAAAAAATAAGAGAAATACATACTTGTAATAGTGTGGATGGTAGGTTTGATAAAGACTTCTACTATGGATTTCACAAACATCAAATTGCCTAAGTAATAAGAAAAAAAAAAAAACAAACAAACAAACAAACAAAGGAGAGTTAGATATATAAACAACATAGAACTTGTATAGAGAATGAAAATTATTGATAATGGGGAGAGAAAAAAGAAGAAGAAGAAGTTGTGCCTACGAATATATAAAAATACACTAAAAAATTAGAATATATATAAATATATATATATATATATATGTATATATACACACACACAGAGAATTTCTAATTGTGAGGAAGTTAGATTTCTAATCATTCTAGAAATTATAAGAAAAGAAGAATTAACTTAAGATGTATGTTTATACAAAAAAAAAAAAAAGTCATATGGTCATTGAACGTAATGTAAAAAAAAAAAAAAAAAAGTGTGAACGTGAATGGCAATAAGGAAATAGGATAGACATATTTTTTTAAGTTATAATCAACTTAGAAGTTTAAAGTTATCCGAAAAAGAAGAAGTTAAACTCAACATAACTTTATCCAAAAAAATGATAAAGTCATAAAGGAAAAGTTGATAATAACAAAATAATATCTATAAATTTTTGCAGATATAGTATGTTGCTTTTATAAATAAAAAAATTAAGTATTAGATGAAAATTTTGGATTGTAATCAAAGTAAGATTTTTATCAACTTAGAAATTATTGGGGAAGAAAAATTATATCTATTTTTTCTTAAAATCTAAAAAAATTTCTACAATTTGGTGAAACTACTTGGCGCAACTACGACTTCTAAACCCAACTTTTATTATATAGTATATGATATGATATTGATTAGTGTTAAAAATGAGTATTATTTGTGTGAGGGTGAAATAAGCTGAGTAGGAGTGTTGAGCCGTGGGCCATGCCCGAGTTCCTATAGGAACCCAAGGATGGTCAAGGAGGACATTGTACAAGGAGCAATCATACTTTTGAAGATAAGTTTCAAGGAAAGGAGCCAACAGTAACTTAGGAAATATTTGAGAAGAAGGCTGCTACTACCACATTAAATGTTTTGCACCTAACCAACTGACCGCATTTATGTGGAAATGACCCCTGACTAGGGATATCTCAGTTCACAGCAACTCACAAAACTTCCAGGAGGTTTTTGATGGGACAAGCATCCAAAAGATCCCCTACATGATCAACAAGTGGAAGGCTGGGATTGAAAAGAATAGGACTATATAAGGAAAAGGCCCCCGTAAGAAATGGGGCATGGAATCTAAGAGAAAAAGAGAAAAAAAGTGAATGCCTTGTATTGAGATAAACTTGTATGAATATAAGAATACTTCATCCTCGGACCTGACCGAGGAGTGTTATTTTCTTCAAATTTTGTTTTCTTATCTTCTTGGCATGAACCCAATTTACTGTGGCCTATACTTGATTTGCTGAGTCTTTTACTTGTAAAACTCACTCTCTAACAAATATATTGTGTTGGGCTTGTTGGGTCATCATCCATTTTTAGTGGGCTGAAGGTCAAATCCCAGTCCTTACAATTTGGTTTTTATTTCAATATAAATAAATTAGAATTGTGATTAGAACACAACTGAAAACTTTGACTTTAACCACATTCTAGGCTACCACCTGATTGATGGGGTGGATTTGTGATTGGACCTGAAGGTTATTGGCAAAATTTTCAATTGTTAATAAAAGTTTTTAAAATCCAAGAGATCGATATCACAAGGGAGAGGGAAAGGGGTTCTAACACAAAGGCACACTACAACTCCACTCAAAAGCCATGGTAACTTTTAAGGAAGGGTGGAGCAGGTTATACTACACACAACACACTCTCTTAAGCAATGTGGGACAATTACCCATTCTTTTTTTTGAGAAACAAACACACACACGCACACATAAGAGATAGAGAAAAAGGTTCTAACACAAAGGCATTGCCACAACTCCACTCAAAAGCCATGGTAACTTTTAAGGGAGGGTGAGATAAGTTATACCACACACAACACACTCTCTTAAGCAATGTGTGTTCGATATCATCTTCTTGATTAAGGATTTTAGTTGTTGTTGTAATTGATATTTTAATATTGTATTAGTTTGATATTTTTAGTTTATTTTCTGAGATTTTAACTTATAAAACCAAGATCTCGACTCCACTAGATTTGGGTTGAGGCATGGCATGTCAGAAAAGTATCAATTAAATAGGTAATGGAAGTGTTAACTCTTTCCTAGGAAATACAATTCAAATTTGGCCAGCAATATTGTAGGTCAACGTTTAGTTCAATTTACATAAGCAATTTCCTCATAAGAAAATTTAAAAAAATAAAAAATAAAAAATAAAAAAGAAGAAGAAGAAGAGAGAATTTACATAAGCAAATCACACTATTATAAGCATATGATATTATATGAAAACCATTGAAACGATTTCTCCCATAAAAAATGCAAACTGAAATAATATCCCACACCGAAAGTATAGACAAATACGGAGGCTAAATGGGACTTCAAAACCAAAGCAAAGTTGCCAGACCTAGGCATCTTTGCGCTTGGGGCAATGACGCAGCTAGTGAGGTTCTAACCGAGGCGCGTCTATTGCTGGTTGAAAACTATTTCCAAACCCCCTCTTAGGCCTGGGTCAAGCCCAGGCCTTCGAGAATTTCTGGAAGGGCTCCCAATTGGGTAAAGCCCTACAATATTTAGTTCAAGCTTTGCCTCTGAGGTATTGTTGGTCCAAATTTGGTAATTTTTCAATTTAATTAACGGATCTTAAATTACATGTATTGCCTTTCTTTTTTTTGAAGTGAATTACATGTATTGCTTTTAATTTAAGAGGTGCGAATAATCTTCTCAAAAATAAATAAATAAAAGGTGTGAATAACATATATTTTAGTGTATTATATCAACGAAAACTAATTTTAGTATATTTTAGTCATCCAAAAAATAGTCATCCAAAAAATAACAGTAGAGATTAAATTGATATAGTACTAAAACTGAATACGTAGTTTACCTTATAAAATATTTATTTATAAATAAAATTAATGAAATTATTTTAAAACAATAAAATATGGAATTTTTAATTTTATTAAATATGTTTTTTTGTGTAATATTTTTTGTCAATGGTTGTGTCAGGTTTTACTAGGATTAGTGCCAGAGAGTCAGAATTGAAAGATTTTCTTTTGGGTTAAAAAAGGATATTGCAATGTCTTGGGACAAAGCCTGTTTGGCAATCATCCACCGAGAGAAGAAACAAACAAACAAACATCATTCGAGTGGTTTTCGTGCTCACCTTAGTCCACTTTAACTTCTCCGACCTTGTTAGCAAGCAAAGATTTCATTGTTCTTGAGTTTTAAGACCCATGGTATAACATAATTCTCATTATTAATAAAATATGTTGTGAGTTTATGTAAAACACTTGATTTAAGAGGGAAGATATATTCAATCAAATTGGCATTTTGAGAGAGAGGCATCAATACAATCTCACTCATTCTCATTCTCATTCGTTTGGCCCAATACAACAAAGTAGGTTGAAGTTGCGGCTCTCACATTCATTTAATGATCTACACACCCAAATGTCTCAATTCAATGTTGCCATCTGATGATGATCAGATCGTCAGTTAATTAAGATCGTCCAGATGGAAGTCATCCTCAACCAACCCAATCCTCTACAACTGATGGATGGAAGAACGGGTGTAGTTCGCCGGCGTTGTGCCTGCAAAAAGGTCTCCGATGCCAAAGTTAGAAGGATTGACAAAAGAGAGCTGTGAGAATAATATGCTAGAGTTTCTCTTACCCCCACCCCTTTCGGGGTTCAGTCTTTATATACGAGTGCTCACAGGTGGTTTCTTTTAGCCGTTGGTGGAGTCTTGATGGAGGATTTATTCTTGCCTGGTAACGCCCTTGCGGCGTGTTAATGATGAGCTGCCCTTCCCGACGGTCTAAAGGTTGATTAATGTTTTGTAATGGCTCCTCAAGGAGTAGAAATGAGTTTTCCCGTCCTTGAGCGACGGCCTTTTCCTTCAGGACGGTAATGTTTAGGTCGTCCATGACCGGCCATGCATGGACGATGATAATTTGATCTGGTGTATCAGCTGCCCCCCTATTCCTTGATCGTCCATATCTTGGACGATCATAGGAATATGAAAGGGTTTTATAGGTTTATATATAATATATATATATATATATATATATATATATATATATATATATATATATTTTTTTTTTTAACAGTTATGGCGTTTGGGGTTCTGCTCCGCATTGATTGCGTAATGGCGGCTGTGGCTCATCTCAGTGCCACGTGGTTGACTTTTATTGGCTGGAGGGTCTCGTTTCCGGTGAGATCCTTTTCAGTTTTCCCGCACTTTCCAAGGCAGAGTCCTTTGATCTCTTTGGACTTTCCTTTTCCCGTTTCCCCATTCTCTGTGCGGTTGGTTTCTCCCTCACTTGCGTGTTTTGCTCCTTACCTACTCAGTTTTCTCCCTAACTTTCAGGTACGCCCCCCATTTACGCTTTCTTTCCTTTCTGAATTTTTCTTGCATCTGTGTCTTTTAAGTTCTTTCTCCTTTCTGTACTATCCCTTCTTCTTACTAAGTGGTGGTGTTTGTTCTTTAATGGTGGATAATTTCGAAGTTAGGCATAACTCTCCCTCTGTAGCTTTTCTCTTCGCCCGTTTAGGATCCTTAGTGGAACTTTCCGGTGACCCATTGGGTGCACCTTCGCTTACCGGTTCGTACCCACAAGTTGAGGAATTTGTCAGTAGGGGTAGTGGGTTAGGTTTGGCGTTGGGTGTCTTATACCCTTTACTGTTAGAATCTCAGGTTTGGTTCCAGTCTATTCGAGGGCTCCTAAGAGAGGAAAGTATGGGTTTTGAGGAAGGGTCAGGTGACTTAGAGAAGGGTTCATCCTCTAACGTAGTTGAGGAAGGAGCCGGGGTCGACGCAACGACCACCGCGCTTTCCCGTGCTCCCTCGTCCTCCCACTCTCCCGCTCCAACTGTGGTCCGTCCCTTCCATGCCCTTAAGGAAAATTGTTCCTTGAAAATTGAGGTTTTTAGCAAATTTAAGGACAGATTCCAGTTTCCGGAGGGGACCAAGGCTCGTCTCCCCAAGAAGGGTGAAAAGGCTTGCGCCTTCGCCCACGGAGAAGTTTGATTTTACGAGGTTGCTTTTTCGTGTGGCCTCCGATTCCCCGCCCATCCGTTCATCATGGAGCTTCTTTACCATTTTAACCTTGCACCGGGACAACTTATGCCTAACTCTTGGAGAATAGTTATTAGTTATATGGTGATTTGGACGACCATCGCTGACGGGGATATGATTACGGTTAATGAGTTCGTCCATCTGTACCGTCTAAAAGAGTCCAAAGAATTTGGATACTATGAGTTTGTACCCTGGAATAGGAGGACTCGTCTGGTAGTTGATCTCCCGTCGTCCTTTTGCTACTGGAAGTCAAGATACTTCTTTGTATCGGGCGACGGTTGGGAAACATTGCCTAATGATTTGTGGGGGAACGTTCCTAGGCTGCTGCGCCGGTGGGAGACCCTTTTGATTGGTGCGTTTGCCCCTTATGAGTTGCCCACTTGTTTTTTTTTTTTTTTTTTTTAATTTTCCAATTAATGTTGTCCATTGCAGTGAAAGATCATCCAGAGCTCGAGGCCAAATTTGAAGAGCGAGTTCAGGCGGCAATCAAGTACGCAAGGACGATTGAAGATTTTGGTGAACTGATCGATCCGCGTACTCTAGCTCGTCACTGTTTGGGGCCAGAGCCTTCCCTCTACGTCCTCAGTACCCTCGATCGTGAAGAGAAACAACGTAAGTTGTACTTTAAAATAAATTTGTCTTCTCTCTTCTTCGTTCTTAACTCCTTTCTTTTTATTTGTCCTTAACTTCCTATTTTCTTTTTCTTCGTCCTTAAATTCTTTTATGT
Organism: Quercus berberidifolia; assembly: GCA_028535905.1. Lineage (NCBI taxonomy): Eukaryota > Viridiplantae > Streptophyta > Magnoliopsida > Fagales > Fagaceae > Quercus > Quercus berberidifolia. The sequence continues at coordinate 47,118,017 of JAPQVW010000004.1, forward strand.
AGAAATGACGTCCAAGTTTAACGAAGAGATGTACAATAAAATTAAGGACAAGAAGAATGAGCCTCTTTCTAGCATAGGTTAGAGGAGGTTGAGAATTACTGATAAGGAGAAAGAGAAAGAGAAAGAGGTGGTGGAGAGAGGCTCGTCCACACCTGCCCTTGACCTGGACGAGGGTTTAGCTGCTTCTCCTAGTATCTCGGTTAAGGAGGTGGCTCGTCCTTTCAAGAAGCAGAAGGTGGCGAGCAAGGGGAAAGAGAAATTTGGTGCCAACGTTTGGTCGGACGCCGAGACGGCCATGGATCGTGCCAACGAGCTCTTTACCCCTGGGGAGAAGAGGGAAATTACGAGCGTTCCTTCGCACGAGATGGTGAGCTGTCACGTTCACAAGCTCGTGCATGTGATCCATCACATACTTGTCTTTTTCTTCGTCTTTAACTGCATGACCATTTTTGTTGATTTTGATTGAACTTTTTTTTTTTTTTTTTTTTTTTTTTTTTTTTTTTTTTTTTTTTTTTTTGTCCTTGTCCTCAGGTGTTGGGGGAGACCATGCACATTACCACGCAATATTTAGCGAACGAGGAGAAGGCCGTCATGGCCAACTCGAAGGTGGAAGCTTTGGAAGTTGAAGCCTCGGGCTTGCGAAAGGACTTGATCGCAACCATAGATTCCCTCAATGCTTCCAAGGAGCAAGTTCAAGCACTGACGGAGCAGCTGGATGCTGAGAAGCAGTCTGTGAAGCAGAAGGACGAACTCCTAGCAGTAGCTGCCCAGAGGATGAAAGTCGCTGTGGCCAAGGCCGTCACTGCCTTCCAAACCACGGACGAATATAACACCATCCTGTTTCAGTGGTACTTCAAGGGGTTCAAGCTGCTTCGGAGATATTTGATCAAGCGTGGACCCGGTATGGACCTTGAAGACTTGGATTTTAAGGTCATTGACAAGGAGATCGAGGAGGACGAAGCAGCTCAGGTAGCGGCGTCTACCGGTGTTGAACCATCCCAGGTGAACCAGGACGACGATGTTGCTCCTCCAGCTTAATTTCGCTTTGAAAAAAAACTTTTTTATTTTTTGTTTCGTCTGTATGTATTAAGTTTTATGAACAGCTGATGTTTGGATGCCCCGCTTGTTTTTTGGGGCCCCATTTTTGCCTCTGAACAATTTAACTCTATGTGTTTGACATTTTGGCTTTATATAAACGTCCGTGTGTTTACCTTTGTCTTTCGTGATGGCATGTGTTGTGTGAAGATTTTCCTTTGGATTTTCATTTGTTCCCCGTTTGGGGGTTTTGAAAAGGTTTGCTATCCTACTGAATTGGTTTGATCGTCTTGCTTCGTTGTATGGACGAGGTTCCTTTACCCGATTAGTATGGACGTTGCGTATCCGTTTAAGGAATTTAGTCGTCTTTATTGGACGATGCACATCCATTTAAGGAATCTTATTGTCATTTTTCCTTTTGGGACGATGTACATCCATTCAAGCAATCTTATCGTCATTTTTCTTATTTTTGGGACGATGTACATCCATTTAAGGAATCTTATCGTCATTTTTTCTTTTTGAGATGATGTACATCCATTCAAGGAATCTTATCATCATTCTTTCTTTTTGGGACAATCGTTTGTGTTTTTGGAAAATTGTGGCGCATGACTTGCTGAATAACACTTAAGAAATACTAAATAATACTTATGAATTGAATAACAAGTAATGGGATTTGAATAATTTCTTACATAAGATAGAAGTATCAAATTGGGTTTTACAATCAGGCTATGGGTCCTTTTCGTAATACCTCTTTAGATGTTCGACGTTCCACGGACGAGGTAGTCTTTTTCCTTCTGAGTCCTCCAGATGGTAACTTCCCTGACGTGAATAATGGACGACTCTGTAGGGCCCTTCCCAGGACGGTTCCAATTTGCCATGTGCTGGATCCTTCATTGCGGGGGTGACTTTCTGAGGACGAGGTCTCCAACGTTGAATCTTTTCAGGTTCACTCTTTGATTATAATATTCAGCTATCTTCTGCTGGTATTTGGCCATTCTTTCAGATGCTTGGTCTCTAATCTCGTCCAGGCTATCTAGGTTCTCTTTCGATTGGTCGTCATTGGTTTGTTCGTCAAAGAATTCTCTCCTAAGGCTAGTGAGCCCAACTTCAACCGATATGAATGCTTCTGTGCCGTATGTCAGACTGAACGGTGTTTCTCCTGTTGATGTCCGCGCTGTCGTCCTATATGCCCACAAGACGCTTGGTAGTTCTTCAGGCCACATTCCCTTTACCCCCACCAGCCGGGACTTGATTATCTTGAGCAGGGTCCGGTTGGTTACTTCCTTCTATCCGTTGGCCTGAGGATGACCTGGCGATGAGTACCTGTTTTTAATGCCCAAGCCCGAGCAAAATGATCTGAAGTTTTGGCTGTCAAACTGACGATCGTATCTGATATGATCGTCCTTGGTATCCCGAACCTGCAAACAATATTTTTCCATACAAAATTTTGTACCTTTGCTTCGGTGATTGTTGCCAGAGCTTCTGCCTCTACCCATTTTGTGAAGTAGTCGATGGCGACGAGCAGGAACTTTACTTGTCTCTTTCCCTGAGGTAAGGGACCCATGATGTCGATCCCCCACTGTGCGAATGGCCAGGGCGATCAGATTGTGGTCATCTTTTCCCTGGGGATTCTTTGAACATTCCCATACCTTTGGCAACTATCACACTTCCTCACGAAATCAGCTGCGTCTTGTTGCATTGTTGGCCAAAAGTAGCCTGTTCTCATGATCTTCCTGACGAGGGACTTTGTCCCCAGGTGGTCTCCGCAGATTCCTTCGTGCACTTCTTCAAGGATGTATTTGGCCTCCTCCTTTTCTACACATCTCAAATACGGTTGGGAGTAGCTCCTTTTGTAGAGTTTGTCATTAAGTATTGTAAATCTGGCTGCTCGTTTCCGGACCTTTCCAGCTTCTTCTGGATTTGACGGTAGTCATCCTTCTCGAAGGAATGACAATATCGGGCTCGTCCATCCATGGCCTGTGTGGACGGAGAAGGTTTGAAGTTCCTGGATGCTAGGATAGTTTTGTTCTTCCATCTTCCAATCAAACCTTTTACTTTGGTTGTTCGTTGAGGCACTTCGTGCAACCTCATCAGCTTCAGCGTTCTGATCCCTGGGGATCTGGACGAACTCTACGTGATTAAAGGAGCTTACTAGTTGGTTCATCAATTTGAGGTACTTCTGCATCCTTGCCTCCTTTGCTTCGTACTCCCCTCTTACTTACCCTATGACGAGCTGGGAATCGCTCTTAAGTAGAACATTCTCACCTCCGAGTGCCCGGGCTACTCTCAATCCCGTCAGTAAGGCCTCGTATTCTGCTTCGTTATTGGTTACAGGGAATTTAAGCTGAACCCCATACTTGAGAACATTCTTTTCAGGGGAAGTGATGACGATGCCTACTCTGCCCCCTTTTTGAGTGGATGACCCATCAGTGTTTACTATCCAGAGACTCCCTTCGTTCCCAGGGTTGGTGAATTCTGCTATAATGCCTGTGCTTTTATTGCTATCCTTGAACGATATTTTATGTCGAACTGGCTGAGCTCGATTGCCCACTGCACCATCCGTCCTGCCGCTTCGGGTTTGTTCATTGCTTTTTTGATGGGTTGGTCCGTCATCACAATGATGGGATTGGCTTGAAAGTATGGACGAAGTTTTCTCGAAGCCATAATCAGGGCGAAAGTGATCTTCTCTATGCGAGGATACCGCGCCTCGGCACCCTGGAAAGCCTGGCTGACGTAATACACAGGAAGTTGCAAACTGTCTTCTTCTCTAATCAACGCCGCGCTGATGGCAGTAACAGAGACAGCTAAGTACAGGAATAAGTCTTCGCCTTCTTTAGACGGGCTTAAGAGCGGCGGGTTGCTAAGATAACGCTTCAACTCTTGGAACGCCGCCTCGCATTCCTCCGTCCAGGAAAACACCTTCTTCAAAGTCTTGAAAAATGGAAGGCATTTGTCTATAGCCTTCGAGACGAACCTGTTGAGGGCCGCAATTCTCCCTGTGAGGGATTGCACTTCTTTGACCGTCCTGGGTGAGGACGTTTCCAGGATGGCCCTGACCTTCTCGGGGTTTGCTTCAATCCCTCTCTGCGAAACCATAAACCCAAGGAATTTCCTCGAGGAAACCCCAAAAGCGCACTTGGACGGGTTGAGCTTCATGCTTTACCGCCTAAGCGTATTGAACGTCTCTCTGAGGTCGTCCAGATGATCCTCTTCCTCCTTGCTCTTGACGAGCATATCATCAACATAAACCTCCACATTTCTCCCGATTTGCTTCTTGAACATCTAGTTCACCAATCTTTGATAGGTGGCACCTGCGTTCTTGAGCCCAAAAGGCATGACCTGGTAACAGTAAAGTCCCTGGCTAGTGATAAAAGCAGTCTTCTCTTGGTCTTCTTCAGCCATTTGTATCTGGTTATATCCTGAGAACGCGTCCATAAACGTGAGAAGTTTGTGCCCTGCTGTGGAGTCCACTAGCTGGTCGATTCTAAGCAGTGGGAAGCTGTCTTTTGGGTAGGCTTGATTTAGGTCTGTAAAGTCGACACACATTCTCCACTTCCCATTCGCTTTTTTGACCATGACTATATTGGCCAACCACTCTGGGTAGTGGACTTCTCGGGTAAATTTTGATGCAAGTAACTTATTTACCTCGTCCATCACTGCCTTGTTTCACTCGAGGGCAAAGACTCTCCTTTTCTGCTGGACGGGTTTCTTTCCCGGGTCAACATTCAGGTGATGCTGGATGAGGCTTGCTGGGATTCCCGGCATATCTTTGTGGCTCCATGCGAATATATCGAGATTGCTTTTTAGGAAGCTGACGATCTCTTCCTTCGTCCTGGGACTCATGTTCGTCCCTATTTGGGTCGTCTTTGGCAGACTCCCTTCAGCCAGCTCTACCGTTTCAAGCTTCTCCACAATCTCTGGCGATTTCTCTTCAATCATCCACGTATGGTTCTCTTTTGAGGCCAGGACGGCATGGTAGCATTCTCTCGCCAATACCTGGTCTCCTTTAATTTTCCCGACACCCTGTTCTGTTGGGAACTTCACCTTTAAGCAGTAGGTGGAAATAGCAGCCTTCCAGCGATTGAGCATTGGTCTCCCTATGATCACATTGTAGGACAAGGGTGAGTCCACTATCAGGAAATTGTGCTGGTTGGTTACCTGAAGGGGGTATGATCCGGCCGTCACTGTCAACGTCACTATTCCTCTGGGGTATATCCTGTCTCCGCTGAAACTGAAGAGGGAAGACTCAAAAGGACGGAGCCTTTTTGGGTCTAGTTTTAGTTACTAGAAGGCAGGAAGATAGATTATGTCGGCTGAGCTTCCATTGTCGACCAGGACTCTTCGCGTGTTGAACCCCTCGATCATGATCATAATGATGAGTGGGTCATCATGAGGTTGCTTTACACTTCTGGCATCCTCCTCAGAGAAGTACAAGTCTCCATTGGTGCGTCTTTGCTTCAACGGAGGTATACTGTGGATGCTGTTTACCTGCCTTTGGTATGATTTCCTGAGGGATTTGAATGATCCCCCAGTGGTTGGTCCTCTGGCGATGGTTTTTATCTCTCCTAGCGCGCTTTATGGACGAGGTTGGGGGCGGTCTTCGTCTCTCCTTGCATTAACTTGCTGGCTTTTCTGTCCGTACCTGTCGGAATCTCCCCTTTTTATATACTGTTGTAGCTTCCCATTACAGATGAGCTCTTCAATCTGCTCTTTGAGGTCCCTGCAATCCTCCGTGTAATGCCCATGATCTTTGTGGAAGTGGTAGTATTTCCTCTTGTCGCGCAAATCAGGCGCTGAATGGAGTGGTCTTGGCCACTTGAGAGACAATTCGTCCCTTATCTCTGTTAGAATCTGGTCAACGGGCATCATCAACGGTGTGAATTTTGATGGACGAGGGTTCTTGTCCTCCCTCATCCTATTTCCATCGTCATTCCATCGGTCAGCCCGATCCATTTTTAGCCCTCTTCGATCGTTCTCCTTTTCCTTCTTCTTTTCCTTACTCTTCTCTGCTCCGTCAATGGCTGCTAGGGCTTCTTCCGCGTTCATGTACTTCTGAAATTTCAACAATGCCTCGGCCATTGTCTTAGGGGGATTCTTTGCCAAAGATGCCATAAAATCTCTGGACTTCAACCCCACTTTGAAGGTCGTGAGATGCACCTTGTCATCTGCCTCGTCTATTTCTAGCATTCCTCGGGTGAAACGTGTCACATAAGACCTCAATGGTTCCTTCTCTCCTTGTCTGATGGTAAGCAGATGGTCGGCAGTTCTTTTTGGACGCTACCCGCCTACAAAATGACGGACAAAGGAACTGCTTAATTGCTCGAAGTTATCAATGGACGATGTTGGCAACTTGTTGAACCACTCCTTGGCTGCTCCTTTAAGGATTGTAGGAAATGAGCGACACAAAATCTCATTAGGTGGCTGTTGAAGGCCCAGGGTCGTCCTGAAGGTATTCAGGTGATCCAAGGGATCTTTCAGCCCGTCAAAAGGTTCTAGCTGGGGTAGACGGAACTTGGAGGGTACTGGACACTCCTGGACGGCCATGGTAAAAGGTGAATTCGTCTTCCGGACGATTCTCTCCAAGCTTTGGTCCGTTTTTCCTTTGATGGCGTTCCTCACTTCGTCCATCTCTTTCCTCATCTCTCTTAAGAGATCCGAGCTTGCTTCTTCCGGAGTGCTGGTTCGCCTTCTGTTGCTGTCTTCGTCGTCCCCCCTGTCTGCACGATTACTTTCCTGTAGCAGTCGTTGCTTCATCTCTTGGTTTTGTCTGGTGAGTTCTTCCACAGTTGCTGATAGCGACTGGATTTGTAGGGCCAATGCAGCAGGATCTGGGTTTGTATTGGATTCCATTTGGACTGGGGACAGATCACGTGTTGAATCGTCGTTCCCACAGACGGCGCCAAACTGATGATGATCAGATCGTCAGTTAATTATGATCGTCCAGATGGAAGTCGTCCTCAACCAACCCAATCCTCTGCAACTGGTGGATGGAAGAACGAGTGTAGTTCGCCGGCGTTGTGCCTGCAAAAAGGTCTCCGATGCCAAAGTTAAAAGGATTGACAAAAGAGAGCTGTGAGAATAATATGCTAGAGTTTCTCTTACCCCCACCCCTTTCGGGGTTCAGTCTTTATATACGAGTGCTCACAGGTGGTTTCTTCTAGCTGTTGGTGGAGTCTTGATGGAGGCTTTATTCTTGCCTAGTAACGCCTTTGCGGGGTGTTAATGATGAGCTACCCTTCCCAACGGTCTAAAGGTTGATTAATGTTTTGTAACGGCTCCTCGAGGAGTAGAAATGAATTTTCTTGTCCTTGAGCGACGACCTTTTCCTTCAGGATGGTATTGTTTAGATCGTCCATGACCGGCCATGCATGGACGATGATAATTTGATCGGGCGTATCACCATCAAATTTCTACGCTTTAATCAAAGAGTTAAGCATGCTCCTGCAGTATTGATTTTTTTTTTTTTTTTTTGATACCAAATAAAACATTATTCATGATGGAAAAATTTTGTTAAAAATAGTGTATGACATTGCAGGGCCTATGTTTGCATGATGGAATGTAGCAATGTGGCGGATTTATGGTTTGGTTTTTTTTTTAATGTAAAAAAAAAGGGGGGGGTGTTAAATTATGTATTTTGTCCATTTACATCATATTTTAATTTGGTTTTAACTTTTCAGTGCCATGTTAATTTAATATATGCGGTTATCTTTTGTACTTAAATTGTTGGCATGGCAAACGACATAAAAAATAAAATAAAAAAGAAAAGAAAAAGAAAACAACAACAACAACAAACCAACAACAACAACACCACCACCACCACTATTGCCACATCAACAAAAACTAATTTTTTATTTTGACCGTTTGTTACGTCAACAGTTTCTATTTAAAAGATAACCGCAAAGACTAAATTGAAATGTTAATGATCAAAATAAAATATATTGTAAAAAATAGGGGTCAAATACGCAATTTACCCAAACAAAAAACTATCTAATCATTGATAAAGAGACCTTATGTGAAACTCTATTTATAGAGAAATGGTATGGTTGAAGTGTGAGTTTTCAATTTTTTTTAATTTTTTGTGGATTCTTAAAAAAGAATGAATGAATCAAGAAATTGAATTGAAATCCCCTTTTATGTTTTGGTAGGACAATAACTCTTTGAAATTTTGTATATCTTTGTACAATTTCTATTTGGCCTATTCATTTTCTAATATAAATATTATTTTATTAATATCAATTTATAAACTATCGAATTATTCTAACATTTATTTTACTTTTTATATAATTTTACTATTGCTATTGGTAATTAATTATAAATTAAATTTTAATGTTATTTTAATTAAAAATAATATAAAATTCTTTTTTATTTAATGTAATTTTGATTTTTGAATAGATGATTCATGAATAAAATCCAACTAAAAAGATTCTATGTGATTATGAAAGATGGAAAGATCTTTCATATTCAGTCATATAATTAATTGAAAATTAACCTTTAAAAACTACTCATACTATAGGAATGGACTTAGGAATTAGGATTTCAACCTAGAAAGGACTGGAGTACAAGAAAAAAAAAAATCTAAATAGGCATCCATATAGTATTAACAAATTGTAAATACACAAAATCATTGATTCTTAATACATTAAAATGTAATAATCTACCAACAAAGACCACCAAAAAAAAAAAAAAAAAAAAACAAAATAATGGTTTTTTTTTTTTTTTTTTTTGGAAGTTAGAGCATTCATAGTAGTGTTGCTAAAAAATTTAGCTTATAACACCTCAAATGGTTAATTTATCTATTTTATCACTCCACTTTACAATACACCCAACATTAAATGTTCTTTTTTACCACTTCATTTAAAATAATATAAACAACTCATTAAAATAATAAAGTAATAGAGAAAATTTGAGTTTTTAATTGAATGTAGAGAATTTGAGTTTTTTACTGTAGTTGCAAAAAATTTAGTTTTAGCTTTTCCAATAACACATGGTTTTTTGGTTCTTTGGTGGTAAAATAGTTTTTTTTTTTTTTTTTTTTTGCTAAAATACAATCACCATTGTGAATGTTTTTATTTGTTTTGTTAAGTTTTTGAGTTAAATAGTCGTTGATTTGAAGGAGCCTAAGGTTTTGAAATGGAAAAATTGGACCGGGGGGCGTAGGCCTCCACCTGGGTCCGTCCCTATCATACTATGAACATAATATGATTGTGAATTGGTGATCAGATAAGTATGCCCCTTATTTATACACTTTTTTTTAATCCCTTTAGAAAAAAAAGGAAGTTTGATCAAATTGATAGATGAAAGGTCAAAGTATCAATCAAAACTTCTTGGTTTCCTTTTGGAAACATTATTGTTGGGACTTTGGAGTGATCATCACTTGGAAACTAGGTGCCAATCGAATCTTGATGAAGTGTCAACTGGTAATTTGACATTGTGCAAATTGACATTTGCACCTGAATGCTTTGTTTGTTTGTTTGTTTGTTTTTTTTTTTTTTTTTTTTTTTTTTTTTTTTTTTTTTTTTTTTGGGCTTTTGTATTTTCAAGTTTGATTATATAAATATATATATATATATATATAAAGATGAGTTAGGTTCAAGTTATACTTAGTGTAACACACCCAATATTTTTTAATTGGATATGAATTTTGATAAATCCACTATTAGATTATATTATCTTTGTATATTCTTCATTCTTACAAAATTTAAAGATGATAAAAAATCAATATCTATGTCATCAATCAATTGTTTAAATTCAAATTTTTGTAGTTTAAAATAATGTGTAAAAAATGAATTTTTGGATCAATTAATAAATTACATCCGATTGGCATAAAAATTGGCATGCATGTTAAGAATATATAGAACAAGTAATTCAACAGTTGGATTTTCAAATATGGATTCAATAACAAGTTATAAAACATGCTTAGAGTTACATCAAGTGTAACTTGAATTCAAACTATAAAATATTAAGTTAAAAGCTTTTTTAATCAAATTTGACTTCCATTTTTTTGGGGCTACAATCCAAGTCGGACTAATCTCTTTGGTAGAGTATTCTTTTGTATTATTTATTTATTTAAAAAATGGATATTAATTAGGATAATCATATTTTTATATCTTATTTTGTAGGAAAAACTCTATGATAAGCAAGCACAGTGTGGACAATTTTAGCATTATCGATCTACATGCCCATGAGATTAATTTTAATGATCCTAGTATGATCTCCTGTGATTTTTTTTTTGAGAAGAAACAATTGATTAAATAGACCTCTGTTAGGACATATGTGGAACTTGTTAAAGACATATGCCATTTAGAATTGGCTAATCCTTTGACAAAACGCACTTTACTTGTAATTATTGGGTATATCTAGGATGTGTTTAATATTTCAAGGAACAAGAGTTCAAGTCTAGTATTGAAGTCATGCAAATTTGTCTAAGAAACAAGTGAAGAAGTGTTGTTTATTAAAACTTGACAGATAGCTCGACAGATGTATCTATCGAGGTCTCAATAGAAACTCAACAAAAATATCTATCGAGATCTACGAAATCAAAATTTCCAGATCTGATTTTCGGCCCATGTTGACATGTATGTATAGGGTTTCTTTTCTCACAGCTCTAGACATATATAAGGCTTATTTTAAAGGCCGTCACACATGAGAATACAAGGATAACATATGCAAAAATTGACTGAGTGCCTTATTCTCTTTGAAAGAAGCTACTGAGTTTTTGCGCCTTAGGGTTTTGTAACCAAGTGCTTCTTGATCTTCATTGTTGATAAAGTGAAGAACTTTGCAGCCAACAACATCCTCAAGTTGGTGAGTTAGTCACGTACCGGGAGCCGTGCATCTTTGGTTAGTCATGTATTGGGATCCGTACAAAAATGGTGGCGTTCATATATTGAAGAGTTCAGAGGTTCTAAAGTGGTAAAATGTTTCTACTATAAGTTCATCTACGAGGATTGTGGAATCTAGGGACAAATGTTTTATACTAGATCTGAAACTTTTCTTTACTATAGTGAATTGCTTTTTGGAAAGGTTTCCCCCCCAAGTTTTTACTGTGAAACTAGTTTGTTTCATTGGTTTTCTTAGGTCATCATGTCTTGTCTTATTTACTTTTCCATTGTGCATGATATTAACATAATATTGATGTAAGTTTGTTTTAACAAGGTTTGTTCATAATAAATCTAATTAACAACTTGGGTTTAAAACTTGTTAATCCTATCAACCGGGGTCTAAATTTCCCAACAATCTCCTTTGATTAAGGGTTAATGAGTTGTTATTTTTATTTTTTACCAACCAATAATATTCCATATTAGCCTTAAAAATAATATCATGAAACTTAACTCATTATAAGACAATATTTAGACCAATAAAGACTAGTAATTTCAATTTCCAACATTTTTGTGTGTTTGTTGTCATTGAAAATTTCACATTAGTCCATTCCATTCTTTTTTTTTTTTCCAAATAAACTAAAATCAATAACTCTTGCAGCAAAATATTGGTCGATCTTCTAAACATCATATGATGTATTTTTGCCAAATGGAAAACTATAAGAATATTTTAGGTGAAACCTTATCATTAAAAGTTGGGTAAATTTGCAAATTACACCTCTAAAATTTGGGGGTGTTTGAATTTTACACCCTAAAATTTCAGAATTTAAAATTTACCCCATAAAATTTGAGGGTGCTTGGATTTTACCCCTTAAAGTTTAGAGGTATTTGAATTTTACACCCTCGAATTCTAAAACTTTAGGGTGTAAAATCCAAACATCCTCAAACTTTAGAGAGTAAAATCCAAACACCCTATGATATAGGAAGTAACATAAAAAATTTGAAACGTTAGGATGTAAAATCCAAACACCCCCAAACTTCAAGGGTAAAATCCATATTCTAAAATTTCAAGATGTAAAATTTAAACACTCCTAAACTTTTAGAGTATAATTTACAATTTGTCCTTCAAAGTATAAGAAAGTGAAAATGCTATTTCAATTAAAATTTTATTATCAAAAGTTTGAAGAAATTAAAAAAAAAATTGTTAATTTTTAATTCTAGTGTTTGATTAGAGATTTCTAGCATAACCTTTTAGTTTGGATAAGAATTTCAATCTTAGAAAATATAGGGCCTGTTTGATTATAGATTTCTAGTATTGTTATTTAAGTGTTGTGGAAATATGTGTGGGTAAAAATATGTGATGAAAATACATGTTTTAGTGTTTAAATATTGAAAACTGTTGTTTAAAATCTAATACCACACAGTCCCATACTTTTTCTATTCAATGTAACTTATAGTGTGTTTGGATGGAATATTAGGCGAGGGGAATAGCTTGAAAGGGGGATATGTTAGATTTTTGTGGAAAGGGGAAGAAGGGTTTCAAGAACTTGGAGGGGTAAGATAGCACTCCAAAATCTTTATTTTTAATTTCTCATAATTGGGGGAATTTGTAGAGGAAAGGTTCCACTTTTATATATATAAATATAAATGAATAAAATATATATAACATAAAACATATCTATCGTATAATAAATAAACAAATGCTTTAAAATCGGTTTTTTTTTTTTTTTTTTGGGGTTAAAATTTGTACTTTTATTTGAATCTAAATAGTTATTAGACTTCTTTTTAACACAAAATTATTAGCTTACTTAATTTAGCCTAATTTATCCATAAGGTTTCTCTCTCTCTCTCTCTCTCTCTCTCCTACGAAATTTGGACTACACACATACACTTCAATTTCATATTTTCAAATTTCTTTTCTACATTAGGTATTAATTGACAATTTGATTAATATTTTTTTGTCATTATTGTTATAAGTTTAAGAAACTAGAATGTCGAGAAGAATTTTTTTTTAAAAAAAATTATTAAAATAAAAGAAAAAGAAGAGATAATAAATGTTGATGCTGAAGAAGAAAATTTCAGTGAAGAAATAAATTTGTAAAAAGATGAACATGATGATAGCATTGATTTAGATGTAGTTGATTAGACAATATGATAAAAAAAACATTATTATTTTGGGTTATTCATAATATATTATAGATTTTGAGTTTAATCAATTTGAATGTGTATGTTTTAAACACGTGCTAATTTGATTTATTTAACTAGCATGTTAAATAATATTACACAAGTGATGAATAAATTAGTTATTAGTTAAATATATTCAAAATTTATGATGAATATACCCTTTATATATGTATATTTATAAATTTTAGTAAGTTTTTGTGTCTTATGATACATGATACAGAAAAATAAAAAATCGATTTATGTTTTGACAACTGTAATTGTGTTTAAACAAACTCAATACATACATACATACATATATATATATATATATATATATATATATATATATATATATATAGCCAAAACTAAGAAAATCGAAAATTTTAAATTGGAGTCTAATTTTGCATCATATGTCTCATTTGATTTTTAAATTTGTGTATCAATTGAATTATAGGATGCAAAAATCAAAGAGTCTAGATTCAATTAAATTCTAAATTATATGTATATATATATATATATATATATATATATATAAAATTGTGATTATTTTTTTGAAAGTATAATTGTGATTATTTTTAAATATACATGTATATTTATACTGTGTGTATTTGTGTATATGCACAAAATTATATATTAGTATAAATAAAGATAAAAAACAACAATCTTTAAGATTGTGAATTAAGAAAACAATTTCCAATTTCAACCAAAAAAAAGAAAAAAGAAAAAAAAGAAAGAAAGAAAGAGAGTAATAAAAAAATTAGAATCGTAAATAATAAAGTGTAAGGTTTGTCATTTTCTAAACCATCATTATCACTTAAAATAAGTCCACCCGGCATTATTGCATTCGTCAAATGCCCAAACCGCAGCATAAATCACCGAACGAAAAGCCCTTTTCCTCACCCTCATCCAGTCCACTTCCCTCTCCATCCAATCGCTAAACACAACACAAAACACACACACTCCCTCTCAAGTCTCAACCTCTCAGATCCCAAACTCTACACTTGCCCCCAATTCTTCTGTCTCACTCTCTCTTAATCTTACAGCACCAATCCCCTGCTTCGATGGCCACTGTACTCGACACCCTCAGCGCCCCACGCGCTGCTTCTGCTCTCTCTCTCCCTACTCGCCCTCACATCGCACCAGCTGTCTCTTCTTCCCTTTCACGTATATCATTTCCTAAATTCAAAGGCCTCAAAGTCGGACCCACTTTCACCGCTCGCTCTCTTGGTCCCCTCACCGTCACCTCGCGACGTGCCACGAGCGCCGGACCCGTCGTGTGCGAGGCTCAGGACACCGCTGTTGAAGGTCAGGACTCAGGACTCAGGATCGATATTTTATCCTTTTTTTTTTTTTTTTCAAATAGTAATAAAGACTTTTAATTGTCTCTCCTTACCCTTTTGTATTATTATAATATATTTTGTTTGTGGAATTACCGTTAGAGATTGATTATAGATCTTTATTTTTCTGTAAAGTAAGAAAAAGGATCTCACTTTTTAAGTACAGTACAAAAGTTTATAAAAGGTGGTGCCTACTTTGGACAGGTTGATGGTTGGCAGTCCTTAATTTTGTTTGTGGAATTACTGTTAGAGATTGAATATAGAGCTGTTTTTTTTTTGGAAAGGTGGTGCCTACTTTATTTTATCAGATATTTGTAGTGTTTCTTTTAGGTTGTGATTTGTATGGTGGTGCTGTAGAGTGGTGGTGTGTTAGGAGTTAGGACTTGGACTTGAGATGTCAGTTACTTCAACTTCCCTAAGTTTAGCGTTGGCTTGTATAAGGTTTTATGTCATGGCATGTTGGAAAAATAGCTCTTGTACTTCTTGTTCACAAAATTATGTTTAACTGAAAGAACTTATTATTAGGCTAAAATGTGATCCTCTCCTGAATTCATTTCAGTTCTCTAATTTTCAAGTTTATTCAATTAAGATATTTCCATCAAATTTCTTTAAATGTTGTGGTTAATTGTCCAAATTTTTAATTTTTTTCTTCAAAATTTTTAAATTAAAAAAAAAATCCAATTAATGATTGAAAAATATTTTTCATTAATTTTTTTTTAATTTAAAAATATTTGAAGAAAAAAAAAATTAAAAATTTGACCTGAAACTTTAATGGAAGTTAAATGGAAAGGCCTTAATTGAATAAACTTGAAACTTAGAGGATTGAAATGAACGAATGTAAAGTTAGAGGATTGAAATGACTTCTGGTGAAACTTAGAGGGTGTGTTTTGCATTTTAGTCTTATTATTATTATTATTATTATATTGGATAAGTAAGTTTAATTGAAGATGAAAAACTAATGATTAAAACAACCACCAAATCTAAGAACTTGAACTTAAACAACTAAGGAAACATAACTAGAAATGTGGAATTGTAGCTTTGGAGAATCTTTCCTTTACTTTCACTTTTTAGTACCACATAAGATACTTTCAATTTTGATTGGTTGAGGAATATTGGGAATCTCTGTTGTCTTCTCTTTTAGAATTCATCTGTTTTTTTTTTTCCTCTCGTAATTTTAGCTCTTAATTTGTTGTGTTTGCTCGTGTTCTTACCGTGTACTCAGGCTTTGTCCTTTTTCATTTCAATAAAACTGATTACTTTTATGAATAAAAGACTATCATTTATATTCTAAATTATCTTTTCTCCATTTTATATGAGTTTTTTCAAATTTAAAATTCCTTTCTTTCTATTAGTCATTAAAAAAAAAAAAAAAAAAAAATTTACTACTATCTCTAACTTTTTTTATTTCCTAAGTGTACTTTTTTTTTCATGCATTCCTTGCATTGTAACAGATAGTTGGAAATATGATAATTCAAGGTGTTAGTCTTGATTACCTCCCAAAATATGGAGATGAATTTACTAATAAAACTGCACAATATACTGTGTTATTTCTGTCTCACACTCCCTAGACCGGTGCTTTATTTAAAGCACCTTGTAGATGAAACTATTATTTGATTTTGAAAAGAAGGCACAGCTGTACCATGTGCTCTGGAAGTTTGAGAATTTTAGCAAATTATAATAAATACTTTATGTAGATGGCAGGATGTTTTGCAGTAGTTCCCATTGTTTCATTTACTACAAATACCCCAGTCATTAAAAAATTGTAACCAAGACAAAGGATACAGATTTCATAATATGAAAGGAGCCATGGTTGGTGGAAGAGGGGGGTTGTTAATGCTTCTATTTTTTTTAATGCATTTGTTTTAAGCATGTTTCCACAATCTCCAATCGATTCTATTTTCAATTTGAGGTTTGGCTAAATTTGATGATTCAAGGTTGGCTGTGCACAGATTACAGGCCTGGGAAATTGATCATTTGAACATTATGTAATTGGTATTGTGAGGCCTGGTAACAGACTGGGTCTTTTGGTGAATACTTTATTGACTAAACAAATTCAATTAGGGGACAACAGCTCATCGTCGGATTCTTACTTTGGATAATCTCATGATTAGGTGTCTCTCTTTTGTGAATTGGTGTTGTATGTGCCGTTGCAATGGGAAATCTGTGGACCATCTCCTTCTTCATTGTCCTGTAGCACATTCTTTATGGGTGCATATGCTTCAGGTTTTTGGTATTCAATGGTATTCAATGGGTCATGCCAGGCTCTATGGCGGGTTTGTTATTTTGTTGGAGATAGTTTGTTATTTTGTTGGAGAATGTAGACACTGGCTTGGGAACCATAATTCATATATTTAGAATAGTGCTGTTCATGGGTTGATCTGGGTCGGGTTTGGACTCAACCTGGACTCGGCCCACTCAGGTTGGGTGGAAGAAGATCAGACCCACAACTGACTGCTGATCACCAAGGGTTGAGTTGGACGGATTCTAGAAAATGATCAGTTAGTTTGGTTGAAATTGATGAAGGGCGGCCGTGGGTGGAGGAGAGCAAATCTTGGCCGAGTCTGAGCGGAGGAGAACGAAACATTGCCGGAACTGAGTGAAGGAGAGTGAAATTTTGCTAAACTTGAGTTTAAACATTGCCGGATCTAAGGCAAAGTCACCCAATCTAAGAGAATTTGAGAAAAATTTCGCCAGATTTGAGCCAAAAGTCACTAGATCTAAGTAGATCTGAGAAAAATAAAACCGAATCTAAGTGGAGGAGGGCTGATGGTCGCCGGATCTGAGTGGAGGAGGGCTAATCTGAATTGGTGGTTGGTCGGGTTGGGTGGCTTGGGTTTTAGAGGAGTAAACCCGCCACTCAACCCGCTAGACTTGGGTTTTGAAGGCTGAGACCCGCCGCCAACGACCAAAGTCATCAGATTGGGCAACGAATGAGTAAGTTTGGACGGGTTTGTCAGTTTGATCAGGTGTCCAGGTTGCTTGGACACCCCTAATTTGGAATTTGGTTCCAGGCTGTTTGATGTGGATTGTTTGGATGGAACTGAATTGTCGCTTCTTTGAGGATATTGAGAAATCGTTGGTTGAGTTTAAAAATTTGTGCCAGCGTGGACTTTTTGATTGGTCTCACTGTTGGGGTTTCACAGATAGTTCTTCTCTTATAGAGTTCCTTTCTTCTTTTAGAATAGTCTCTTGATTTCTTTTTTCTATCATTTATTATTATTTTATCCATGTTCATCGTGAACACACTGTATTCTTCTTTCTTTATCTTTGATCAATAATATTACTCTTATTACGTATAAAAAAAAAAAAAAAATCAATTAATTAGTAGATGCTGTATCAAAGAGTGGAATTTTTTATTTTGTTTTATTTTGTTTTGTTTTGTTTTGTGTGTGTGTGTGTGTTTATTGTGGTTTAATTGGAAGGAGTGTAATTCTAGGATGTTCAATGAGATGGAATCCTCATTGCTTCAATTGAAATTCCTGCATTTGAGGTATTTATTTGATTGGTTGTGGGCAATTGTAGGCGTCGATTGTTACTTATCAAAGAAGAAAGAGTGGGGGGTTTTTTTTTGTTGGCGTTGGGGGGGGGGGGGGGGGGGGGGCAATTGTTTCTCTTTGCCTGAATGTTTAGATCATTGTAGTCTTTGTATACTTCCCAGTACTAGGGTTTGCCCTTTCTTTTAATAAAATAAAAAAAACTATTGAAAAGGTTGTACTTAGTGCACAAAGCTCCCACTTCTGTGGGGTTTGTGAGAGGACTGCAAGGTGATTGGTAGTCAGACTTACTAGATTGGTTGCCTGCATCAAGTAAAACTTAATTAAAAATATTTCTTACTTTATGGATGCAATGGCTGAGTATATGCTACAATATGTTGTACAAGGAATTCAATCTACATTTTCTATCTTCTCTGGTTGCTTTTACATATGGGACAGGGTGTATCAATAAGGTTATTTAGAAAAATAGTATTTGGATTTTGATATGGTTGATGTGTGAATAACTTTGGAACCCTATTTTTGGAAATAGTGAAAATTTTGCTTCTCTGTTGGTGTTGGCTGTTTTAAACCGTATATGTTATTCTTTTATATTTTTGTTTAGTTCTTGTAGTTAGGATCTATTTTTGGTCAGTGTCTCTTTTGTCAGTTTGAGGAAACTTTTAATAAAATTAAACAGTGTATTCTTTGGAAAATTGCAGTTCCTGCTATTACAGATGCAAATTGGCAGTCACTTGTTCTTGAATCTGAATCCCCTGTTCTGGTTGAATTTTGGGCCCCATGGTGCGGGCCATGCCGTATGATCCATCCTGTTATTGATGAACTGGCAAAGCAATATGCTGGAAAGATCAAATGCTACAAAGTTAATACTGATGAGAGCCCTTCAATTGCAACCCGTTATGGGATTAGAAGCATCCCAACTGTCATAATCTTCAAGAGCGGTGAGAAAAAAGACACGGTTATAGGTGCTGTTCCCAAATCCACCTTGACTACCAGCATAGAGAAATTCTTGTAGACGTGGTAAATAAAGAACACCTTTACAGTAATAAGCTATTTCTGGTGCTCGTTTCTTTTCTTTTTAGCTTCTGATGTCCTAAGTTTGGACAACTGCTCCCATAATAAAATGATATTCCTCCTGTACAGTTATCAGATGCAGCTATATGTTTAGTCATCCTTAGAAAATGTACTGACTGATATACTTGTTATATGAATGTCTATTTTATAATGTCTTCTGTATATGATTAAATATGGGCATTATTGGCTTATGTTTCTTTGTATTATTATTGAAGACAATATAAGTGGCTATGTGAGTCTGTGGCTATATGTAATTGTATACATTGAATTGGTAGATATTAGGTCTAGGAAAGCTATACCCTTTCTCGGCGTTTCAGCTAAGAGCAAGTGTAGGTCTAGGGAAGGCCAGAACCAAGCTAAAGAGAGATTATTTGTTGGGGAGATCATTGGGTAAACTGTCCTTCAGTCACTATTTTGCCAAGGGAGTGTTAGGTTAGAAGTCACCAAGAAAGAGATGTGAGTAGTAATGAATACCGTCAGATGACTTAGAAAAACCAAGAAATATTTCTGGTGAGAAACGAGAACATATGACTACTGTCGATTCAAATGCCAAAGGCTCTTTTCTACTTTTCTCGAGTTTTTAGATTCTTCATTTAGTAGTCCTCCGTGTCTCTGGGTACATTTACCCTGTATTTGAGCCTTCTACCTCTTGGCCCTTTTCTTAGTATTGCCGTATTCTGGTAGAACGGGAATTAAAAAGGTACAAAAACAGTGTGGAGAGATGATCACAAGAGCGGGGTCAGACGATTAATCAAATGACTTGTATGATGATAGTTTAGGAAGTGAATCAATAGTTATTTCTCAATCAATGGTGATTTCTCATATACAGATGATACTCTTATTTTTTTATAACACTCAACCTTCATTATTTAAAAGACTCTGAACCAGTTATATGGGAAGGTCAATTCAATAGAAGTAAAGCTTGACAAATTCTCCGCCATGAAAGGAACTTTGGATGGGCTCAGTAGTCCGTCTTGGCAAATTTTCAGTTAGAATCCACCGTTGATCAAGTCTCCAAATAGAAAGGCTCTCTCCCAAGTAGGAGCTTCTCTCTCTCACCTCCGTGTGAGCTCTCTCTCCACCTCCGTGTGGCCTGCTCCACCACCTCTGGGTGGGTTTCTCCACCTCTGTGTGGCTATTCTCCACCACCAGAGTGTGGGTCCGTTCAACCCACTTCGATTGTGGGCTCTTTACTAATTTTCTAGAAATCCCTAAATCTAACCCCAATATCGGATTCATACAATCCATCTACCTAACCTTTTGTCTTCTCAATTAGACTTGTTATCCTGTCTTGCTGGCGTCGGTGAGGGCAAAACCGGCGAATGAACTAAACCATCGGTTTCAGTTTGGAGTGGGTCGCCTTCCGATTAGCCAAAGCCCGGTCTTCAGCTCTCTGATTCTCTTGGACTAGAGGGCTCTTGCTCTTCACTTTTGGCGCATGTCCTTGACCACTCCGTAAGCGTACGCTTGGGTCTATTGGTTGTCTTGGGATCTCTGTTTCCATTGTCAGCCCATCATCAGCACCTGGGGAGAATTTGTGTTGACGGTATGGGCGGTTGAATTGCCAGAAGTTCTTTTATGGGGGTGTCTTTGCGGCAAGTGTAGGCACCTTTAAATTTGGTGTAGCGGACCTAAGGAACCCAGCAGTAAGTTGTTCATTTGCTTTAGTATTTTCCCAATTTTGATTATCGGGGTTTAGACTTTGGGCCTTCTTTTATTTGGCTTGTTGGCCTCTCTGCTTGCTACCTTGTCGGTTATGAGCTATTTAAGTTGGAACTGCCGTGGAATTGGCAATCCATGGATAGTTCAAGAACTAATTGATATGGTAAGAATGGAGAGGCCAGACGTGGTGTTTCTCATGGAGACACTAGTTGAAGAATCCAAGTTGGAACAAATTCGAGTTAAATTACGCTATGATAACAAACTTGTATGTCCAAGGGATGGTCAGAGTGGAGGACTTGCTTTATTATGGAAAAACACATTTCCTCTTGCCATCAACAATTATTCAAAGAATCATATTGATGCTACCATCCAGCGCTTGAAGAAAGGTCGTTGGAGGCTTACGGGTTTCTACGGACACCCGGAAACTTGCAAGCGTCAAGAATCATGGGAATTTTTAAGACACCTATTGAGAGATATGGATGAGGCATGGTTTTGCCTTGGAGATTTTAATGAATTACTAAGCATTGATGAGAAGTGGGTTGGGGGGGGGGGGGGCGTCAGAGGTCGGAAAGGCAAATGCAACAGTTCAAGGATGCCTTGGATGATTGTGGATTAATGGACTTGGGATACAGGGGTCCAAAATTTACTTGGTTCAGAAGGAACAGCGAAGAAGCGGGCATATTTGAAAGACTTGATCGTGGGGTTGCAAACCCGGCGTGGATAAATACTTTTCATGAAGGGTATGTACAGCATTTAACAGCGGCCTTCTCGGATCATAGGACAATTATTTTGAGAACAAAAAATAGAGACAAAGGGAAGAACCATCCATTTCGGTTTGAATCAATGTGGGTGGGCTGAAAAGGGTGCGAAGATGCTGTTAGAAAGTCATGGGATGAGGAGGAAAGAGATGGATATATGGAAAACCTCCTTGAGCGTATTCAGTTATGTGCTCGGAATTTAGGAGAATGGAGTAAAAGAGACTTTGGAGAGATTACCAACCTTCTACAGGAAAAGAAAAAAAAGTTACATAAGCTTAGAGAGGAACCCAGAACTGAGGACATTGTCCAACAAGAAGCTGACTTGAGAAGAGAGGTAAATGTGCTCTTGGTAAAAGAAGAAAAGATGTGGCATCAGAGGTCTAGAATTAATTGGCTGCAAAGCGAGGATCAAAATACTAAATTCTTCCACACTCATGCCTCAAGGAAAAAGAGGGGCAATTGGATTCAAGGAATTGAAGATAATGATGGAGTTTGGCATGAAGATATAGAAAAAATTGAGGATGTGGCTGCACAATATTTCACAAACCTTTTCACATCAATGAGACCTCAGCTAGATGAACAGTCTCTCAGAGGAGTACACAAAGTCATTACCGACGACATGAACAGGGAACTTTCACAGGAGTTCACGATAGAGGAGGTTTCCCTTGCTTTGAGACACATGGCTCCCCTAAAGGCCCCCGGGCCAGATGGTATGCCTGCACTCTTTTATCATTCATTTTGGCATATTATTGGGTCTCATGTTACTAATGCTGTTCTTTCTTGTCTAAACTCATGCAAAATACCAGAAAGCATAAACCATTCTTTCATTACCTTAATTCCAAAAGTCCCAAGCCCCAAAAGAATGTCTGATTTCCGCCCCATTAGTTTATGTAATGTTATTTATAAAATCATGTCTAAAGTGATAGCTAATAGACTAAAGCCTATTCTATCTAAAATCATATCTAAAACTCAAAGTGCTTTTGTTTTTGGTAGACTGATTACAGATAATGTTTTGGTGGCGTTTGAAACACTTCATTACATGAAAACTAGATGTGAGGGTAGAAAGGGCTATATGGCTATAAAACTCGACATGAGTAAGGCATATGATAGAGTTGAATGGGGATATCTTAGTCAAGTTATGAGAAAAATGGGTTTTGAGGAAAAATGGATCTCTTTGATTATGCAATGTATATCTTCAGTTTCATATTCTGTTCTGATTAATGGTAAACCTCGCGGTTCTATTCACTCGGAGAGAGGTTTGTGTCAAGGCGACCCTCTCTCCCCATACCTGTTTCTTATCTGTGCAGAAGGTCTATTAGCTAAATTGAAAGAAGCTGAGCTGGAAGGAAAAATCACAGGTGTGGCCATAAGTTAGGGAGGTCCTAAGATCACAAACCTTTGTTTTGTAGATGATAGTTTACTCCTATGCCGGGCAAATATTGAGGAGTGCAGAAATATTCTACAAATCCTACAGAAATATGAAATGGAGTCCGGGCAAAAATTGAACCAAGACAAGACTACTATCTGTTTCAGCAAAAATGTGGAGGAAGATACAAAGAATGCCATACAAGCAAGACTCAACATTCCAGAGATAAAAGAATTCGAAAAATATCTTGGCATGCCTTCTTTTGTGGGGAGGAATAAAAAAGCTTCATTTAGCAACATAAAGGAGAGGGTGTGACGAGTGATACAAGGGTGGGGTGAAAAAATGTTGTCACAGGCCGGCAAGGAAATTCTAATTAAGGCAGTCGCACAAGCAATCCCCACGTATGTGATGAGCTGTTTCTGGCTTCCCACCTCTCTTTGCAAGGAACTAGAGATCATGATAAGGAAGTTTTGGTGGGGTGGTGATGATAGGAGGCACAAGATCCATGGGGTAAATTGGGAGAGACTTTGTAAACCCAAATTTGGAGGCGGTTTGGGGTTTAGAAACATCAAGAAGTTTAATGAAGCTCTCCTAGCAAAGCAATTTTGGAGATTATTAAACAGCAACAGTTCATTGGCCTACAAAGTTCTCCAACACCGCTTCTTTAAGGATGGGAATATTCTTAAACTAAATGACCGGGCTAAGGGGTCATATGCTTGGAATAGCATAAAGGGCGTCAAACATTTAATAGAGGTGGGCAGTAGGTGGCGGATTGGGAGAGGTAACAAAGTGAAAATTTGGGGAGACCCATGGCTGCCAAATTCACATACACACAAGGTCCAGTCCCCAGTTAGTCATTTACCTCATGATGCTAAGGTTGAAGAGCTCATTGATTGGGAAAACATGAGATGGAGAGATGATCTTATTGACCAAATTTTCTGGCTGGAGGAAGCTACTCTTATTAAAAAAATCCCGCTAAGCAATCGAAAACCACCTGACCGTTTGATTTGGGCTGAATCAAAGGATGGCAAATATACAGTCCGTAGTGCATATCGAATGGCTCTTGCTAGGGAGGAAGCTAATCAACCAAGTAGCTCTCGCACCAAAGAGAATACTATTTGGCGTAAGATATGGAAGCTGAACATCCCTCCAAAGATCAAGCATTTCCTTTGGAGAGCATTAATTAACTCACTGCCTACTAAGTTGAATTTAAAGAAACGAGGAGTACAAGTTTGGGAAGTTTGTGAGAGATGTGGTGCAGAAAAAGAGGACACAAACCATATCCTATGGCTTTGTCCTTCAGCAAGAGTTGTGTGGGAAAGCAGCCCAATTTGGAGCTTGTGCTGTAACTCTCAGCACCAGAACTTTGAGGAGGTGACAAAATTTATTCTCCAATTAGACCAACTGGAGATACAGGAGCTGTTTGCAATCCTAGCTTGGTCTTTATGGTTTTGCCGAAACAAGATAAGAGTGAATGAGCTTGATAAAGTCCCTCATGATGTGGTTTCTTGGGCCAACAACTTCAGAGATGAGTATCAATCCATAAAGAAAGGAATGAAAGCTGATAGACCAAAGGAAAATTTGAAATGGGTACCACCCCCTCAAGGCTGGTTCAAAGTTAATGTTGATGGAGCCATCTTCAAAGAAACTAATAAAGCAGGCATTGGTGTGGTGGTGCGTGACAGTCAAGGATGGGTGCTGGCAGCTTTGACAGAGAAAGTGGATGGTGTTCAAGATGTAGAGGTCATTGAGGCATTGGCTATCTGGTGGGCTACCAAGTTTGCAATTGAAACTAGTTTCAACTGTGTTATAATTGAGAGTGACTCTCTCTCGGTGGTTAAAGCTATCCAAGATATTGCCGAATCTACTTGTCACATGGGAAACATCATTGAGGACGTGAAGCTCTTGTCAAAGACCATGAAAAGCTGTGAATTTCATCACACAAAGAGGGAGGCAAACCAGGTTGCACACACCTTGGCCCGCAATGCCATCAAGGTTGACTCTGAGTTGGTCTGGATTGAAGAAATTCCCCAGTGTGTGTCTGATGTAATCCAAACAGATGCTGTGTAATAGCTGTTTCTGTGTGTCTTTCATCTTTGTTTTAATGGATCTGGTTTCTCCCAAAAAAAAAAAAAAAAAGGTCTCCAAATCCTCTAAATCAGGCCCTAGTGTAGCCTCTATGCTTCCCTCAGATTCAATACATTTTTCTTCTATAAATTCCTACGGACTAAGCACTGGTTAAATGCTCCCACAACAAACACAATCCACAATTGTGTTCACGCATCAAGGTGCTGATTTTATGGAAAAGAATCAACCTTATCGTCCATCCTTGGTCTGTTATTTACTAATGCAAATAGAGGTGTGTTAAAATGGAAGTTAATGACTTTTATGGTGAGGGCAATATTGGTTGCATTGAATAAAAAGCTTTTTTTAGATGGTATAGCTTAAGCAAAGAGCGATCTTAATTTTTATTTTATTTTTTTAACTTGAGAGGGATAACTATAATATTGTGGGAAAAGTATAAACAAAAACTCACCAAGTAGTCATTCAATATTGGGAGGACCTGCGAAGTATTATGACTCATTACTTTATACTACCTAATTACAAGCTACGAGCTCTTACTTTATACTACCTAATTACAAGCTACGAGCTCGCTTGCAATTTCCACAGGTGGTGCAAGGAGATCTTCTATTGAGGAGTACACCAACAGTTCTATTGCTTGGCTATGAGATTGGGATTCCCATGGAATGAAGATGTGAAGATTTCTATCCATTGCCAAGTCTTAATCTTAATATTTAATTTCTTTGAGTTTGGCTGCAACAAGGCTTAATACTATGGCGGATGCAATTCAAGTTGCATATCAAATGTGTTGGGTTAAAGAATTGACCCTATTGAATTAACCAATAACCCAAATTGATTGATTAATTCAATTACATGCAATAATCAATTAAGGAACAATGATATTGTATCAACTAAGTATAGCAAAAAATAAATTAACAAAACGATACGTTCATGATGGGGAAACCCTCATAGGCAAAATCCCATGGGGTGATTACATAAGTAGCCTTGATAGATAGGTTGCTATTGAGACTTCTGTTGAGACAGCAATTGTAACACCAATTTGAGCAGTTATTGAGCTTGCTTTGATTGTCTTTAATCTATACCACTTGAACTTTATTGAATAATCTAGACTAAGACTCAAATACATCAAAAATGTGTTTTTACTTGGATATGCCAATGTTAGGCTTGTCTACAGGTTGGGTCGAGTTGGTTTTAATTTGAACCAAGACTCGACCCATCGGCATTGGGTGGAAGACAAAGGGACCTAAAACTGACCGTTGGCATCAATTGGTTGAGTCGGTTTTGGGTTTGGTTGGTGGTGAAGATCGCTGAAATCTGCAAAGATTTGTTGGATTTTGCAAAAATTCTCCAAAATTTTTTGGGATTTGGTTAAATCTCCCTAAAACAAAGCTTGATCTTGCTAGATTTGACTGGATTTTTTTATATAGCATTGGTCTGGTCGAGTCAAGTGGCTTGGGTTTTCGAGAAGAAAACCCGCCACTCGACTCGTTGGCGTCGGTTCTTTAAGGTGGATACCTGCTGTCAACCAACTGGAGATTTGATTCGACTGGAATCATGTTGGCGTTGGACGGTTTGGTCGGGTTTTCAGGTGGTGGTTGGCTTTGGACACCCCTAACCAACATATATGACCCTAACAAAATGGAATAGGAGACTAAAAAGAAAGTCATAATAAGAGCAAAAATGGCAAACATTACTTGAAGTGAGAAAAAAGTTGTGGGATTTAGGCTTTGTTTGTTGTTATTGTTGTTAAACAAAATGCTAATTAAGAGAAGTTTGTTGATAAGTCTCAAAATAATTTGACCCCAAATAAGATGTTCGTTTTAGTACATGTTCATCATAAGGAAGTAGTAGTTCTAATTATAGAATAAATATCATACTTGTCAAGGATTTTCTAGTTTTTTTTCTCTCTTTTCTTTTTTGGTTGCTGGTGGAAAAAGAAGGAAAATATTAGAACTACAACTTTTGCTACAACATTTTCCACAACTTGCTCATGTAGCAAGTCATGAGTGGTGGAGTAAAAGTGGTGGGTTTACAACTCCACCACTCATGACTTGTCACGTGAACAAATTGTGGCAAAATTTATGGTCTTAGCATTACTCAAAAAAGAAAGATTGTGATGGAGGAATGAGAATTATAACGGATAATGTGATAGGTGAAGAGAGGGAATTTTTTGAAACTGTGAGGCCTGATGTTGTTGGGTATTTTTATGGGTTTTTTGTAGGGTTCATAAAGGATTTTTTTATTTATTTTTTATATTATTTCCAGGATTTTTTTCCTTGCCAGTTTTCCATAAATAGAAACCCTCACCTCACTATATGGGGCGGCCTTCACAATCTAACAAATTCCCCCTGTATACACTCGATTTTGCACCTATAATTTAATCTTGAAAGATGATTAGAGTGACCATTCATATACCCAAAATTTAGAGTTGCATTACATGCATTAATTCATTCATTGCATATCATAAAAATGATCTTAAGGTTCTAACAGTTGCAGCGGTATGTCTGATTTCTAAATTGGACCGTCGGCTTGAAAGATATCACATGATCAAGTTTGCACGATCTGCATGCATTTTGTTTGGGTAGAATCGACCACACATGATTAATTTAAATTAATTTTTATTGGTTAATCAATTATTATTAATTTAAATAATTTTGTGATTGGTTATTAGTTAGTGTCAAAAATACTAAAATAGACTTGTTTGCATGAGAATAAAGTGGATAAACAAATAACAAAGAAGTTGTGGATAATCAAGCCTTTTTAGAATATTTATCAACAAGATAATTATCACTTTAAAGACCTAAATATCCAGAAAAGGGGACTAATTTTTAAAATACAGATTAAAAATGCATCTAAGTGCAATTCCCAGCTCAAAAATCCTCAAAAAAGAAGTCCAAATTGGACCAAAATTCAAACACGAGCTCGGCACTCTTGGAGTGTTGATCAGCACATGAAAAGTGCTGACCGGCACTTTCCAAGTGCCAATTGGCACAAAATCGTGGTTCGGCCTGAGGACTATTGGATTGAGATGACCTTACCCTTTTCATTTTTTTAGAGATAAGGATGCGTCTCAATTTGTATTTGGTCATTCAGCTAATTTTTCATAGCATTCCAACCTCTATAAATAGGGGATGCCTCTCAAAATTCAAAATTCATCACACTTTCTAATCCCCTCTTTCTGGCTCTTCTCTTTTGAATTTTCAGTTCCCCTTACGTTAAAGACGTTCTAGAGGCTTTTGCTTTAGGAACTTTTTTTTTGTAAGAAAAGTATTTTAGGCTTCAAAGAGGTGAACAATCTTCTTTGAATTCTAAAATATTCTTTCATTAGAAGAGTGCGCTCATGCAAGAGATATTCAATAATTTTGCTTCTTTCTTTTCTTTCTCCAATAATTTTTATTGTTTGATGCATGATTGTGTTTGACATGATTTATTACATTTTGTTCTTAGTATATAATCATCATGCTTTGCTAGAATTTTCTTTAACATGTTCTTAGATAACTGTTTATTGCAATCCTTTTTTCCTAAGTTTCAAAATTTGCACATGACTATCAAAGATTAATTTTTACAAAAACTGATATGTATTTTTCAAATCTAATTTTTTTAATTCAAAAACTGATCTATATTTTTCAGATCTGATTTTTTTAACATAAAATTGATCTGTATTTTTATTAAATACAGATCTGATTTTTTTCAAATTCAAAACTAATCTGTATTTTCATTAAATATAGATCTAATTTTTTTTCAAAATTAAAACTGATTTGTATTTTTATTAAATACAGATTTGAAATTTTTTTTTAATACACAAAACTTATTTGTATTTTCATTAAATACAATTTCTATTTTTTCAAGACTTAAAATTGATCTGTATTTTCATTAAATACAGATTTGATTTTTGTTACAAAATTGCAAATTTGGAAATTTAAAAGAATGTATTAAAAATTAGGTTGAAGTCTTCTCTTAATATGTGATGCATGCATAATGAATTTATCTCATAAATGTGAATGCTCTTTCAGAAGTTTTTTTTTTTTTTTTTTTTTTTAATTTTTTAATTTTTTAATTTTTTATTATACTTGTTTACACAAAACAGATCTGATTTTTTTATACAAAACATTTTTTTTTTTTTTTAGCTTTTCAAAATAGATCTAATTCTTTTTTAAAAATCTCATTTTTTTTTTTCCTTTTACAAAAGATAGATATGATTTTAACAAATTAAACTTTTTTATTTTTTATTTTTTAACTTTACACAAAAACAGATCTGATTTTTTTTTTTTTAACAAAATATTTCTTTTTATCCTTTATAAAAAATGATCTTTTTTTTTTTTTTTTTTTTTTTAACAAACAAAGTTTTTCTAATTTTTAAAACATATATGATTTTTCTTTTAAAAGAAGACATATTCATGAGGCAAATTTATTTAGATTAATTCTTGTCAAGTGTTTGTCATGTGAATTCAACATCTCATCCAACATCATGCAAAAAAGGGTATATTGGTCATTAGAGTCTAGAAGACCAAATTCTGTATGAACAAAATGGTTACCTAACACCTTCCCATTCTGTAACCTAGCCCCCGAGTTTAGGATTTTTGGATAGGTAGATTAGTGTCTTCTTTTTTTTTTTTTTTTTTTTTTTTTAATAATTTTGGTAGATTGTAACTAGGACCAAAGTTTTGTATTCTTTTGCATATATTGTAGCTAGGACCCAAAGTCTTGTAAGGTTTAATTTACCAAAATTGTACTCTTCTTTATTCAATCAATGACATTCAAAGTGTTTTGAATATGTCTTTTGTATTTAGTTTTTTTTTTTTTTTTTTTTGGTATAAAAAAAAGTGGCGACTTCACACCACTACCCAAAAGAGAGGTGCCCTTAAAAGCACCCAAATGTCTTTTTGAGAGTACCCCTTCCTTTTTAAAAGAGACACGGTCTCTCACACCCCCCCCCCCCCCCCCAACATGGTTAGGTAGAGAACAACAGCGCCTACCTCATCCTCTCCCTTCATCACTCTCTTTCTAACATTTTCCTCCCGTAACACCTAAAATCCCTCTGACAACCTCAATTTTATCTACAATGCTAAAATCTGAATCCATTTGTTATGATATCAATAGTGTTCAAATAAAGAGTACAAGGAAAGCACCATAGAGATACCTAAATTGGATTTTCAATTTTGTGCTACATATTCATCTAATTTGTTTTTGTTTACTTAAGTGAGTATTGGGTTCAAAATTTGATGAGATTATCCATAGCTTTGATCTACAATCCCTAGAATCCTCCAAAATCTCTCCCTCTCTCTCTCTCTCACTCTCTATCTCTCATACCTGTTGATCTCTAAAGGTTTTTTTTTTAATTTTTTTTTATAGTAAAATTGGTTTATTGTGCTTATTTATTTATTTATTTTTAAAAAGTTTTGTTATTGGTATTTTTGTTGTTGAGTTAATTTTGTTGGGCTTGTATATTTTGCTTTGAATTTTAAATATATAATTTTTTATGGCCTAAAAAATAAGGAAAATGCTAGAATTACAAATTGGTGATATACTAATATGGTCAGTGGTTATTGATAAGTAAAAAAAATGATGTAAGTGGTGGGCTCAAATACGAACCAATAAGAATGTGTATATCAATAGTTTGTAAAAATGTTATAGATGAGTTTGAGAATTGTTTTGGAATTAAAACCAAAATGCTAACAATTTTATTAGTTAGCATTGTTTCAAAACTATTTAGAAAACAAAACATCTCAAGTCTCTTAGACATGATTTCACTATAGCAACTCGAGTCTCAGGGACTTGAGTTTTATGTACTGACAGTGTTGAGGTGGAAAAATTTTCCATGTGGAACTCGAGTTCCATAAAGAAATATTGAACAAGGATGAGAGATCAACAACGAAGGCAGCAGATCAAAAAAGAAGAAGAAGGCAACAAACTAGAGAGGTCAAACAAAAACAACGAAGCAACAAACTAGTTAGATAATAAAAAAATAAAAAAATAAAAACGAAGCAAGAGATCAAAAACGGAAACTATCCCTTTCTCAGACCTCCCTAACCCAAATCCCCATGAACCCAAATCTCCCTAACCCAAAACCTTCGGTTCTGATCTTCCTAACCTAAACCCTTTGGCTTGGACTGAACCTAGGCGGTGGCGATGGTGAAGGCTCTAGGTGAGGGAAGTTGGCTTGAATTGAATCTTGGTGGCGAAGGCTCTAGTCAGCGGTAGCGAAGGCTCCAAGCGAAGGTTTCGTTTTCCTCTATTATTATTATTATTATTATTATTATTATTATTTTTACCCTTCTTCTTCTTTGTATTGCATGAATTGGATTTGTGCAAAGGTTTTCTTCTTCCTCAGGCAAAGGTTTTGTTTTCCTGTAATTATTTTTTTTTTGGTGCAAAGTAAGAACTCAAGTCTCTAATACTCGAACTCCACCTGGATTCTGTCAGCACATGGAACTTAAGTCTTTAAGACTCAATTTGCTACAGTGAACTTGAGTCTAAGAGACTCGAGATGTTAGTATCCTAACTAGTTTGGAAACGATGCTAACTAATGAAATTATTAGCATTTTGGTGTTAAATTGAAAAAAATCCGTAAGTTTGTAGCTGTAACATTACTTTTAAAAGATTCAATGATTGTTAAAAGGAGTAAAGTTTAATTTTATAGAACAAAATTACTAAAATTAATACATATAATTGTGTGTGTGTGTGTATATATATATTTGTTAGGACATATGTGATTCACTTGTTAGGAATATATGTCACTATTTTATGTAATTGACTAATCCTTTGACAAAACGCACTTTACTTGTATTTGGGTAGATTTAGAATGTGTTTAATACTTTAAGAAATTTTGTTTCAAGATCAAGTGTTGAAGCCATGCAAGTCTATGAGCTTGAAGAGTTGTTTAGCCCCGTGGCTCGACAGCAGCTCGACAGATAAGGTATCTGTTGAGGTTTATGAAAAACAGAATTTCAGTTCTATTTTGACTCTAATCCGTGATTATATGTTTGGACTTTCTTTTTTCACAACCTTAGACATATAAAAGGAATATTTTAAGGGTCGTCAAAGAGGACACAAGTTGCACAAGTGTTAAGCAAAGTTTGTTCAAACAATTTGTGATTGGAGACACAGTTTGCCCTAGTTCATCATTCTTATGATGAAGTTGCTGTGTTTGTGCACTGTAGGGTTTTGTGACCAAACATCTTCTTTATCTTTATCGTTGGGATGAACTGAAGAATTTTGTAACTAACAACCTTCTCTAGTTGGTGATTGAAGTCGCGTACTGTGATCCGCGCAATTGGTTAGTCACATACTGGTAGTCGTGCATCAAAAGGAGAAATTGTCACTACAGAACAAGTTTAATTGGGTATTGGGGTAAGGGTACAACTATAGATTGGTACAAGATACTGGGATTCATTTACTTGTAATCGCTTGTTGTGATAATAATGGAATTTCGAGAGTGGTGACCTTAAAATCACTCTGTAGGGGTTTTTTGTCATGTAGGTTTTCTCCATTCGTCGTGTCAATTTATTTTTCGCTGCATACTTAGTTTATTGGTAATTTGTTTGTGCTACTACGCGTTTACATGTTAATTTGATTAATTAATAAACTTAACTAATTAATCAATTAATCTATTACAAGGGGTCAATTCATTTTTGGCCTATCAATATTATAAAGGAGGGAGGTGGCATTGTCCTTCAAAATTCAATGTATGGTTCTATATCTCTATGCAGACTAAACTACTTCAATTTGACGTATTTCATCTTTCTTTCTTTTCTTTTCTTTTTATTTTTATTTTTATTTTATTATATAGAAAACTAATATTAATAACATTTGACAAATTCCGTAGTACATTGCATGAGTTACATGCTAGTACTAGTAATGCAGTGGAACATTACAATTTGAAAATGCTGATGGGATCCAGGAGATAAGATATGGACAAATCGCTGTTGGCTGTTAAACAAGTTCTGAGATATAAGTATTGCCAATTTGCCATAATAATAATTGGGACAGTGAGACAAAGCGGGGATGCCAAAGTTCTGGTTTGTATACTAGCTGCGTTGGTTCGTAATTTTATTTACTTTTTGGTTTAAAGCATTGACATTTGAGATGCTGATGCCTCAGCCTTACCCTTTGCCTGTGTCTCCGCCTTTCCCTCTGCCTGTGTCTCCGCCTGCACATGTGTATCTGATTTTTTACTTTTTATATTCAAAAGAGAGAGATTTATTAATCTCGGTGGCCTATATTGTTGACCTGAGTTATTGTGATGAACTTTCATGTTTGAATTTTTTGCACATATTGTTGTGTGTTACAAATATCGCCAACAGCCTTTTGCTCCTTTGTTTGTTAGTTGCTACCTGTAGTTCGAAATCTGAGTTGTGTTCCTATCTGGGATATATCCGTAATAGGGTCATCAACACAAAATACCATCTCAAAGAGGCAAATACAGCAGCACCAATGGCTCCAGATTCTATTTCATGCTAGTTGAACAATAAATTCATTTCTTTTAAGCCTCCTAAACAAATAAGCAAGAAAAGCAGGGTAGAACCAGTATATTTACTTAGGGCCAAACTCTACTGTCAAAACATAATTCACACATAATATACGCTAGCCTCATCACACGCACAGACGAGTTTTTTTTTTTTTTTGGATTTTTGTTATAATTTCTCATTATTTCAATTTGAGATTTACACTTATTTTTCCACAAAAATTGCATGTTTAGAACCACTAATATGGCCAAAGTTTAATAAGGCTAACTCTAAAAAATAACACCAAAATAGCATTGAAATTTGTTTAGTTATTATTATTATTATTATTAATTTTTTGATGTGATATGTGTCATTTTATTATTATTATTATAAAAATTGAACGGTGGTTTTTTAAAAAAAATTTTATATGGAAGGTGGAATGAATTTTTTAGGAAAAGGCGGAGATTGTCGAGAGTTTTTATTTTTTTCAATTTTTTTTGTTATTAATTTTTGTTGATTTACGATTTTAACCATATTTCTTATTTTTTTGGAATAAGGACAAGTTAATTAAATTAAATTTAAGCGTATTTTTATTAGTCAAAAAGACAATAACTAACTTTCTGAATCCTCTTAATATATAGAGATATATTTATACATATACATGTTTATGCATGTGCAAGGTTGTGTGAGATAAAATGTATGGTAAAAACCAACGTTAAAAATATTGTTTTGAACTCCATTTTAGTTTGTTTATTGAAATAAAATATTTCTATACTCATAAATACCAGTTTACTTTTTGAAGATATATATATTCTAGGTCAAACACATATTTTAATTGTCATGAATCTTAAAATTATAAGTCCCTACTTCACCTAATATTCCAATCTCATATCCAATATTAATAGTTATTATTATAATAAATTTATAACCACAACAACTTTTTTAGAATATAATAACAATAATATATATATATATATTTTTTAAAAGTGAGTAACACGTGGAGGGGCTGAAGAAGACACAAAGGTAGCAAGCTTTTAATTCTCCTTTTAAATTACAATGCTAGTCACGTGGAGTGGTTCACAAAATTAAAAATTGGGGCACAAAAGTCAAAATACCAAAGCTGGAGGGTAAAAGAAAGAGGACGGGCAACAGTAAAAGTTAAAAAGAAGGAGAGGACAGAAGGTAGAATAAAGGCCAAAATGGTCAAATGGCTATAAAATCCTAAGTATCTAGTTAGTAGTTCTAATTGCCAAATTATATTATTTACTAGTATCTCGAGTATAAAAGACTCTATTTTGGCCTATAAATCGAGCATCATAGACTCGATTTTTATGTTCTAATGACATCCTATGTGGCATATTTTTCCACATGGACCACATGGAAATCAAGTCTCTAAGACTCGATTTCTAACCCTTATAAATAAGAACAAATCGAAGGAAACACCAGAACATCAGAGAAAAATCCAGAATCCAGAGAAAAAAAAAAAAAACAGAAACAGAAAGAGAGAGAAGATCGAGGTCGGAGACCCAGGCTCGCGCGAGCCCTAGGCCACGCGCGACCTAGGTCTGCTCGAGCCCCAGGCCGTGCGCGACGCAGGCCCGCGCGAGCCCCAGGTCACGTGCGATCTCTCCCTCTAAGCTCTTTCTCTCCCTCTAATACGTAGGCCAGTGCGAGCCCCAGGCCGCGTTGGTGAGGTTCTCTCCCTCTGAGCTCTTTCTCTCCCTTTGATCTGAGCTGGGATGGATGTGTTTGGAGTTTCTTAAATTTGTTTTGGGGTATTTCGGCTTGAACATTAGACTTAAAATTTTTAAAAATTTTTTTGGGTTAGAAATCAAGTCTTAGAGACTCGATTTCTAGGTATACACCATGTGGAAAAAAATGTCACATCAGATGTGATCAACTCATGAAAATTGAGTCTCAAAGACTCGATTTATAGCCCTAAATCGAGTCTCCTAGACTCAAGATGTTAGTAAAAAATATAGTTTAGTAACTAGAACTACTAACTAGATACTTAGGATTTTATGGCCATTTGGCCATTTTGGCCTAGAATAAAAGAAGGGGCATGCTGTTGAGGCTACCGATGAAGTGGGTTACTTGCGATGGTGGCTTTC
The DNA here is from genome assembly GCA_028535905.1 of Quercus berberidifolia. Taxonomy (NCBI): domain Eukaryota; kingdom Viridiplantae; phylum Streptophyta; class Magnoliopsida; order Fagales; family Fagaceae; genus Quercus; species Quercus berberidifolia. The sequence goes on from JAPQVW010000004.1 coordinate 47,153,358, forward strand.
TTCAGGTAACACTTTCTAAAAGTTGAAAATGTTAAAGTTGTATACATTTATCAATATCAGCCGAAATGCACCAAAACAGACCGAAGTGAACAAAAATTTGGTTCAAGGTGGAGCAAGAGGGTGATTCGTACTTGTTTAAGGTCTGGTATGAAATTTTTTGACTGTTCCAGTCGAAATGGAATGGTATTAATAATAATGATAAAAACCACCTGTTATATTAACTACTCATTTTTTTTATTAGTATTTAACGTGTGACTATTCACTCATTAACCAATCACACTACGTACTCACACAATTACATGAATATTTTAATTCTTTTTTTTTTTCCTTAAAATTTTTATTGTCTTCTTCTCTCATTGTATCACATGGAAAATTCAGTCTAATTCATTTAGAGGTACTGGCATTAGCAATTTCAAATAGTCTCAACATCTCGTGCATGTTTCGTTTCAAACAGCTCAAGATGTAGAAGTGAATGGTTTTATCCACTTTTTCTTTTTTTGGAGAGAATTTCAACCTATGACATCCACTCCTAATGATAGTTATTTATCATCAGACCAAGACATTAATAAGTTTTTAGTATAGGTGGGGATTGAACCCCAGATCTCTTATAGTACCTCAAAAATTTTACCAGTTGAGCTAATGGAAATCCACATCCACCAGTAAATTAAATTAGCATTTTCATAATAATAATTAGAACAGAGGGGCAAAGATATAAAAGAGATTTTGTTTTTTCAAGCATTGACATTTGAGATGCCTTAACCTCAGCCTCCGCCTTTGCTGGTGGATCAACAATAAAGATATAAACCTATTTATATTTATGGCATAATATTGTTGACCCGAGTAATTATTCTGATGAACTTGAATAATATACTCAATTACATGTTTGAATTTTTTGCACATACTGTGCATCAGTATTACCATTATTGTCAAGAGCTTGTCGCTCCTCTTTTTGCTAGTTGCTACCTAAAGTTCGAAATCCAAGCTGGTTCCTTTATGAGATATCCGTAATATGGCCATCACCACAATATATATATATATACGTCAATTCAAATAGGCAAATACAGCAGCACTATTGGCCTCAGATTTCATTTCTTTCAAGTTGACCAACAAGCATCTTTCTTTTAAGCTTCTGACGCTTTGCTAGACAAATAAGCAAGGTAAAAGGGGTAAGAACCAACATTTTCAACTTAGGGCCAAACTCTACTATCAATAAATAATTCACACACATAATAGATACATGATACATTTGTACATATAGACGTGTTTGCATGTGTTCGTTTTGAAAAGTAAAAGCTCTTAAATCCGGCTAGTTTGGCAGCAGATTTCAAGTATTGTTGTTCAAAATGATGTGAAAAATTGTAGTTTGAAAAGTGTTGTGAAAACACGTTAAAGTACTCATAATGCAAAAATGTGTTTAGTGTTAAATTACTGATTGTCCCAAAACTTCCCCTTAGTAAGTGGGGGTCCAACAAGTGGAATTTAATATTTTAAATGGAAGGTAGAGTGAAGACAGGGATCGAACTCAATATCTCCTGCTTTGATACTATGTTAAATTATTGATTGTCCCAAAAACTTAAGCTGTTATGAAATGGTGAGTTTAATCACTTAACCATAATTCTAACATTTAGTACCATATTTATAGTAACATATTTTTAAAAAATGAAAAAACATAATTGTGTGATTGGTATGCGTAGATTTTTTTAGAAAAAATGTAACTTTTCTGACATGAACAGTAAAATTTATTTATTTATTTATTCTCTTTCTTTGCTCTTCGTCCCATCTCTCTCATCCGCAAGTCCAAGCTTGAACAATTCATTGAATCAATGCAAACCCAACTGAATCAAAGCCAAATTGCTAATTTTTTTAGTTTAGGCAAAAATTGTATTAATGTATCAAAGAATAAAGAAGCAAAAGAAAAGAAAGAAGGAAGCCCATTCTCCAGACAAGGAAGAAGCAAAAGAAAAAAAAATTACAAGGAGAAAACTGGTCATCTAAACCTAGGAAAGAAGAAAAGAGAAGACCCAAAAATAAAAACCCATCAACTAGGATATTATAAAAAATAAAATAAAAAATAAAAAAAGAAGAAGAAAGAAGAAGAAGATCGAAACATGAACCCATCAACTAGGATATTTAGGAATAATAAAAATAATAAAAAGAAGAAGAAAGAAGAAGAAGATAGTGTGCAAGAGAGAGAGAGAAAAAAAAGTAAAAAAAAAAGAGAAGAAAAAGAGAGAGTGGCAGCGTGCAAGCGAGAGGAAAGGAAAAAGAAAGAAAGAAAGAAAGAAGAAGAAGAGGAAAAAAGAAGAAGAACAAGGAAATAGTGTCCAAGAGAGAGAAAAAGAAAAAAGAATAGTCTAGAGAGAGAGAAAATTGGTTGGGTACTATCAAATCCGTGGTTCCCATGTTTTTAAAAATATTAACGATTGTGCCATTGAGTAATGTTGTTTGATACTTGAAAATTGATATGAAGAACTTTCTAAATTCATTGTTTAAACACCTTAAAATGGGCACCGTAATTCAAACACTCCTAAAAAAAATGCTATCAAATGTGTTTTTTCTTTTGGAATAACAATTTTCAGTGTTTAAACACTGAAAACTATTAAGAAATGATATGTCCATAACATTTTTACAACAAATTTTAAGTGGCAGGATGTTACTGGTTATTATTGTTGGAGCAAAAAAGTAATCTTGGTGTTAAGTTTAAATTTGAACCAATATCAATCAACCACCTATGATTTGTTGTGAAAATGTTGTAAAAATATTGTAAAAATGTTGTGGACATAGTACCTCTCAAAACTATTATTTGGAATCAAGAACCAATTGGGCCTAAAAAAAATGTCCCTCACCTAGTAATAAATAGTGACTAAAACCCCATTTGGGAGTACACTACAAACTCACAAAGTCATTCTAGCTATTTTCCTAGGTCTCGATTACATACTTCTTAATTTGTTGCATAATTAGTCTGCATCCATACATGGAAACGAACTTTGTACCAAAAAGGCTGAACAAATTTATTTTTGGTATTGGTTCTAGCCACTGCCACATACTTAGAGCATTGGCATTGGGTCTTGCCAATGGTATATGTTAGGGAATTTTTGGATCAAAGCACAAAACAAGCTCATTACCTGGTTTTCTAATTGTAAATTTTTTTACAATAGTGCCACAATACCGTCTTACTTATATGACAATACTCTAGTAACTAGTATAATATTAAATTATTATTTTTTCTCTCTGCTCCTCACACTCTCTGTCTCTTTGTCTTCCATTCTCCCTTTGATCTCACTTCCCTCTTCTTTGATTCTCTCTCTCTCTCTCTCTCTCTCTCTCTCTCTCTCTCTCTCTCTCTCTCTCTCTCTCTCTCTCTCTCTCTCTCTCTCAATGCTTGGTTTTTTCTAGCATGGGTGCGGTTGGTTGCAATTGGCTTGTGGTTGGTTAAGATCGGCATGGGTTTGCTTGGTCTGACTTGGGTAGTGGGTGTGCTTGGTCCGGCGTGTGGTTTGCTAGGTTGCAATCGGCATGGCGTGGGTGTGCTTGGTTTGACGTGGGTAGTGGGTTGGTTGAGATCAATTGGGCCTCCAAGTTGACAGAGTAAAGAAGCAAAGATTGGTCCGATCACCACCAATTTGCTGTGTTTCGGTGGTGGATGGTTGCTGCGGCAGTGGGTTTGATGAGTGTGGGTGTGTGTGTTATGGAGATTGGCATGGGTGGTGGCAGAGGTGGGTGGGTTTTGATCGGGTGAGTCATGCAGTGGTGGAGATTGATGTGGTCACAACTATGGATTTTTTGTCTTTTAGGTTCGAATGGGTTGGATTTTAGATTTAGATTGGTTGGATTTTGGATTTAGATTGGTTGGATTCTGATTGGTTGGTTTGGGTTGGCATGGTGCTAATTGGGTTTTTGGTATAGGTTTGCTAGGTTTGTGGCTGGGTTTTTGGTGAGTATTTGCTAGGTTTTTTTTTCCTCCTTTTAATTTGGGTTTTTGGTTCCGGTGGGATTTTGGTGGGCAGTGGTGGTGATTGGATTGTTTGGTTTTTTTAATGGGTTTGTTGAGTTTATGGTGGGTATTTGCTCGGTTTTGTTTTGTTTTTTTGTTTATTTATTTTTTAATTTGTTTTGTTTATAAAAGGGATGACTGTTGATAACGTATTTTGTCAACCCTCAATTTGCGTGCCGAACCCCGAAAAATCCAAAATATTATTTTTTCTCCTTAGGGCCGTGAGAACATACAGAATGACGTGACGCAACCCGTTTGAACATCGGAGCACCCAAAGTGCCTTTTTTAGCCAAAATAACCAAAATGCCCCTAGTTAACCCTAGGTTTGACCAAAGGTCAAACGAGGTCAAAACTCTCACGAAACAACATTTTTCATAGTGTTACATCAAACCCGAACTTCTCAGAGACTTTTGACAACTTTGACCCGAAGTCGATCCCGGGTGGGCCCAAAAACCCTAATTTTGATCTAGCTATCAAAACGGGTTGGAACCAACGCCATTGCGAAGATTATCAAATTCTCGCTCCAACGACTGTTCATGGGAAAAATCGGAGTTAGAATGGCCTAGATATCATGAAAACCGGGATGACTCACCGATCGATGCACCACAAACTTCCGAAAGTCGTAACTTTTGATCCAACCGTTGGATTTTCATGATTTATACCTTTTCAGAAACAGGAAGTCAAGATCTTTGTCACCTCCTAATACGCGTCGGGGCTATAAATAGCCTAGGCACCCCTCAGACCAAGGAAGAACACATTTTTTTGATTTTTTGCTCTTTGCTGGGTCCTTTACACATTTTTTCTCTCTTCAAAACACCAAAAAACTCACAAAAGCACCCCAAAAAAACACATCAAAGTTGCTTGATTCTTCTCTTTTCACTAAAAACGCAAGGTATTGTTCTTATACCCAATCTTCCCTTCCTTGGTCCTACACTTTGGATTTGGGGTTTAGGGGTGTGGATGTAGCTTTTCTAGCTATCATCCACACCCCTAACCTTCTAAATCTTTTTCTAGCATTTATCTTGATATTTTGCTTGCATAACATGTTCTATTGCTTTCTTAGCATGTTTCTTGTTTTATTTGTGTTTCTAGTTTAAATCTCTTGGTTGTTATGTCTTGTGCCATGTTTTATGCTTAGATCTACATCCTTACATGCTTATATGTTTAGATCTACATGCTTAGGGTTCTATGCCACACTTTCCTTTGTTTTGTTCCTCTTTTTTCTTTATGTTAATGTTAGGGATACATGCTCACATGCTTGTATGATGCCGTTGGCTATGCCTTGCTTGGATCTATGTGTTTATGTGCTTTTGTCATGTGTCATGCTTAGATCCGCATTTGTACATATCTATATGCTTGGATCCATGTTCTACCATGTCTATAGGCTAAGCTTTCACATGTTCACACACGTGTAGCCATACCTATTCCTAGACCTATGTTTTCACATGCCTATATGTCTCGATCTATGTTTCGACATGCTTGTGTGCTTGGATCTATGCTCTACATGCATTATGCTAGTTTTCCATATGCTTGTGCGCTCTATGCCATGTTCGTGTGCCTAGACCTAGACCTTGTTTGTCATGCCATGTGCTATTGTAGCCTTTTGTTGCTTTATCTTTCTTTCTTGTGTTTTGGCCTAATGGTTTGGACCCGATCTAGACCCTATGGTCTTTGTCATTGTCCATACACCTTGGCCCACATCAAAGGGTTTGGATCACCCCTATTTGCATGTCCATGCTTGCTTGCTTCTATGCTTTATGCTTTTGTTAGCCTCTCTTGTTCTAGGCTTTGCCATGCTTGACACCCTTAGGGGGTTTGTGGTTGTGTGTTTATGTTTGATGCCCATGAGGCCTTGTTTGGATGTAACCATTTGGGATGCATCACCATGATGTTGGTTGATTTGTGCATACCTTTCCCCTTTTCTGCTTCGTGCGATGATATGCTTACCATGCTTATTTGTGCCACTCGTTGGCTTTCTTTGCATCTTTACACGCTTGCTTACATATACATGCATGAGTCTTGCTTGCTAGTGTATCGTCCATGCTTCAACACAATGAAGTCATGGACATCCGATCCAAACCTACATTTGTCCCTCGCAGACACCATCTTTTGTTTGCTTTCTTGTTTGTTTGCCCTTTTGCTTGTTTGCTCGCTTTCTTGCTTGTTTGCTTGCTTTCTTGTTCTTTGCTTGCCATGTCTATCATGCTTATTTGCTTTTTGCCTCTTTCATACACTCTTTGCACCTTTTCCTTCCATTGTTTTTCTGCTGGTTTTTTATCTTTGCCTTTGCATGTACATACATGGAGTGAAGACGCTTGGAGCTAGGGCACGGTCTCCAGGGTGCAAGCAAAAGGGCGCGAGTGCGAGCATGTAGATGTGAGTTGAGCGGTTGCAGTCAGTATGTTTAGGAGTTTAGTTTCTCCCTTTTGGTCATGTAATCTTTTAAAACCTGTTCCTTCCTCCTCCCTTTCTCCCCTAGATGGTTTGTATTAGGTATATCATGCCATGTACCATTAGTCATCATCTCTAGAGTATGGCAACCCCTATTTACTTTCCTGCACTTAAATTTTGGGCCATGCTCTAGGGATGTAGGCATTTACTTTCTTGCCCTGTGTGCTTGCATTGTGCATGATGTATGTATACATATACCTATTCCCCCCTTCTGGTGTGATCATCACAGTCCGTGTCACCTAAGGCAAAGCAATGCCTAATTTCCGCTGCGAAAATAAGGTGATGTGTCTCTAGATTTTTGCAGTAGAAATCTGGCACCCGGCTCGAATTCCTTAGGAAAGCATAGATTGGGACAACACCCATTCAAAAGCCAAACCTCAAAGCCCCCATGTATGCAAAGCCCCGAAAGCCAACGCCAAAATCATGTTTTTATTTCTAATCTCCAAAAATTGAGATTTTATCAAAACAAAGGACTGTCCTTAGACATACGTTGTGGGGTGCCTAACACCTTCCCCACACATAATCAAACTTCCGGACCTAAGAATCAAGATTTTTTGTCATTCACATTAGATTAGGAAAAGTGCCCTTTTTCTTAACCTAGGATCGGTAAAAAATCAACTAGAAACAGGTGACCAATCACACCTTAGAAAAACCCAATGATTGGTGGCGACTCCACTCACCTATTGTAATCCCTTAAAATTTGGCCCAATTTCCTACCATAACGTGAAAGGTAGACCTACCTTCCTCCACCGAGAGAGAGAGAGCATCCGAAGCTCTGCACAAACCACACCATCACAATTGAGAGGGGCCCTCCAAAGGGGTCGCGTGCGCGTGGGAGCTGTCGCCACTACGGGTGGTCGAACGCAGGCCTGCCATGACAGCGGCGGTTTTTCCACTGCTCCGTTCTGATCGAGGCCGAGCGTCGACAATGACCAATCCCAAAAGAAAAGGGATGACCAACCCCAAAAGGGATGATCGACCCATGGGCCCAACAAATTAGGCAATCCCCGATCCTGACGACCTGTCCTCCTAGGGTTTTCATGGGGCTTATGTGAGGCCCACTTACATATCCTTACATGGAAATTACTTGCACATCATGACCAAAGACCCTACCACGCAATTAGATCTCTTATATATGGAAAGGTGATCCTAAGTATCTTTGGACCCTTCTCTATACAAGGAAATTCCCTTGTATCAAGGGATTTGGGTCAACTCTCTACCACTATATAAACCACAAACCTTACCCTTCTTGAGGTACGTGAATCCTCTCTAACTCTTGCACTCTTGAGTTCTTGGAGAGTCTTTTATTATTGACTTAACTTTCAGAGGGTCTTTGGCCGATACCCCACCGGTGCCCTTTGATTGGTTCTTCTCTTTTATTTTTTAGGTACATTTATTGGCACGTGTGTGGATGATTAACTCAATGACGATTTTTGTGCATCATCAAGTAGAAAGGAAGTGCCATAGAAATACAAGGTATTAGCAAGCAATTTATGGCTGGTACAGAGGTTTCAGTGTTGGGCGGGACTGGAAAATTCAAGTTTGCTAGGGGCTATGCTACTTTTAAAGAAGAGCACTTGGACATTCCTAATAACCGATACACTATTATCCGGTGCGACGTTACTCTGCAACATTAGTAGTCGAAAATGTTGACAGTCCCACAGAAATAACAAATGGACCAGTCACCAGTTAATGTTGGCCATTAAACAATTTCTGAGAAATAAGCATTGTCATAATAATATTTGGGAGCCAAGAGGCGACGCCAAAGTACTTTTTTTTTGGGTACTAGCTACCTTGATTTCTAATTTTATTCTTATTTTCTTTTATTTATTTATTTTTAAAATATGCACAATCTAAGTTCACATATCTCTTCTTCATCACAAAAGAATGGGAAAAAAAAAAAATAGAAAAAATAGTTGTCATGGTCTGTATTATGTTATAAATCTCCTTCGGTGCACATGGCTCATGTAAAATATGATAAAAAGTTGAATCACTTACAAGATAACTAAATATACAAAACTTAAAAAATAAAATATAACAGATAACATATTAGATAAATAAAAATAAGTAAATAAATAATATGAATTTCACCCCTATATACTCAATGGTAATAGTAGATCTAGTAGTAGAAATATTCGTACCTGAGAATCGCACCTCAAGATGTCGAATAATTTTGACAAAATTTTCATTTACAATATAGTATTTTAATATAATTTTAGTATACAATGAAAATGGTTCTATAAAGAATTAAAAATTTCTAACTATGACTATTCTATAAATAACTTAAATATATTTCTTTAAATCTATATAACACACTTCAGTGTCAATCAAAACTTTCACATTATCTCTTGCAAATGACAAAATCGATACCACTTGCTAAAAGTTGATACATTTTATTTCTAGTGCTAAAATTCGATTAAAAAGCAACCCTATTTATAAAAGCGGTCAAGAGATCACTTGCCTTGAAAGAGAACTCAGAAAATTTATTGTAATTTTCTTTACACTAAGAAATTAAGAACATCTAACATTCCATATTATTTCTGTTAAGTCTAGGCTCTTCCTGTTTATCAAAAAAAAGAAGAAGTTTAGGCTCTTCCAAATACCAGTCCAATTGACATATTTTATTTATTTATTTATTTATTTTGTTTTGGTAAAAAGTGTCACAAAACCAAGAAGGCAACAATGAAAAATGTTAAAAAAAAAAAAAAAAAAAATTCCTTTAAAAAAAAGAAGTATAAACTCATGTGATCCGTTGGTCAACTCGACCCAAAGTTTCAGTGGGTCAGGTATAGGTTCACTGGCTTTTAATTCACGGATAAAAATCCCTATCCCTATACCTATCCATATTTTTCCATTAGATTCAAACCAGTTAATAGTTCTGAATCTAATTTAATTAGTTCTAGATAATATGAACAGAAAAACAATTAAACAAAGCCAAAGAACCTTGAATTCTATTTGTTAGATTCTAAAAGTTTAGAACAACTGAGAAACCGTAAATACAAACTTATCTAGATATAGATTTCTAAGCCTATAGGTATGATTAGACAATGATTAAGGTGTTGCAAGTCAAAATACAAGAATAAGGAAGCTGTAGGTTTAGGAAATTCAAAATATGCCGGGTTCGACCAATTGAGATTATGGTTCGACCAATTGAGATGTATTTCTGCAGAATTTAATTAAAGCTTATCAACCTATTAAACTCATTAAGTGATTAGGGTTTTAGATCTAATTCTTCTAAATTGGGGTCATGTGAGTAAGTACTATAAGAGGTAGTATTAGATTTAGAGTTGAATCTATTATAAAAACTTCCTTTTTATTTAGTGAATTTGTTGCTTTGTAGATTGTTTAGGTTAAATCTTCCCTAGAATTTTTAGCTTGAAACTAGATTGTTTAGATTTTTTTAGGTGATATGATTGATATTTGTTTAATTGAACTAAGTAACAACTTTGCTTTAAATGAGGTTAAACGATTTGTGTTTTTAGGGGTCTAAATAACTAACACTATTGCATTTCGTTTCTTTAAATAGCAAAAAAAAAAAAAAAAAAAAAAAAAAAATCCGGTCAGAGATTTGGTTCCCATTGAGGACATATTTTTCATAGGGTTCTCATTGAGAAATTAATAAAAGATTGTCCCTCACCTCGTTATAAATAGAGACCAAAACCCACCCATAATTAAGGAGTACAAATTCTAGCTATTCCTAGTCCTAGATTACGTACTTCTTTTTTGCCAAATCAGCCAGCATCCACCCATGGCAACAAGCTTTGTACCGAAAATGCTTACAAATTTATTCTTGGTGCTGGTCCTAGCCACAGCCACATTTTTAGCCAAAGCTTCTGACCTTAGGAAACCAAGCTATCAATGTACTTGCAAGACATCTCAGATGTAGGCAACCCCAATGTCACAGTGATCCCAGTTGCAGGAATTGCTGGCAAGGCTTGGACAGTCACTCAATTCGGCACCATATTCGTCACTGATGACTATATCACTGAAATCGCAGATCCAAAGTCGCCCGGAGTTGGCCGTGCCCAAGGCATGTACGTGACAGCTGGGTTGGATGGGTTGAATTCACATGTTATGATATCAATTGTGTTCACAAATAAAGAGTACAACGGAAGCACCATACAAATTCAAGGTATTAGCCAGCAATTTGTGCCTGGTACGGAGGTTGCAGTGGTGGCTGGGACTGGGAAATTCCGGTTTGCTAGGGGGTATGCTACTTTTGAGACATATTTCTTAGACATTCCTACCCAATACTCGGTTATCCGGTTCAATGTCACTGTGCAGCATCACTAGTTGAAAATGTTTATGGGGTCAACAGAGATAAAGATATGGACTAGTTACTGTTGGCCATTAAACGAAGTCTAAGAAATAAGCATACATTTATAATAATGGGAACAGAAAGGCAAAGCAGGACGACAAAGTCCTAGTTTGTTGGAGTTGCCTTGGTTTGTAATTTTATTCTTCTTTTATTTTTGTTTTTAATATATATTTTTTTTCAAGTATTGACATTTGAGATGCTCTTACGGTCTCACCCTCAAACTTATCCTACAAAATATAATAATAAGAGAGATTTATTAAAAACCGTTTTTTGTTCCGATTTCCTCGAGCTAAACCAATAACTTTTCACAAGCATGACTTGAAACTTGTGTACGTAACTTTGAGGCTGAATGTGCATGGTATCAAAGCCAATGCACACAGACAAGAGTTGGTGGAGCCAATTATGAGAATTTTCTCTTGTAAATCCAGTACAAAATTGATCCCACATGTTTGAGACAAGACTTTGGGTTTAAAATTTCATAGGCAAATTACAATTTATTTACATGTGGTTTAACTTAAATTTAAGTTATATATTTGTGGTTTGATATTTGACACTTTACTCACCTAAATTTTGCTCAGTTAAGTTTACCTAACCCACTTCTCTACTTTTTGTTAAAAGCACATTTTAATACAAAAAAAATGACACAAAATAGATTAAAAAGTTAGAGAGTTTGAAGAATCATAAATTATACGCAAATTTGCAACAGAAAATGTTATAAAAAATGAAAATTGAGGATTTAATTTTACTTTTTATTTTTTTTTTTAAAAGGACCTTACTTGGCAATACCCTTCAGTGCAACGTTAGTAGACATTGTATTCTACACTATCATTTTGATAACAAGAAACGAATTGAAATCACAAACCCAACACACAAAATAACCATAAAGTCACAAAATTTCAGACCAAACAATAAGAAACAATTTTGAAAATATAAAATTAAAAAAGACACACTTGATCTGTTCATTAGTCGCGACCTCATATTCATCCGAATATTTCAGGTGAGCAAAAGAGAGCTGTGGGACTGGAACAAGATCAAGCTCTTTCTTAACCTCTTCAAAGTGTTGTGGGACAGTGGCCTCACATTTTTTGAAAAAACCAAAATACATTGTATGATCTTTTGTGTTTTGTGTTATGTCTTCAGTAGAGTTTATGTTCTCTCTCTCTCTCTCTCTCTCTCACAAAAACCCAGCCAAGATTCATGCTCTATTTTTTTTTTTTTTTTGGGGCTAATACTGGAAGTTTGCTTCATTTTGACGGGTTTTTCACAAAAAACTTTCACAATTAGAACTTTGTTTGAGAGAAGTTTTGATATTAATTTGTACGGAGTATTTGTTTGAATTTTTTTAATGCAATATTCATCCATTTTTTGCAATTTTTAAACCCTAGCTTTTTTTATCTATTTTATATTATATTTTTTAATTAAATTTTTTTTTTTTTAATGGCAAATGCAGAGGTGAATTATAAAAGCCTAATGGAATAGAGTTCAGGGAGGTAAAGTGTCAAATATCAAACTACAAATAAGTAACTTAAATTCAAGCCAAACCATAAATTGGTAAGTTGTAATTTATCCAAATTTCACTTACAAAAAGCCCCGTCAGTGGAGTTTATGTTCTCTCTCTCTCTCTCTCAAAAACTAGCCAAGATTCATGCTTTTTTTTTTTTTTTTGGGCTAATACTGGAAGTTTGCTTCATTTTGATGGGTTTTTCACAAAAAGCTTTCACAATTAGAACTTTGTTTGAGAGAAGTTTTGATATTAATTTGTATTTATTTGAATTTTTTTATGCAATATTCATCCATCTTCTGCAATTTTTAAACCCTAGCTTTAAAAAAAAAAAAAAAAAAAAAATTCTATTTTATGTTATATTTTTGAATTAAATTTTGTTTTTTTAACAGCAAATGCAGAGGTGAGTTATAAATGCCTAATGGAATAGAGCTTGGGTGGATAAAGTGCCAAATATTAAACTACAAATAGGTAACTTAAATTCGGTCCAAACCACAAATAAGTAAGTTGTAATTTATTCAAATTTCGCTTATAAAAGGTCCCGTGACACTCTTATCAAGACTAACTAGGAATTTTTGCCCACACCCACAATGCCAAATTTTGAATTCACATTTATGATGTCAATGGTTTTCAAATAAAGAGTACTACAACGGAAACACCATAGAAATAAAATGTATTAAGCAAGCAATTTGTGCCTGGTACAGAGGTTTCAGTACTATAAGGGATTAAGAAAATTCCGGTTTTCTAGGGCTATATATGCATATTTTCTTGGATATGCCTAGCCAATAATTGTTACCGGTGCAACGTAAATGTGCAACATTACCAGTTGAAAAAGCTAATGGGATCAGGATCACGGAGATAAGATATGGACCAGTCGCTTTGGCCATTAAACAAGGTCTGAGAAATAAGCATTGCCATAATAATAATTAGAACAGAGAGGCAAAGCAGGGACGCCAAAGTACTAGTCCTTGTTTGTATTAGCTGCCATGGTTTATAAATATTATTTTTCTTTTTCAAGCATTGACATTTGAGATGCCTCCGCCTTTGCTCGTGGACCAACAATAAAAATATAAAAGAGATTTATTAACCTCGGTGTGTCCTTTTTATATTTATGGCATAATATTGTTGACCTGATGAGTTATATTGTGATGAATTCGAATAAACTGTGTATGTATTACCATTATCGATATAATTCATTGTTGACCTGATGAGTTAATACATACAAAATGACCTATTAACCTCGATTTCATGTTTGAATTTTTTGCACATACTGTGTATGTATTACCATTATCGATCGCCAAGAGCTTGTTGCTCCCTAGGTTGCATTGACACGCCATTTTTGGCAAAGTACTGGTGTCCGACACGTGTCGGACACCGATACCGGTAAGACCTTTTTTTTTTTTTTTTTGCTTCTCCAACACAATGGACATGCTAGCAGTGAAAAAAAAAAAAAAAAATCACAAAAAATCACAAATTTTGACAGATGGACAAATCATTACCATTAATTTTGTGATATATCCTAAAACAAAAAAGCTTGAGTCTGAGAAGTCATTACCGTGAAAGTTGAAACCCACAACCCAACCCTCCCTCTGGCCTCTGCCCACTATCCTCTGTCCCTCGCCAATGCTAGATCGGGCCGATCGACAAGTCGGCGAGCTCCATAGATAGTTGCCGTTGACGCCATGACCTTTGTCCCTTCCGATTTCTCTCTTTCTCTCTCTCTTGGTGTGGGCAGTTTTTTTTTTTTTTTTTTTTTTTTTTTTTTTTTTTTTTTTTTTTTTTTCAGATATGCTTTCAGTCAATAGGTGTATTGTTAATGTTACCGTATTACTTATAACTTTCTTTCTCAAGGGTTTTTTTTTTTTTAATCCCACTCTCACTTTGTTATCTGTGTGTGTGTATGTGTGTATATATATATATATATATATATTAATTTTTTTGTTTGTTTCTTTACTCAGCCTTTTGCCTTATAAATTATAATGTTTATTATGAATTTAGTGATTTTTGTTTTTGTGAGTCCTGCTATAGTTTTATTTATTTATTAAAGTTAAATATTATAGGTGATTTTACTAAAATGAATACTGAAAGTGAAAAATCAACTGAATCAGCTGCTCCTCCATGAAAATATATTACTAAGTTAGAAAAAGCAAGTGGTGGTGGTGGGAATGTTACTTTTAGATGTAACTATTGTGAAAAAACTTTCAAGGGTCTTATTCAAGGGTGAAGGCACACATGTTAAAACTGCCTAATTTTGGAATACAAGCATGTGTTAAGGTTGGAGATGAGTACCAGAATGAAATGCAGAAATTAGAATATGTGTATAAGGAATCTTTGCGTAGACCAAGGAAGCCTAAGCTAGTGTCTTTACCAACTGATTTTGCTAGTACTCCTAATTTGGGTCCTAGTGAGAGTAGTACAACTACAAGTCATCCATTTTTTCAGGAAAAAAAAAGGGTTGGCAATTCTCCTTTGGAGAAGGCTTTTAACAATCAATGTTAAGAGCAATTAGATTCTCTTATTGCTAGGACATTTTATTCTGCTAAGAACCTGTATTGGATTGAGATGATCAAATTTGCAGCTAATAATAATTTAGTGGGCTATGTTCCTCCGGGTTACAATAAATTAAGAACAACTCTGTTGCATAAAGAGAGGGCACATATTGAGAAGTTGTTGAAATCAATTAAAGAAACTTGGAAAGAAAAGGGTTTAAGCATAGTAAGTGATGGGTGGACATATATTCAAAAAAGGCCATTTGTCAATTTTATGGCTACATCAGAGAAATGGCCACTTTTTATCAAATCCATTGATGATACCAAAGAGTACAAAGAAAAGAACTTCATTTCTGACTTGTTTGTAAAGGTCATTGGTGAGGTTGGGCATCAACATGTTGTCCAAATTATTACTAATAATGCATATGTTATGAAGGTTGCAAGATCTATTGTTGAAGCTGAATATCCTCATATATTTTGGTCACCTTGTGTTGTGCATACCCTCAATTTGGCCTTAAGGAATATATGTGCACCTAAGAACACTTTGCAGAATGAGGTTCCATATAATGAATGTAAATGGATTGCACAAGTTGCAGATAAGGCAACTTTCATTCGTATTTTCATCACAAATCATTGTATGAGATTAGCAATTTTTAATTCACATTCCCCTTTGAAGTTACTTGCTGTTGCTGAAACACGATTTGCTTCAATAATCATCATGCTTAAAAGATTGTTTCAAGTAAAACAGCATCTTCGAAATATGGTCATTAGTGAGGAATGGATGTCATATAGAGAAGATGATGTAGGAAAAGCTCAAATTGTGAGGGATTCTGTTTTGAATGATTTGTGGTGGGACAAGGTTGCATATATTCTGAGATTCACAGGACCTATTTATGAGATGCTTCGAGTGGCTGACACAAATGCACCTATTCTCCATAAGGTGAATGAAATGTGGGATTCCATGATAGAAAATGTGAAGAAAGAAATATACCAGCATTAAGGCAAGGAAGACTATGAGGAGTCTCCATTCTGTGAGGTGGTACACAGTATACTCATTGAACGGTGGACTAAAAATTGCACACCACTTCATTGCTTAGCCCACTCCTTGAATCCGAAGTAATTTTTCTATCTCTTTAATCTTTTCTTTTATATTCTTTAGGCATTTTTAAACAAATAAACTAAACTCATTAGTTGTACTTATTTATTTGCTTTTAACTAGGTATTATACTAATCAATGGATTAAGGAAGTCAGAGGCCATGTTGCACCATATAAGGATGCTGAAATTTTTGGGGAGAGAAACAAGTGCCTCAAAAGATTCTTTCCA
Organism: Quercus berberidifolia; assembly: GCA_028535905.1. Lineage (NCBI taxonomy): Eukaryota > Viridiplantae > Streptophyta > Magnoliopsida > Fagales > Fagaceae > Quercus > Quercus berberidifolia. The sequence goes on from JAPQVW010000004.1 coordinate 47,169,436, forward strand.
AATCTTGATGATAGGAAGAATGTTGCTATGGAGTTTGGTTTGTTTTCATGAATTATGGCTTATGATGATGATAACATGGATGATAGGTGGACCTTCGATCCAATGCTTTGGTGGTCAAATTATGGGTCCAAGTTACCAATGCTTCAAACTTTAGCTCTAAAACTTCTTCGACAACCTTGCTCATCATTATGTGCTGAGAGGAATTGGAGTACATATGGCTTCATCCATTGTATGAGGAGGAATAGAATTACTCCTAAACGTGTTAAAGATTTAGTGTTTGTTCATTCTAATCTTTGACTTCTTTCAAGAAGGAGGGAAGAGTACACTAAAGGAAACTCTAAGAAGTGAGACATTGGTGGAGATACTTAGGATGAACCATTTGGAGGACTTGGGTTACTTGAGATTGCTCATCTCACACTAGATGAGCTAGAGATGGAGATAAGTCTTGTTGAGAATGATGACTATGTTGATGACGATGATGTTGTTGTTGTGTGATAATCTTGAAAGTTTAAAACTTGTTTTCCTTTTATGTTTTTAGTTTGATTTTGAACTTGTTGTTCTATGGTAATCTTGAAAGTTTAAAGCTTGTTTTCCTTTTATGTTTTTAGTTTGATGTTGAATGTAGCCTATTTAAACTTTTGGTTTGTACTCTAAACATTTTATGTGTATTATTGTACTACTTTAAGTGTTAGTTTTTATAGTTCTTACATAATTTAAATTCTAGACATAAACATATTTTTTGTCTAAAAATATTAAAAAATATGCCTAAATATATATTTTAATTAATTATTTAATTGCCGTACCCACGCCATATCGTACCCTTATTTTTCAAAAATTGTCGTACCCCTATATCCATACCTGTGTCTGTGTCAATGCAACTTAGGTTGCTCCTCTTTTTGCTAGCTGCTACCTAAAGTTTGAAATCAAGGTTGAATTCCTTTACGGGATATCCGTAGATTCCGTACGTAATATGGTCATCACCACAATATATAAATTCAAATAGGCAAATAAAGCAGCACACCATTGGATATACAGCACGGATGACTTGGCTAGAATTGGCAGCTGTAGCGGCGAGCCTTTTATTTTGTTTGCTCTTCCACCACCTTTAGTGGATCAGCTTTATACCCTTGATAAGGAGGGATCTTTTGTAATAGACTTATTTAATTTTTATCCAAGTTATCCTCATTCACCAAAAAGAGAAAAAAGAAAAATAAGCTCCTTTCTTTTAAGCCTCTGCTTTGCTAAACAAACTAGCAAGGTAAACAGGAATCAAAATCATCCGTCCCACTGTCTCTATCTCACTCCTTGCTTCACAAATCAAAATATATCACTTGTCCACTCATTCCACCGAGAAAATTATTAGAGACTATTTGTTTAACAAAAAAATGTCCCTATAATAGTAATAAATAGTGACCAAAGCGCTAACTAAGGAGTACAAACTCAGAGAATCATTCTAGCTATATTCTCTTCCCAGATTACAAGCTTCTTTGTTGCCTGATTACCCAGCATCCATCATCCATGGCAACAAACTTAGTACCAAAAAGACTAACAAATTTATTCTTGGTGTAGGGACATGGGATCGGTGACCAGTATTGGCCCATTGTTGTTAGGATGGACTCAGCCTAGTAGCAATATTATAGAGACATAGGATCGTTGCTCAGTAATGGCCCATTGTCATTAGACTCGGCTCGGCCTAGTATCAATAAGTGGGTTGGGGATAACCGAAGGGGTAACAACCAATACTCGAATCGGTCCCCAAACACTGTTAGTGCCTTGGGAGAATCCGTTGTTGAGCGCCATTCAACATCAGGTGCGAGTTTCAAGAGAATCTTTAGAATGAACCAATTTACTAGGGATTCTAAACAGAAGTGGAGATCACATGGGAAAAGATGGAAGGGTAATCATTTGGGTCCCCACTAAGGGGAGATTATAAAAGGAAAGGGAAATAGAAGAGTGGGGTGGGTTGGCAAAATTTGGGGTGAGAAAAACAAGAGTGAAGGTGAGGAAAAAATACTAGGGAAGGAAGGGAACTAAGCCCGAGAGGTTTAAGGGTTATACAGTTGGGCTGTCCAGGCAGCATTTGAAGCTTGCCATAGTAAGAGTTCAGTTATACCTACTAACAAAGAAATTGGGAGCCCAATCCCTGCACATGAAGTACCAGTGGGTTTGGGTATCACACTTGGTATTGGTTCTATCCACTGCCACATACTTAGCCAAAGCTACCGAACTTGAAAAAACCCCAACAATATCCTTGTACTTTCATGACACCCCAGAAAAGTCCAACTCCAATGTCAAGGTGATCCCAGTTGCACATATTTCTGGTAAGGCTTGGAATGTCCCCAAATCTGACACTGTCATTGTCACTAAGTACCCTATCACCATTACCCCAGGTTAGAACTTGGCCGAAGTTGGCAGCGCCAAAGGCATTTACATAACAGTGGGGTCGAAGGGGTTGGATTCACGAGTGTCAATAACAATAGAGTTCACAAATGAAGGGCACAAAGGAAGCACCATCGAAATACAAGGTATTAGCAAGCAATTTATGCCTGGTACAAAGGTTTCAGTGGTGGGCGGGACTGGGAAATTTAGGTTTGCTAGGGGCTATGCTACTTTTAAAGAAGAGCACTTGGACATTCCAAACCGATACACTATTATCTGGTACGACGTAACAGAAACGACATAAGGATATCATAAATGAAAGTAAAACTATATGTATATATCATCGAGACAATGGGCATGTATAATTTTTATTCATTTTTAATATAAAAATGGGAAAATATTATTTTTGGTGTTTATATTTTGGAGTTACAGTTAATTTGATCCTTACATTTTAGTAACAGTCAATTTAATCCCTATTATTTTCAACTTGAAATCAATTTAATCCTTATTGTGAACTTACTAATGAAAAATACTTAAATGGCTAATGGATTGCTCGGTTGGCACAATTCACGATCATGTGGCATTTAATTGATATTTTTAAAAGCCCCGTCATGATCTAAACAAAATATATATATATATATATATATATATATATATATATTAGAAGTAGAAAATAAAATTCATATTAGAGAAAAAAAAAATTTGAAACGGAGGAGTTTTAAAAAATTTCCCAGATTTTCTTGCACTTTCTTAGTAGCCAAACATAGTAACCAAAAAATTATTTAAGGAGTTTAACCCAGAAAAATCCAAACCAATAATCTGTTAAAGGACTTTAACCAAACCTAGACTAAATCCCTTAACCATAAAAGAAAAAAAATCCCAAAACCCTCAACCCCAAAACACCTTTCACAAAAACCAAGATTCAAATCTGACGAGAGAACCACAGAATCTAAACTAGTACCCCAGTCATCATTGTCGAACCAAATCTTTTTTTCTCAAATCTGCAAAATTTTATATTTCACAAACTCAAAACACAAGAAAGAAAGATCTGGAATACAGTTACACAAATAAATAGTATCCCAGAAAAAAATAGATCAGCACTGAGTTGCTCCTCAAGTTGTGTCTGAGATCAAGCTACTAAGGTTGTGCTTGAAAATGACGTTGATTTCTATAGGATCATCATCACCAGACTGATCTCAGGAGCTCGAGCTTTTATTAAAAATCTATCTATCCACCTCCTACGTTTCCTTCATTATGTCAAACGTTGGTGACACAAATTCTAAAGTTAATTATACTTTGCCAAGCCAATCTCTAAATAGTTCTAGGAATAAACCATAAAAAATTCACTCCTAATTCTCCAATGTTTCATTTTGTTAAAATCATTTTATTTTTCCTTTTAAAAATCAATCCCTTTTTTTAATGCTCTAACGTGGATTTTTAATATGTGGATATGATTTTAAAAATAACAATTAAAATATTTTATTATTATTTTAGTAGCCTCATAGACATAAAGTGTGCTAGCTATGCAATCCGTGAACCACGTAAGCATTTTTCGTTAGTGAGTTAATAGTAATGACCAAATTGACTTCAGGTTAAATATAACAGGGATCAAATAAACTGCTACCAAAATTGACTTCAGGTTGAATATAATTGGAATCAAATATACTGCTACCAAAATGTAGGAACTGAATTGATTGTAACCCCAAAATATGGTGTTTTCACCTATAAAAAATTGAAGTCCTTAAAATTTTAACTTTGTATGAAAATCTTTTTATTGAGCTTTATAACATTTTTTTTTTTTAAAGAATGATTTTAATTTTTTTTACTGATGTGGTCAACTTTATAACATTTTACAAAGTTTTTATTGATGTGGCCAAAAAATGTTGATGAGCTTTATAACATTTTACAAAGTTGTTGTTGTTGTTGTTGTTTTTTAAATTTTAAGTCGGAACTTCAATATTAGAACTTAGAAAATCTAACACATTTTTCCTTTTTAAAGAAAAGAACTCATAAAATTTTAGGGAGGGCCAAAGCTAAGAATATAAATTTTTGAGGAAATTACACTTAACTTCCCTAATACCTCCTTTTACACTTACTTTGCTAAACTATGAAAATGCACACTTAACCCCTCCTAAATTATAACATATTTTACACTTATCCTCCTAAACAATGAGAATACGAATTTTACCTCCTTAAACTATACCACATATTACACTTATCCTCCCTAAACTATGAGCATACACACTTACTTCTCTAAACAATTATCCATGGAATGTTGTACAAAGTGTTACATGGGTAATAATTTAGGAGGGTAAGTGTGCATTCTCATAGTTTAAGGAGAAAGTGTTACATGTGTAATAATTTAGGAGATGCTAAGTATGCATTTCTATAATTTATGGGAAGTAAGTGTAAAATGGGATATATTTTAGGAGGTAAAATATAATTTCCCTTAAACTTTCCTAAAGGAAAAATGTATTTTGCAAAATTTTAGAGGAAGTCATACACTCATACCCCCTTTATCCATAAAGTGGCTTCGTATTTGGGTGGTCGCTGAGAGTTGGGAAAGTTAATAAAAAAATATTTGTTAACCTATGCTAGAATTTGCTATTATTAGCCCATTGGGCTTGGGCCTATTGTACTATATTATTTGTCAAACACTCGTATTACTTATACAACATCATAGTATCTATACTATTGATATTAGGATTATTTGTTTGGGTTTTATCATTTTACTTACTAAAATATTCTCACACAAATTTTCAAATTCTCTAAAATACTCCTATCTTTTAGTTGAATAATTTTAAATTTTTAAAAACACAAACAAATTAAAAGAGTAAGATAGGGGTATTTACTATCTTTTAGTTGAATTATTCGTCATACACTCATATTACTTATACAACATCATAGCATCTATACTATTAATATCAGGATTCCTTGTTTGGGTTTCATCATTTTAGTTGAATAATTTTAAATTTTTAAAAACACAAACGGGTTAAAAGAGTAATTTACTAGTTTTAAAAGAGTTCCTAAATTTTAGGCTTTTAAACTTTTATCAAGATTCTAAAACTTAGGACACTATTTTTGTCTCACTTTTAAAGATTATTTCACTAAATTCAAAATAAAATATAGCCTTATTACATGTGCAAAACGTGTGTGATGAGTCTAGTGTCTATACAAAGGCCCTCTCTTTTAAGGTTTTATATACAAACTAGTATACATAGTGTCTCTCTCTCTCTCTCTCTCTCTCTCATTTATCAACAACTGGGACCAAAGAAAAGGTCCCTCACCTAGTTAATAAATAGTGACTGAAATCCCAACTAAGAGAGTCATTCTAGCTATAATCCGAGTCCTAGATTACATACCTCTTTGTTGCCTAATCACCCAGTATCCATCCATGGCAACAAACTTAGTACCAAAAAAACTTAAAAATTTATTTTTGGTATTGGTTTTAGCTAATATTACACTTTTAAAAATTATTTCACTAAATTTAAAATAAAAAATAGCTAGCCTTATTACACGTGCTCGTATAATGAGTCTGGTGTCTATATAAAGGCTCTCTCTTTTAAGGTTTTACACACAATAGTATGCACGGTTTCGGTATCTCTCTCTCTCCCTCTCTCTCTCTCTCTCCATCTCTTCTCTTATTTATATCAGCAACTGGAACCAAAAAAAAAAGTCCCTCACCTAGTTAATAAATAGTGACCAAAACCCCAACTAAGAGAGTCATCCTAGCTATAATCCTAGTCCTAGATTACATACCTCTTTGTTGCCTAATTACCCAGTATCCATCCATGGCAACAAACTTAGTACCAAAAAGACTTACAAATTTATTCTTGGTATTGGTTCTAGCCAATATCATATATTTAGCCAAAGCTACGGAACCTAAAAAAACCACGCTATCCTTGTACTTTCATGACACCCCAGATCAGTGTGACTCCAATGTCAAGGTGATCCCAGTTACACGTATTGCTGGCAAGGCTTGGAATGTCCCCAAAACTGGCACTGTCATTGTCACCGAGGACCTTATCACCAAAACCTCAGGTCAGTACTCAGCTGAAGTTGGCCGTGCCAAAGGCATGTACGTGACAGCAGGCTCGAATGGGTTGGATTCACAAGTTTCAATATCAATAGAGTTCACAGATGAAGAGTACAAAGGAAGCACCATAGAGATACAAGGTATTAGCAACCAATTCATGCCTGGTGCAGAGGTTTCAGTGGTGGGCGGCACTGGAAAATTCCGGTTTGCTAGGGGCTACGCTACTTTTGCAACACATCACTTGGACATTCCTAACCGATATGCTATTATTCGGTGCGACATCACAGTGCAACTACATTGTTGTTGAAAATGTTGATGGGTTACGGAGATCAGATATGGACGGGTTGTTCTTGGCCAATAAACAAGGTCAAAGAAATAGGATTACCATAATAATAACTGTCCCATTGTTTAAGAAAATGTATTATGTTTGGCATAACTTGGCACATTCTCCTTTAATAGTTAAATTGACTTTTGAGTGGAGTTTATAATATGTCGTGTTACAATTATAAATTCTCTTCGCTGTATGTTTTTTTCTAAAATAAATAAAATGTCATTATCTGTAATTTTATTTTTGTATAAGGTTATTTGTACTGGTTGCCTTGGTTTTGTATTTTTTGTTGATGTTGTTATTTATTTTTCATTTCTAAGTTCTAAGCATTGACATTTGGGGTGCCTTAGCCTTAGCCTTAGCGCTAGCCTTTGACCGTGTATCTGTCAACTATAAAATTTAAATAAATAAAAAATCACAATTTTTATTTCATAATTTCGATATGACAAATTATAAATAATTATTTACCACTTTCATATAGATTTACCATTTTTGTTCCACCATTCATGGTCACCCACGTTAGAATTGTGGCAAAATTTGAAGTACAAGAATTGTGTCCACAGATTTTCTCAAAAAATATAAGAGAGATTTATTAATCTTGGTAGCCTATTTATATTTATGGCATAATATTGTTAACCTGGATTATTGTGATCAACCCTTCTTTTTTTTTGAGAATGATTATTGTGATCAACTTAAATAAACAACTCGATTTCATGTTTGAATTTTGGGAATTACCATTTTTATCCCAAACACAGTTGGATATGGCCATCTATAGACGTTGACCATCCAAGTTTATCTCAGGATTTGAAATTAATGAAACCTTGCTAAGGGTAATCCGCAATTCCTGGTCCACCAGAGGATTCTATAATTTCTCCTTATTTTTGAGTTTTTATTTAGAGTAATGCTAGAGATATAAACTTTTTTACAAAAAATTTATAAAATGTTGATGTGGTGAGTAGTTATTGGTAAATGAAAAAAATGATATTCATGGTGAACCTAGATGAAAACTAATAAGAAGTTAGTTACATCAACAATTTGTAAGATGTAAAATTTTATAAACTGTTGATGTAAACTATTTGTAATGCTAGAGATATAAACTTTTTTACAAAAAAATTTATAAAATGTTGATATGGTGAGTGGTTATTGGTAAATGAAAAAATGATATTCATGGTGAGCCTAGATGAAAACTAATTAGAAGTTAGTTACATCAACAATTTGTAAGATGTAAAATTTTATAAACTGTTGATGTGGCCAACTTCTTATTAATTTTCACCTAGGCCTACCATTAACATTACTTTTTCATTTACCAATAACCACTCACCACATCAATAATTTATAAAAAATTTGTCAAAAATTTTTGTATATCTAGCATTACTCTTTTATTTTTATTTTTTCATATCAATATTTTCCCTAATTTTTGTTAAGATTTATGCAATAAAAAATAAAATGGTAAGATTATGCCACATCATGAATCCACTAACAAAAACTTAACAAAATAATATTTTCCATAAAGAGTTCAAAATTATTCACGGTAAAACCGAAAAGGCAAAATTTGCTCCTCTCTTTTTCCCTCCCTAGCAATCGGTGAGAATACATGGAAAGCTCAGACCACCAAAACAAATCCATTGCCGGCTGCCATCTCTAATCAAACAATACCACCAAACCCCATCAACTCCAACCAAGTTAACTCCATAAACGGAATCTAAATTTACCATAATTAATCACATGGACAACTTGATCATCAAAATTGAAACTTTCATTATGTAATATATGAATATCCAACTTACAAGACGATATTGAAAAAAAAATTGAATAAACTTGTTGCGGTGGGCATTTCAATCAAAAACTTATTAAAATGGTCCCCCACATGTTATTCAAACGAGGGCCACTCTTGGTGAGTCATTTGGCACGTGTTAATGCCACTCTGTGCAATAGCAAAGGTACAGTTGGTAGAGTCTCAAATCTCTACCGTAGAGATTTGAGTTGAATCTCTAATTCGCTTCTTATTGGAAATAGGGAAGGAAAAATTGAAATAAAAAAAAATATGCTTGAAAGTTACAAATTACTGCAACTCTGCTTTCATTTTCTTTTGGAAAGAAAATGGTAGAGGTGAAGACACATTTGACTTAACAATCGGTGTTTGGAGTTGGTCATTGATAATGGATCCTATCACCAAAGATCAGTAGTGGAAAGGGAAAAAGGGGAATTTTTGAATTTTACCATGAATGATTTGAACTTTTTATGGGAAAAATTAAAATTTTTTTATTGTCTCTATTAGTAGATTCATGACATGGCATAATCTTAGCCTTTTATTTTAAGTGGATCGTGAGGATTTAAAAAACTCTACACAGTAGAATACCCTAGCTAGTAACTCTAGAAGATCTTAATACAGTGTTAATACTTATGAGAGACCTTCAATTGCAACCAGTTATGGGATTTGAACTTTAGAACTTGAAAGCATCCCAACTAACATAATCTTCAAGAATGAAGAGAGAGAAAAAAAAAATTATAGGTACTGTTCCCAAATTTACTTAAGACTACTAGCATGGAGAAATTTTCTAGAGGTGGCAAGTAAAGACTAAGAGTCTGTTTAAGAATAGCTTATTTAGCTTTTTGCTGGAAGTGTGCTGAAGTATATTTGTATATTATACCTTAAAAAATTTTGAAAAAGTGAGGTTTTAAAAAATTGTCCATAAAAGCTAAAAGTTTAAAGTTGATGTCAAACTCACCCTAAAAACTAAAGAACGCCTTTATTGGAATAAGTTGTTTCTTGTGCTTGTTTCTTTTCTTTTAGCTTCTGATGTCCCAAGTTTGGATACATTGCTCCCATAAGAGCATTCACATCCAACAACTTAAGAATTTTAGCTTTTGACAACTCAAAACACTACTTTTTCTATTTTAACAACTCACTTTATAGTTCTTCCAACATAAAAGGTTCTATTTTTCACATCACACATAAAAACTATTCATTTTTTTATTCATTCTCTCTCTCTCTCTCTCTCTCTCTCTCTCTCTCTCTCTCTCTCTCTCTCTCTCTCTCTCTCTCTCTCTCTCTCTCTCTCTCTCTCTCTCTCTCTCTCTCTCTCTCTCTCTCTCTCTCTCACACACACACACAAAACCCACCATTCATCGTCTCCATAAATCCACAATCAATAACCACCCAATCACCACCACCACCACCAAGCTTTCATAAAACCCAAACAATCACTACCCACCATCACAGCCCAATCCTAACCCGCCCACCCCAACCCGATCTCTACCCCTGTAGGGAAAACACATGGAAAATACAGTTTTGTATCTCATACAAAAACACGGAGCGGAATATAAACGGATCTACTTTATTCATGTGAGATAACATGCAACATCTAAATTTTAGAAACAAAGAACAAGAAGGCATACCTTGATGCAATGAATTTCAAAACAAAATGAAGATTGAACTTGGGAAGACTTTCAATCATCACTCTGATTCAACAATGTGCCCAAGATGTGTGGTCTCTCAATTAGTTCTATACGTACTTGTTTAAGAGAATAATCAAGTGTCTTGAGTAAACTTTGAATCTTTCTCCTTTTAATCATACGAATATTTCTGCACTTGGCAATTACTTTATTTAATAACTCTTATTAAATAAATAACTAATTATCTAATTGGGTTAGCCTTTTGGGCCAGCCCAATTGGGCTTTAGTGTGTGGCTTGGAGTGTGACCAAAAGGGACAAATAAAGCTCTAACTCTAATGGGTTTTGGACTTATTTGTCAACTCTTAACAAGCCCAAAGTTACCATTAATTATATTTAATATCACTATATAAATATAATTGCACTCTAGACTTTATTAATAAATTATATCCCAAAACTTTATAAACATTTAACCCCTTCATGAAAATATTCGTAATAATAAAAAGTCATAATATATAACTGTCACTTTGAAGATTACTACATTTTGATCCTTGAATACCCGGTTTAATCCTTTAAGTTATTCATATATGTTTTATGAATCTAATTTCATAAAATATAAATTCTAGTAACTCTTTGCTAAAGTGATTAGGCCTAACACTCTAAATAACCAAACCCATTAAACTTATGTCAAGGGAATGTTTTATATCTCTATAAAGAGACTATGAATTCTATCCTGAGAATATATGTTCCTTCAACATTACGTGTGGTTGCCCAATGTTGATACCCATTGATACCCATTTTCGCGACACATTTCATACAAGCCCGACCAAGCTTGACTTCCTTATGGACTCAATTCATATATTATATTTTATTTATTCTTTTAAGCATAGCCCAAACCCATGTGACATATGGGGGAAATTGAGAAAGTATGGTTTGGAGGGTATAGGTCGATTCCTTTCGTACTTTTGCATGAGCCTAACCCATGCATGTTGCCAATTGGGTAAAGGACACTAGTAGCACCTTAGGCTTATGGAGGAGGTCTTATATCCAAAATTTTCATCCCAAAACAGGTTTTATGCTTTGGGTGACTGTGACCCAACTTTTTTGCTCTACCATTTTTTTTGCCTAAAACACATAGCTAACCCTAAGTAGTTGGCCTTATTTGCTGCAACAACCAAATGCAGACTCCAAGGGCTTGCCATGTCTAGGAAACATCAGCCTATGAATTTAGGTCACTCCATTTCCCAAATTATGTAAAAAGCAAGCCAACTCTCTTACCTAATTAAAGCAAATCTAACCATAACCTATTTGATTGAGACCTTGGGGTTCAAAGCCTCTTCTATTGACCAAAAACCAGTCACTTAAAACACTTCAAACTCAATACAAAAGGCCACAATCAAATTCAAAAGAGACAAAGGACGTTCTACCTATAGACTTGAAACTTCAGAGCAAAAGCCCATTCAACCAGTCAACAATCTCACAATTCCGAACCTTAGGAGTGGAAATATGGGTACAGGGAAACCTTCCCTCTCTTCCTCACAACCTTTCTCAATTTCCTCTTCTCGATGATTATGGGTCAAAGTTTCAGACCTATTTAACCACGTTTTCCTTATAGAGCTAAAACTTGAGAGCAAAAATCCATCGAGTTTCATTCTCACAATTCTGAACCTTAGGGGTGGAAATATGAGTATAGGGGAACCTTCCCTCTCTTCCTCACAACTTCTCTCATTTTCCTCTTCTCGGTGACTGTGGGTCGAAGTTTCAGACCTATTATGTTTTTATACTTTTTTTACACTTTTTTTATTAGCATTTTGATTCTTTCTTGTCAAAGCACCATTACCCTTTTGTTCATTATAAATTTGGAATTTGTGCTTGATTCTCCACAATAAACACTTCTAAAGAACCTAAGGAGAGATTTGGGCCATTCTCGCATTTTCGGCCCTTGTCGCAAAACGTCCCCAACACCCAACATACTGTGGTTTTAATCGTATGTCTAGATCTCACTCTTGATATATTAAAGTAACCTACATTTCATGATCAAGTTCACTATTCTCTCAGGATTAAGAGTTTATGTAAATGAAAGTTGTGAGATTTATTATTCATTTGACAGTCGTTAATAGAATAATAAATCTCACAGTAGTCCAGATCAATATATCTTATACACTTAAAACATATTAACATATCACCTAGAAGGCTTCACTTTCATGATTAAGACAAATCATCTTAATCGACATGTTACAGTCTTCACAAATGAAATGCCCAATTTCATCACCGACTATGACCTAAGATTTTGAGTTTACAAAGAACTTATAATTTATATCTTCTGTGACTAAATCACATAAATCACATATTATACAATTCAAGAACTATATGATAATATCCAAATATTCATGCTATCTTTATTTTAGATAATAATAAAACAAGTTTATTACATAGAACATAATGTCATACATAGCATACAATAGGATTTTAGGGCACTAATCCTTACACCCCAACCTCGACCTCTACCCACCCAGCCCAACCCAATCTCAACCCTAGCCACCCTAACCTCAACCCACCCCAATTGGATCTCAACCCACCCACCCCGACCACCACCCACCATAGCCACCACAAGCCATTACCACCATGAGCCACCACTTGAGAGAGAGAATGAGAGAACAGATAAAGTGAGAAGGAAGGAGAAGAGATACGAATGAGAGAATGATATAGAGTGAGAGACATGGATGAGAGAGAGAGAAGAGAAACTAATTTAATAAAGTGGGAAGGAAAATAGTTTTTTATTGGTAGCAACTTGCTACAGTAGGTTGCTAGTAGTAGCAATTATAGCAAGTTGCCTAAAAAAAGTTTGACGACATTGATGAAGAGTGTTTTTTTGGTGATTTTGTTGCTAAAATAAGTTTTTAGCAATTTTCACACCTTTAGTGTGAATGCTCTAATAAAGTGATATTGCTCATGTGTAGTTATCAGATGCAGCTGTATTTTCAGACTTCAGTTATACTTAGAACATGTACTTACCGATATACTTGTTATTCAAATGTCTATCTTACAATTTTCTTCTCGTATGTGATTATATAATTTGGACAGTATTGGCTTATGTTTCTTTGTATTATTATTGAAGACCTTTATGAGTAGCAGTGTGAGTCAGTGCGTGTATGTAATTATCTACACACTTAGTTGGGAGATGTTGGGTCTAGGGAAGTCACAACTTTTCTCAGCCTTTTGGCTAAGATCAAGTGTAGGTCCAATGAAGCCCTAAAGCAAGCTAAAGAGAGATTCTTCGTTGGAGGGATCATTAGATAAACTCCAATTGTTGTCTGAGTTTGGTTGGCAAATGCAGAATCTAGATTATACTTAAGCTAGCACATTACACCGCTGTGTTTGATGTTGGCTTATTTGGAAAAAAGGGGGTTTAAAAGGCTCTAAAGCTTGTTCCCAACGCTTATTGTTAAACACTGTTAGAATATAATTAATCTCAATAGATTTAGGCCCATAGCTGTAGATTACTTGTACATAACACCTTGTCTACCTTTATACTAGATAAGACAAGACCCTTATACTTTACTAGCCTGATCGAATTGCGATGAGGCTTTTTTTTAAAAAATTTTATCAAGTGTCATAATTTCCCTTTTTTTTATAAAAAAAATTTAGAAAAGTTTATTTTGAAGACATGGATTAGTAGAAGAGTGTCATATTTTGTAGGCATTTTAAGTGGAGTTGGAGAAATATCTGTTAAATATAAGGTTTAGGAATATTTTTAAACTATATAAAAGTCTAATTCAAAGAAGAGAATCCTTTTATAAATAGTATAGATTACTTACTACAATTTAATACCCAAATTTTCAGACTTTCACAATTATAAACAAAATGTCTTTCAGTTACTAATTTGTGAAGCGAGACAAGGTTCAACTTAGAAGCCAAACATGAAATAGCTTTGAGTAGCCATGAATACTGTTAGATGAATTTGAAAAATTAAACAAGAAATATTTTAGGTAAAATATGATTCAAGCTTAAATGCGAAATTGGTACTATACAAATCAAAATTTTCAATTGAATTTGTTATTTTCACCATAATTCGCAATATTGCAATTATTGAATCAGTCGGGTGGGAAAAGCTTAACTTAATAGTTGACCTCCAAGTGTCTTTAAGGTCTCCCATTTCACACCCTCTTTTGAAGAAGAAAAAAAAATATTTTATATATATATATATATTCTCAACTTTGTTGTCTTACTACTTTTATCGATCTCCCACGATCTCTCTCTAGTATGTATAACAATTTTACACCATTTTGGACACCGAATATTTTTGCCTTCAAAAGTTAGGTTTGTTTATCCAAAGAATTGAAGATGTTTTTCATTCGACTTTTCCTTGCTTCAGCTGTCACCTTTTACTTCACAAGTTTTATTTTTGGAGCCACTGACACTGTATTGGTAGATCATGAAAGTATGTTCTCACTCTCTGTTTCTCTCACACAGTTGTGCATGTGATATATAGCTTGAGTTCCTTTTTTTTTTTTTTTCTTTTTTTTCTTTATTCTCTATAAAATCTTTGTTAAATTTGTTTCCATGAGTATGGAATGGAACTCAAACGTGGTTGAAAATATTCACAAGTATAATTGATTTGATTTTCTTTTTAAGCTTACTTATATATTTTGTTTTTGGTGGTGATAACGCTTCACAGTACAAGCTTTACGTGACATAGGGAAGACTTTGGGGAAGAAGGACTGGAATTTCAATGTAGATCCATGCAGTGCACAATTTGTATGGGCCGGCCAAATATTTAGAAAATGTCGTTTAATTGCAGTATCCCCAATACCACCGGCTGCAATGTTGTCAGCATGTATGCTTTCTCTCTCTCACACGTACATAACACCAAACATTTAAACCATTGAAGTAATTTGTTACTGTTCACAATGATAACTTAGAGTTGCGCGTGGTCAGATGAATTGTGCATATAGAAATGTGATTTCTAATTTCGTATATATGCGATTGGCAAAAATTATTTTTGTTAACTTATTTTACTATTCAGTTTATTTTTACTACTATTTATGAGTCTTACTACACTTTTTGGTACTATTTATGGGTCTCACCGTACTATTTCAGCTAATTTTTATTTTTATTTTTAGTATTTTTAGTAAAAAATTTTTAGTTTCAACAAAATAAGCAAATCTCAAATAGACACTTCATAAAAAAAATTGTGATTTTTAACAATTAAGAGCCCGTTTGAGATCCATTTATTTTACTGAAACTGAAAATTTTTTGTTGAAAGTACTATAAATAAAGGTAAAAATTAGCTAAAAAAGTATAGTGAGACCCATGAATAGTACCAAAAAATGAAATGGACCCATAAATAATAGCAAAAATAAGCTGAATAGTAAAATAAGTTGGCAAAAATAATTTTTGCGAAATGTACAATAAGCATTCTCTTTTTTTAGATCTAATTTAGCTGAGGCACACGATATGGACGTTTAAGTGATCTTAACAACAAAAACAAAATCCACTATCTAATTAAGTTTAGTCACAAATACTTTCAGAAATTTTTGAGATTGTATTAGTGTATGACAAAAACAATTGGAACGAGATTTCAACATACTATTTTAGGATTACCATATATATATATAGTTGATATTTGGCCCGTGTGGCCTGAATTGCCAAGCCCAAATTTGGTCACTTTAGTTGACCAAATCCAAATTGTAAAAGGAATGCTCCTGCCGACTTGGTTAATAACACATGCGCACGCGTGCACGCGCGTGCACACACACACATATATATGTTGTTATGTGTGGCACAAAATAGTGAAAATTTGAGAATTCCTAGCCGCATAAGAAGAAGAATAGAGCTTTCTTGTCTTGTGGGTGAGAGAGAGTTAGGGTGTAATTGGGATTTGAGTTTCTTAAGAGTGTTCTTGTGCTCTATTGTATCTCCATATTTTATAGTAAAATTTCTCCATGGTCATCGTGGAGGTAGGTAATTTGCCGAGCCACATAAATTCTTCTGTTCTTTATGTGTTCTTATTATTTAATTTCCACTTATTTACTGTTTTTTATTTGAGTCCTAGGGTGCTACTTGCTCAACATATAAATATATATATGTGTGTGTGTGTGTGTGTGTGTGTGTGTGTATGTATTTATATCATATCTTATTGCTTTAGAAAAAAAATTCATAACAGTTATTGATGATTTAGAAACAGTTGAGTTTTTTGTCTGTGTGGATGGACGATGACAATGGATTCATCCAGGAACAAAACTGTAATAAGATCTGAAGTAGAGCAAGAGAAATACACCAGTGTGGTGTTTGCCAAAAACCCTCCAATAATTAAGTTAAAAAGGAATTCAATTGAAGCTTATTGCAAGAGAATTCAACTAAGGAGTAGTTTTTGGGGTGAAAATTGTGTGTACCTTTTTTTCCTATTCTTCTCTGGCTTTATACCCATCTTGTCTTTAATGAGCAACAGATTTCTGCATTCATTCTCATTTGTAATGGTTAATACGTTACAAGCTAATGCTTTGATTTGTGTAACGTCTTCTTTCATGTTGCTCTGTCCATTACTCTTCGACATAAATGCTCGCCATAAATGCATAACATATCTTGGTTTTGTCCATAATGAATGACGATATCATTGAAATTTGGACTCATTAGCTGCCCCCTTATTCCTGTCCTCATCTCTATGACAGGATAAGAATATAGGAATCTTTGTCTCTTTGTTTTCCGTGTTCTTGCATTTATTGTGAAGAGACATTTCATTTGTCCACATATAGTGCTAAGATTGCCCCGTTGTGCTGAAGAGCCGCCTCTTGGTTTTCTCGCTCACGTTTTCTCCCAGTCATTTATTTTGGTTTTCCCTCCTTGTTTTTAATTTTGTTTCACTTCCTCTTTGTGCTTTGTTTTTGGAGCTTTCTTCTTTCCTATTGCTTCCTCTAGAATTCCTAGTAAGCTTCTTTCTTCAATCTTCTTTCTTTTCTTCATTTTATGGTGGACTATTCGTTGGTTAGGCATGATTGCCCTTCTCTCTCTTTCTTTTTTGTTTGCTTGTGTGGTCTTCTCGATTTAAAGGGTAGGAGGCGCCCCCCAGTAGGGCTATTTGTAGGGCGAGATTGCCTTTTTAGGTTTGCCCTAGTTTTTCTTTTTCCGTTGGTTCACCGTTTGGTGGAATTTGCTCAAAACTTGTCTAGGATATTTAGGGAGGAGATACGGTTTAGTGAACTCGAAATGGGTTTGTCTTCATCTAAACAAGATGGGGCTCTTGAGGTTTCTTCGTCGAGAGTTCCATTTAAAGCTTTGGGAGTGCTTTGTACTCTCAAAGACAAGGACAAATCTAGAATTAGGAATAGATTTCAATTTTCTTCCTCCATTAAGATTAGGATCCCTGATGTTGATGATAGAGCTTGTTCCTATTTTCTTGACAAAGTTTGCTTCTATAAGGCTGACTTCACTAATGGGCTTCACTTCCCTGTTCACCCCTTCACTTAGGAATTGTTTCTTCGTCTAAAACTTGCTCTTGCTCAACTCATCCCAAATTCATGGAGGACGATTATATGTTGTATGGTGATGTGGATGTCTGCCAGTGAAGGTGATATCCTTAGAGTAGAAGAGTTCTTGCATCTTTATCATTTAAAACGATCTAAGCTTCCCAGTTATTAGGAATTTAAACCTTGGGAAAAAAGTTCAAGATTGGTTATTGATTCCCCTTCTCCCCTTTGTGAGTGGAAAACTAGCTTCTTCTTTGTGTTTGGTGATGGTTGGGAAACCACTCCTGGTGAAAATTCAAATGACGTTTCCAAATTTCTTCATAGGTGGGGCACTCCCAAGTCTGGTGCATCCTTCATTTTTCTTTTATATATACATGCTCATATATACATATACTCATCGTTTCTAAATTTTGCAAAAAAATTTGTCTTTACAAAATCTCCTTGTCCTCATCTGAAGAAGCACTACCACAATTGTCTAGAGAAAGTTTGGGGATATATTAAAAGTATCTCAGACTTTAACAAACTTATTTCTCCACAGTCACTCTTTCTCCATTTCCATGGACTAGAACCTTCTAGCTACGTACAAAAGGAGATAGAGACTGTAAAAAAGAGTAAGCGTACTCAATTTTTTCATTTCACCTTTAAATGAATTTTTCCTGATGATTCGCTTTTTTCTTTTAATTTTTTATTTATTTTTTTTTTTTTGTAGGAATGGCGACCAGATTCATAAAGGGAAATTGGCAAAGGTCTAGCAAAAGAAAGTGAAGATGGGTGTGAAAGAGAAACTTTTATCGAGGAAACACAGTAGAGACAACGAATCGTCAAATAGGGAAGATCCTGTGGTCACTTCTTCCACTGTTATGCCTGCCCTTCAACATCCTACTTCTCCCACATCATCATTGGAGATGATTACCCCTACTAATGATGTGGCCCAAAGGAGAGAACAAGATAAGGCAATGGTTGGAACTTTTTGGGATGAGGCCGATTATGCCAGTGGCGGAGCCAGGAATTTATATTTGGGGGGGTCATGTATAAATATTTTTTTTTTGTGTGTATGAAATGTCAAATAGTAATATACAGTATTTCATAACTGATTATGGCATTATGCTATGGCGAAGGCCCACGGTGCCATTTTTGTTAAGGATTTGAAACCACTGACGACCAAACCTTCGAATGAATTGATGTATTCTCATATTCATAAGATTATGCAGGTATGCTTTTTACGTTTGTCATATAGTTGTGCGAATGTTTCTCCTTTGAATTCTTTTTTCCTTTTGTGTTTTAGGTGTTGGGTGGATCTCTGCATATCTCGGGGAAATATTTTGACTATGAGGAGAAGTTCGCAGTGGCTCAGTCCAAGGTAGACTCACTTTCTTCTGAAAAATGAAGTGCTGAAGGCAAAGGTCACATCCCTTTCTAACGAGGAGGAGAAAGCTCAGGATCGTCTGAAAACTTTGGAGAGAGACGTGAAAACCGAGAAGGCTTTCTCCAAATTGAAGGATAAGTAGATTGATGATGCCTTGCTCAAACTTCAGAAAGTTGGTCCTAAAGTAGTGGAGAAGCTCAAGAAGTCTGACGAATATTCAAACAAGCAATGCGATTACTATGTGGATGGTTTTGAACTTTTCTGCAAGTATATGGCCAAGCATCATCCAAACCTGGACTTCTCTACACTAGACATGAAGGCAGTTGAGATGGAGATTTTGGAAGATCGCCCTTCAAATGACACGGAAGCTGATACTGCTGAAGATATGATCGGAGACGATACAGCCGTTACTGCCGAAGTCCGAATGGATCCGTCTCCTTCTAATCCTATTTGAAATGCTTTTACTTCTAACTTTGAAAAGAACAATTTCGTGGGCTCATTTGTTTTGAGAAAATTTACACTTCCTGCTTTTTATAAAACAATCTCTTGGGCTTGTTTGCTTTGAGCACGTCTATTCTAACAGTTTTTGCTTCATGTTTGAATGCTTCATTGTTTGACATCATTTCTCGTGGTTTTTATTTTTTGAATATGACTTGTCAGGAATTTTGGTGGTCATGTTTAGACTATGAGGAGAAGTTCACGGTGGCTCAGTCCAAGGCAAACTCACTTTCTTCTGAAAATGAAGTGCTGAAGGCAAATGTCACATCCCTTTCTAGCAAGGTGGAGAAAGCTCAGGATTTCCTGAAAACTTCGGAGAGAGACGTGAACACCAAGAAGGCTTTCTCCAAATTGAAGGATAAGTAGATTGACAATGCCTTTCTCAAAATTCAGAAAGCCGGTCCTGAAGCGGTGGAGAAGTTCAAGAAGTTTGACAAGTATTCAAACAAATTGTGCTATTATTGTGTGGATGGTTTTGAACTTTTCTGCAAATATATGGCCAAGAATCATCTAGACCTCGACTTCGCTACACTCGACATGAAGGCAGTTGAGAAGGAGATTTTGGAAGATCATCCTTCAAATGACACGGAAGCTAATACTGCTAAAGATGAGATTGGAGACGATACAGCCGTTACTGCCGAAGTCCCAATGGATCCGTCTCCTTTTAATCCTATTTGAAATGCTTTTACTTCTAACTTTGAAAAGAACAATTTCTTGGGCTCGTTTATTTTGAGCAAGTTTACATTTCCTACTTTTTTAAAAAACAATCTCTTGGGCTTGTTTGTTTTGAGCACGTTTGTTCTAACAATTTTTGCTTCATGTTTGAATACTTCGTTGTTTGACATCATTTCTTTTTGAATATGACTTGTCAGCAATTTTGGTGGTCATGTTTGGACTATGAGGAGAAGTTCGCGGTGGCTCAATCCAAGGCAAACTCACTTTCTTCTGAAAATGAAGTGCTGAAGGCAAATGTCACATCCCTTTCTAACAAGGTGGACAAAGCTCCGGATCGCCTGAAAACTTTGGAGTGAGATGTGAACACCAAGAAGGCTTTCTCCAAATTGAAGGATAAGCAGATCGACAATGCCTTGCTCAAAATTCAGAAAGCCAGTCCTGAAGCAGTGGAGAAGCTCAAGAAGTCTGACGAATATTCAAACAAGCAATGCGATTACTATGTGGATGGTTTTGAACTTTTCTGCAAGTATATGGCCAAGCATCATCCAAACTTGGAATTCTCTACACTAGACATGAAGTCAGTTGAGATGGAGATTTTGGAAGATCGCCCTTCAAATGACATGGAAGTTGATACTGCTGAAGATGTGATCGGAGACGATACAACCGTTACTGCTGAAGTCCCAATAGATCCATCTACTTCTAATCCTATTTGAAATGCTTTTACTTCTGACTTTGAAAAGAACAATTTCTTAGGCTCGTTTGTTTTGAGCAAGTTTACATTTCTTGCTTTTTTTAAAACAATCTCTTGGGCTTGTTTGTTTTGAGCACGCCTATTCTAACAATTTTTGCTTCATGTTTGAATGCTTCGTTGTTTAACATCATTTCTCTTAGTTTTTCTTTTTTGAATATGACTTGTCAGGAATTTTGGTGGTCATGTTTAGACTATAAGGAGAAGTTCGTGATGGCTCAGTCCAAGGTAAACTCGCTTTCTTCTGAAAATGAAGTGCTAAAGGCAAATGTGACATCCCTTTCTAACAAGGTGGAGAAAGCTTAGGATCGCCTGAAAACTTTGGAGAGAGACGTGAACACCAAGAAGGCTTTCTCCAAATTGAGGGATAAGTAGATCGACAATGCCTTTCTCAAAATTCAGAAAGCCAGTTTTGAAGCGGTGGATAAGTTCAAGAAGTTTGACGAGTATTCAAACAAGCTGTGCGATTACTGTGTGGATGGTTTTGAACTTTTCTGCAAATATATGGCCAAGCATCATCCAGACCTCGACTTCGCTACACTCGACATGAAGGCAGTTGAGAAGGAGATTTTGGAAGATCGTCCTTCAAATGACATGGAAGCTGATACTACTGAAGATTTGATTGGAGACGATACAGTTGTTACTGCCGAAGTCCTAATGGATCCGTCTCCTTCTAATCCTATTTGAAATGCTTTTACTTCTAACTTTGAAAAGAAAAATTTCTTGGGCTCGTTTGTTTTGAGCAAGTTTACATTTCCTACTTTTTTTTAAAACAATCTCTTGGGCTCGTTTGTTTTGAGCACGTTTGTTCTAACAATTTTTGCTTCATGTTTGAATACTTCGTTGTTTGACATCATTTCCTTTTGAATACGACTTGTCAGCAATTTTGGTGGTCATGTTTGGACTATGAGGAGAAGTTCGCGGTGGCTCAATCCAAGGCAAACTCACTTTCTTCTGAAAATGAAGTGCTGAAGGCAAATGTCACATCCCATTCTAACAAGGTGGACAAAGCTCCGGATCGCCTGAAAACTTTGGAGTGAGATGTGAACCCCAGGAAGGCTTTCTCCAAATTGAAGGATAAGCAGATCGACAATGCCTTGCTCAAAATTCAGAAAGCCAGTCCTGAAGCAGTGGAGAAGCTCAAGAAGTTTGATGAATATTCAAACAAGCAATGCGATTACTATGTGGATGGTTTTGAACTTTTCTGCAAGTATATGGCCAAGCATCATCCAAACTTGGACTTCTCTACACTAGACATGAAGGCAGTTGAGATGGAGATTTTGGAAGATCGCCCTTCAAATGACACGGAAGTTGATACTGCTGAAGATGTGATCGGAGACGATACAACCTTACTGCTGAAGTCCCAATGGATCCATCTACTTCTAATCCTATTTGAAATGCTTTTACTTCTGACTTTGAAAAGAACAATTTCTTAGGCTCGTTTGTTTTGAGCAAGTTTACATTTCTTGCTTTTTTTAAAACAATCTCTTGGGCTTGTTTGTTTTGAGCACGCCTATTCTAACAATTTTTGCTTCATGTTTGAATGCTTCGTTGTTTAACATCATTTCTCTTAGTTTTTCTTTTTTGAATATGACTTGTCAGGAATTTTGGTGGTCATGTTTAGACTATGAGGAGAAGTTCGTGATGGCTCAGTCCAAGGCAAACTCGCTTTCTTCTGAAAATGAAGTGCTGAAGGCAAATGTGACATCCCTTTCTAACAAGGTGGAGAAAGCTTAGGATCGCCTAAAAACTTTGGACAGAGACATGAACACCAATAAGGCTTTCTCCAAATTGAAGGATAAGTAGATCGACAATGCCTTTCTCAAAATTCAGAAAGCCAGTTTTGAAGCGGTGGATAAGTTCAAGAAGTTTGATGAGTATTCAAACAAGCTGTGCGATTACTGTGTGGATGGTTTTGAACTTTTCTGCAAGTATATGGCCAAGCATCATCCAAACTTGGACTTCTCTACACTAGACATGAAGGCAGTTGAGATGGAGATTTTGGAAGATCGCCCTTCAAATGACACGGAAGTTGATACTGCTGAAGATGTGATCGGAGACGATACAACCTTACTGCTGAAGTCCCAATGGATCCATCTACTTCTAATCCTATTTGAAATGCTTTTACTTCTGACTTTGAAAAGAACAATTTCTTAGGCTCGTTTGTTTTGAGCAAGTTTACATTTCTTGCTTTTTTTAAAACAATCTCTTGGGCTTGTTTGTTTTGAGCACGCCTATTCTAACAATTTTTGCTTCATGTTTGAATGCTTCATTGTTTAACATCATTTCTCTTAGTTTTTCTTTTTTGAATATGACTTGTCAGGAATTTTGGTGGTCATGTTTAGACTATGAGGAGAAGTTCGTGATGGCTCAGTCCAAGGCAAACTCGCTTTCTTCTGAAAATGAAGTGCTGAAGGCAAATGTGACATCCCTTTCTAACAAGGTGGAGAAAACTTAGGATCGCCTAAAAACTTTGGAGAGAGACGTGAACACCAAGAAGGCTTTCTCCAAATTGAAGGATAAGTAGATCGACAATGCCTTTCTCAAAATTCAGAAAGCCAGTTCTGAAGCGGTGGATAAGTTCAAGAAGTTTGACGAGTATTCAAACAAGCTGTGCGATTACTGTGTGGATGGTTTTGAACTTTTCTGCAAATATATGGCCAAGCATCATCCAGACCTCGACTTCGCTACACTCGACATGAAGGCAGTTGAGAAGGAGATTTTGGAAGATCGTCCTTCAAATGACATGGAAGCTAATACTACTGAAATTTGATTGGAGACGATACAGCTGTTACTGCCGAAGTCCCAATGGATCCGTCTCCTTCTAATCCTATTTGAAATGCTTTTACTTCTAACTTTGAAAAGAAAAATTTCTTGGGCTCGTTTGTTTTGAGCAAGTTTACATTTCCTACTTTTTTTTAAAACAATCTCTTGGGCTCGTTTGTTTTGAGCACGTTTGTTCTAACAATTTTTGCTTCATGTTTGAATACTTCGTTGTTTGACATCATTTCTTTTTGAATACGTCTTGTCAGCAATTTTGGTGGTCATGTTTGGACTATGAGGAGAAGTTCGCAGTGGCTCAGTCCAAGGAAAACTCAATTTCTTCTGAAAATGAAGTGTTGAAGGCAAATGTCACATCCCTTTCTAACAAGGTGGATAAAGCTCAGGATCGCCTGAAAACTTTGGACAGAGACATGAACACCAGGAAGGCTTTCCCCAAATTGAAGGATAAGTAGATCGATGATGCCTTGCTCAAAATTTAGAAAGTCGGTCCTAAAGCAGTGGAGAAGTTCAAGAAGTCTTACGAGTATTCAAACAAGCTATGCGATTACTATGTGGATGGTTTTGAACTTTTCTGCAAATATATGGCCAAGAATCATCCAGACCTGGACTTCTTTGCACTAGACATAAAGGCAGTTGAAAAGGAGATTTTGGAAGATCGTCCTTCAAATGATGCGAAAGCTGATACTGCTGAAGATGTGGTGGGAGATGATACAGCTATTACTGCTGAAGTCCCAATGGATCCATTTCCTTCTAACCCTTTTTGAAATGCTTTTACTTCTAACTTTGAAAAGAACAATTTCTTGGGCTTGTTTGTTTTGAGCAAGTTTTCATTTCCTGCTTTTTTAAAAATCAATCTCTTGGTTTCGTTTGTTTTGAGCATGTCTATTCTGACAATTTTTGCTTCATGTTTGAATACTTCATTGTTTGACATCATTTCTCTTGATTTCTCTTTTTTGAATATGACTTGTAAGCAATTTTGGTGGTCATATTTGGATGATGATTATGTTATGCTTTAGATAACTTTCCAAGTCATGTATGATGATTTGAGTTATGTATTGATAACTTTTTGGTCTTGTATTAATGATGATTTGGTTATTTATTAATAACTTTTTGGTTATGTATCAATGACGATTGAGTTATGTATTAACAACTCCTTAAGTCATGTATTAATGACAATTTGGTTATATATTAATAACATTTTGAGTCATGACTTTTTAGTTAGGTATTAATAACTTCTTAGGTTAAGTTATGTATTAATAACCTTTTTTGTCATGTATCAATGACGGATTAGTTATGTGTTAATAACTTTTTAAGTCATGTATCAATGATGGATTAGTTATGCATTAATAACTTTTTAGGTCATGTATTAATGACGAATTAATAACTTTTTAGGTCATGTATTGATAACTTTTGTTACTCTCAAAAATTTTTGAGGATGAGGTCCCCTAGATTAAATCTTCTGACCTTCACTTTCTTATCATAGTACCTGGCCATTGCTCCTTTGTAATTTGTCATTCTTTGTTGAGCTTTCTCTAACTTCATCGATCAAGTCCAGATTGCTATTAAGTTCTTATTGATTCTTCTATTCTTCATAAGTCTTCACCCGAATGCTTGTCAACCCTACTTCCACTAGGATGATGGCCTCAAAGCCAAAAGTTAGCTTGAATGGTGTTTCTCTCGTTGGCACCCTTGTCGTCATCCTGTATACCCATAGGACATTTGGTAGTTCTTTTGGCCATGTACCTTTGCCCTCCCAAGCTGAGTTTTGATAATTTTTAGCAGGCTTCAGTTTGTCACTTCAATTTGTCCATTTTCTTGAGGATGTCATGTAGAAGAATAATGATTCTTAATTCCTAGATCTTGGAAAAAATTTTGAAACATGGAGTTCTCAAACCGCTTCCCATTATTCGATATTATTGTGTTAGGAATCCTGAACCTGCAGACTATATTCTTCCATCCAAAGCTTTGGATTTTGGCCTTTGTGATCATCACTAATGGCTCAATCTCCACCCATTTGGTGAAGTAATCGATTGCGATGACCAGAAATCTAACCTGCTTTTTCCCTAGTGGGAATAGGCCCTAATGTCAATCCCCCACTGAGCCAAGAGCCAAGGTATGGTTACTAACGTCATTGATTCTCCTAGTCATATCTAGAAATTGGCAAATCATTGACATCTATCACACGCTTTGATGAGGTCATGTGCATCCTTCTACAATGTTGGCCAATAGTAGCCAGCTTTAAGTGTTTTTCCAGCTAAAGATTTTGCGCCTGCATGATTTCCATAGACACCCTCGTGGATTTCTCATAAGACATAATTGGATTCTTCTGGACCAGTGCACTGTAGATACAGGAGTGAATACCCTCGTCTATATAACACTTCTACAATGATAACAAAGCGTGTGGCTCCCATATGAATCTTCTATGCTTCTACTTTATCTTTAGGAAGTCGTCCTTTCAAAAATAAAATAATAGGAGTTGTCTAATCAACTGACGAGGCCAATCTTGCCAAGAAGTCTGCCTCCATCTTTTTGTTCTTGGGATTTGCTGAAAGTCAATGTCATCAAAGTATGGCAAGAGCTGTTGGACGAGCTTTAGATACCTCTACATTCTTTCTTCCTTCACCTCGTATTCTCCCTTCACTTGACCAATCACCAACTAAGAATCTACTTGGACAATCACATCTTTGGCTGCTACAATTCTAGCCAACTTTAAGCTTGTTAGAGGAGCTTCATACTCAGCTTTATTATTCATTGTTGGGAACTGCAGCCTAACTGCATACTTAATGGCATCTCCTTCTAGTGATATGAGAACAACTCCTACTCCTTTGGCCTTCTTGGTGGTAGATCCATCTATTTGGATCGTCCATGTTCTCTTAGGAGACTCTTCTTCATCTTGGGCATGAGTGAATTCTGCAATGCAGTCTGTCAGGCCTTGGGTTTTGATTGCAACTCATGGCTGTATTCTATGTCAAATTGACCTAATTCAATAGCCCATTGAAAAATGTGCCTTGCTGCATTTATCTTGTTCATCGTCTTCCTTATTGGCTGATCTATCATGACAATGATAGGATGAGGTTGAAAATAGGGACGGAATTTTCTTGAGGCAATTATCAGTTTAAAAGCAATCTTATCTAGCTTCCGATACTTGGCTTCGGCTCTTTGAAAAGCCTAGCTAGTATAATATACTGGTTTATGTACCCCTTCCTCTTCTCTAATCAAGGTCAAGCTTACCACTGAGGTAGACACTACCAAATACAGGTACAGTTCTTCTCCCATCACTGATGGGATTAGCAACGGTGGTTGTGTTAAGTACTCCTTTAACTTCGTCGGAGCTTCCTCACATTCGTCAGTCCATTGGAAAGATTTTCTCAAGACTTTGAAGAATGGTAAACACTTGTCTGTCGCCTTAGAGATGAATTGCCCTTACTTTGTCTAGATTTGCTTCTATGCCTCGTTAGGACACCATGAAACCTAGGAATTTCCCTGAAGAAACACCAAAAACACATTTTGTTGGGTTTAGTTTCATTTTGTATTTACGTAGATGGTTGAAGGTCTCTTTCAGATTGTCCATATGATTTTCTTTATTCTTTCTCTTCACCAGCATGTCATTTACATATACCTCCACATTTCTCCCCATTTGTTGAGAGAACATTCAATTTACCAACCTTTGGTATGTGGCCCCTACATTCTTGAGTTTGAAGAGCATAACTATGTAACAATACAATCCTTGACTGGTGATGAAAGTAGTCTTCTCTTGATCTTCTTCATTCATTAGGATTTGGTTATAACCAGAAAAAGCATCCATGAAACTCAAAAGCTTGTGTCCAGCAATAGAATCCACTAGTTGATCAATTCTGGGTAGTGTAAAACTGTCCCTTGGGCATGCTTTATTTAGGTCCATGAAATCAACACACATCCTCCATTTGCCATTAACCTTCTTGACCATCATGACATTTGCCAGCCAGTCAAGATAGAAGACCTCTTTGATAAAATCTGCTGTCAAAAGTTTGTCTACCTCCTCTTTTACTACCTTATTGCATTCTGATGCGAATACTCTTTGTCTCTACTATACCGATTTTCACTTCGAGTTGACATTGAGATGATGTTGAATGATCTCTCTGTCTATCCCTAGCATATCTTCATGACTCCATGCAATGACAACTTGGTTTTCTTTCAGGAAGGTGGTTATCTTCGTCTTTTTCGAAGCGAAAAGGGCCGATCCTACCTTTATCACTTTGGTCGGCTCTCTTGGGATAATCTCCACATCTTGTAATGATTCTACTTGTTTTGAAGTAGGTTCTGCCTCGTCTATCATCCATGTATGATTTTCTCCTAAATCTAGAGCGGGTTGGTAGCATTCCCTAGCCAAAACTTAATCTCCTTAGATCTTTCCTACACTGTGGGCTGTTCGGAACTTCACCTTCAGATAGTATGTTGACATTGCTGCTTTCAGTCAGTTGAGCATTGGTCGTCCCAAAATGACATTGTATGTTGTTGGGTAATCCACCACAAGAAAATCAATTTCCTTAGAAATCTAGGCTGGATAAGTGCCTGCAGTTATGGTTAGCTTGATGATGTCTTTAGGGATGGTCCTGTCTCCGATAAAACTCAC
The DNA here is from genome assembly GCA_028535905.1 of Quercus berberidifolia. Lineage (NCBI taxonomy): Eukaryota > Viridiplantae > Streptophyta > Magnoliopsida > Fagales > Fagaceae > Quercus > Quercus berberidifolia. The sequence continues at coordinate 47,197,722 of JAPQVW010000004.1, forward strand.
CAAAGGGGAAGTAAAAGGTTGGAGTCTCTCTTTGCCCAATTTCATTTGTTGATATGTAGGCAGATAAATAATGTTTGTTGAACTTCCCTTATCAACTAGTACTAGGTGAATCTTGAATTCTTCTATCTCGAGCATTATTACCAATGGATCGTCATGTGGTTGTCTAATACCACAAGCATTCTTCTCTGAAAAGATGATATCACGTTCACTGCTTCTTTGTATGATAGGTAGCATGACTGTACACTATTCACTTCCTTTGCATATTCTTTTCTAAGGTATTTTGAGGATCCACCTACTACTAGCCCACTTGGTATCATCGTTATTTCTCCTACTGGAGCCTTTTTATTGTCTACCTCTTGTTCCTAACTCTTTTCATCTCTCGGCTGTCTTCTAAACAAATTTGTCTTTCGCACAAATTTCTACAGGTTTCCTTGATGAATCAATGTTTCTATTTAATCTTTCAAATGTCTACATTCGTCAATGCGATGTCCGTGTCTTGATGGAATCAATAGTACTTGTGTTTGTCTCTAACTTCCACTGGAGCATATATGGGTCGAGGCCATTGTAAAGACAGCTCATCTTTGATCTGCCTCAACACCTATTCAATAGGCATTATCAAAGGGGTAAAATTAGTAAACCTTAACATTTGATCTAGGAATTTTTTCTTCGAATCTGAAGTTTGCCTTACACTTTGCGTATCCTTCTTTTCAGGGTGACAACTTGTTCCTTCATCTCTCTTCCCTTTACCGGTCATTTCCTTTTCAACTATTGCATCTTCTATATTCATATACTTCTGGGCTTTGTGGAGCAGTTCTACTACTGTCTTTGGTGGACTTTTGGTAATCGAAAAGAAAAAGTCCCTAGGTAACAACCCCGTCTGGAAGGTTGTTATGAATTAGGATGACTTGATCTTCTACTTCGTCCACCTGCCATAACTCTTTATTGAAGCGATTTGCATACTACCTCAACGATTCTCCTTTTACCTGACGGATGTTGAGAAGATGTCTAGTTGGCTTCTTATGTTTCTGTCCTCCAATGAAATGACGAACAAAACCTTTGCTGAGTTGCTCAAAATTTGCAATGGTAGCTGGGGGTATTTTGCTAAACCAAACTTTGGTTGCGCCTTTCAATGTAGTTGGGAAAGCCTTACACATATGACTCGATTTGAGGGAGGAAAAACTTTGGTTGAAGAGGATGATTCAACACCTCAGTGGCGAACAACGAATCTATTCTTTGAATCATTCCGTCCAAGTTCTCCACGACTTTTTTTTATTGTACTTTTGAGTTCGTCCATTTCTCTCCTCATGCTACGGAGTTCACTTTCCATCTTGGATGAATTTTCTTCTAATGCCCTTGTTCTTCTGTTAATCTGACTGTCTGACTCCTCTTCATTATTATTCCCTTCAATTCTTTGAGGTTGTTCTTCTTTATTCTAATTTTTGGTATTCTACTGCCATTCCTCATTTTGGGATTCAGCTGCTCTTCACAGTTCTTCATTTCTAGCAAGTCAACTTTGCTACATTGGTTGTGAGAGCCTAAATTTGTTGTGCTGCTTGCTTTGGGTCATTCTTGTACTATGAAGATCTCTTTTGTCAATTAGGGAAATGGCTTAAATGATCAATGTTCCCCACAAATGGCATCAAATTGATGATTCAGAAAATCAACAGTTGAGTTCTTCGTCTATGCGGATGGAAAATGGCAATAGATTCGTCCAGGGACAAACCTGCAATAAGATTTGAAGTAGAGAAAGAGAAATACACTGGTGTGGTGTTTGCTAAAAACCCTCTAATGATTAAGTTAGAAATGAATTCAATTGAAGCATATTGCAAGAGAATACAACTTGGGAATAGTTTTTGGGGTAATAATTGTGTGTACCTTTTGGTCCTATTCTTCTTTTGCTTTATAGCCATTTTGTCTTTAATGAGTAACGAATTTCTGCATTCATTCTTATTTGTAACAATTAATACGTTACAAGCTGATGCTTTGATTTATGTAACGTCTTCTTTTGCGTTGCTCTGTCGGTTATTCTTTAGCATAAATACTTGCCATAAATGCATAACGTATCTTGAGTTTGTCCATAATCAATAACAATACTGTTGAAATTTGGACTCATCAGTTATTATTATTAATACATTTATAAACTAATTATTTTAAAACTTGTCTAATCAATTCATTTAAATTATTATTATTTTAATTAAAGTACTAATTAAGGCTAGGCAACAATGAAACAACTAAATTAAGGCTCAGCAAAGGCTTTAATATTTTCAGCTAGCACGCTGCCCAAGCCACCTGCCAACTCCGTCTCGAACACGTTTAGTCTTTTTTATTTTTTGTCCCCAAGGACCTATTTCAATTCCTTCTCATCTATAAATATATATATATATATATATATATATATATATATATATATATATATTTTTATATATAAAATCGAAACCTCTGTTAGCTCCACAATTTTCCACGTCAACATTTTTTTTAATTTTTAAATCTTTTTTTCTTTTTATTTAATATTTATATACTCTCCATCTAGAATAATCTCTTTTTAAACCAACCTTTTAAGTTTTTTTTTTTTTTTTAATCGATCACTCTCTCTCTCTTAATGGCTTATCTATCACACAATGGCTGACACCACTGACAACACCACCACAGCAGCGCCACCGCCTCAGGAAAAACCATGGCTATTGCTGCTGCTGCTCCGCCACTGCCGCCACAGGAAATCCCTGTTCCAAAGAAGGAGACGAAACGCTAGGGTGATCAAGAAGACGACGTGCCTTTGGAGGACACAGCTACTTCATCAACTTCGTAGCAAGACAAAGTCGCCGTTGAACTCAACATCGAGGCCTTGACCATCAACGACACCAAAAGCACCATCAACAAGTACCTTGATGAACCCCAAGACGCTCACATCACTGTGGTACGATCAATCTCTCACATCACCGAGATTTGAATTTCTTTATTTGCCTAATCCTAATTAGGGTTTCGATCAACTTAATACCTTTGTTGCCACTTTTGGTTAAAATATAATAAAGTATTGATTTTGATTATAGTTTGAAATCCTAATTAGGGTTTTGAATCTTTATCATTGATATCAATTTTTGTTTTGATGCTTATACAATGTGGTAAGGGATATAGTGTTCTATAGTTTTAATTCCTATTATTATGTTACTTGGAACATGCATGCAGAAACACACATGTATAGTTGAGTCTAATAGATATGTTTTGTTCAGTTTTCAATTTTGGGTTTTGATATATTAGGGGGTTAATTTGATGTAGGTTACTGTGAATGATACCCTGTATATATCGGCGAGTACTTTTGAGGACTTGAATCTATCAAAAGAACTGTTGAAGGGTTTGTATATTGAGATGAAATTCTAGAAGCCAAATAAAATTCAAGCTATTAGTTTGCCCATGATTTTGACTCCTCCCCATAAGGATTTGATAGCCTAGGCGCATAATGGTTTTTCTATCAATTTAAGGATTTTGTTTTTAATTAGGTTTTTCTGTCAATTTAGGGATTTCAATTCCTAACCCCTTTTTCTCTCTATTCATTTTTGTTGAAGTCAGGGAAACACTCATAGAAAATCAAATTCTACAGGTTTTGTAAGAAAGTGGAGATAGTATTAAAGAGCCTCCCAACCGTCAAACTCTGACAACAATCCTACAGGTTTTGCTTTACCTTCAAGTTTTGCTTTATTTTGCTATCTAGGTTTTTTAGCACATCTGATTTAGCTTAGCTTAATTGTTTGTTTGATTAAATAATTATTTGGGCACCTAAAACATCAGCCTTCTTTGTCTCCACTCAGTTCCTTTTTTTTTCAAACCTTCTACCTCTTCAATACAAGTTCATGTCTTTTTCTTTTTGGTTCGTCTTTGATTGTAAAATTTAGGAAGAAATTTTATCTTCTTAGTTGGGTTGTAGTTGTTGTTTTGTTTTATTGTAGAATTGTAGTGAAACTCCAACAATTATTCTTTTTAAGCTATTCTAGCAGATGAAACACATAAAAATCTTAATTAAAGAGATATGTGATAAGTGATTGCAAAGGGAACAAATTAGCACAACTTATTTGTCAACATTAGATTTGTTGTTCTGTATATTTTTCTGCTTTATTGTTGGTGACACAAATTGGAGACATATGGCCATTAATGATTGATTCATAATGTGATTGTTTTGTGTAGATTTATTGTTCGACATTGCACCTAATAGCATCATGATGATATGTTTCTTCTTCTTTGTTAGGACATATGTGATTCACTTGTTAGGAACATATGTCACTATTTTATGTAATTGGCTAATCCTTTGACAAAACGCACTTTGTTTGTATTTGGGTAGATCTAAGATGTGTTTAATACTTCAAGAAACCTTGTTTCAAGTTCAAGTGTTAAAGCCATGTAAGTTTGTCCAAGATTCAAGTGCAGAAAGTGTTGTTCATTAAAGCTCGACAACTAGTCATCTATCGAGCCTTGAAGAGCTATTCTAGCTCGTGGCTCGACAGCAGCTCGACAAATAGGCATCTATTGGGATTTATGAAAAACAGAGTTTCAAGTCTGTTTTGACTCCAATCCGTGGTTGCATGTTTGGACTTTCTTTTCTCACAACCATAAACATATAAAAGAATTATTTTAAGGGCCGTAAAAGGTGGAATAAGTTACATAAGTGTTGAGCAAAGTTTGTTCAAGCAAATTGTGACCGGAGACAGAATTTGCCCTAGTTCATCTTTCTTGTGAAGAAGCTGCTATGTTTGTGCACCGTAAGGTTTTATAACCAAGGACCTTCTCGATCTTCATCATGTGATGAACTGAAGAACTTTGCAGCCAACAACCTTTTCTAATTGGTGATTGAAGTCGCGTACTGGGATCCGCACAATTGGTTGTCACGTACTGGGAGCCGTCCATTACAAGGAGAGATTGTCACTACAAAACAAGTCCAATTGGGTATTGGGGTAAGGGTTTAACTGTAGGTTGGGATAAGATACTAGAATTTCTTTACTTATAACCACTTGTTTTGATAATAGTGGATTCTCGAGAGTAGTGACCTTAAAATCACCCGGTGAGGTTTTTGCCTTATAGGTTTTCCCCATTCGTAAACAAATCACTATGTCAATTTATTTTCCGCTGCATACTTAGTTTATTGGTGATTTGTTTGTGCTATCACACGTTTGCATGTTAATTTGATTAATTAAAAAACTTGGCTAATTAATCAATCAATTTATCACGAGGGGTCAATTCGTTTTTGGCCTATCATTCTTCTTTTGATTAAATAATAAATAAAAAAATTCATGTTTGAAAAGGGTGTGATCTTTCTTCTCTATTCTAAACCAACCATAAACTTTGCCACCAATCAGATTCAATTTCTGAGAAGAACATTAATCTAGGATCTGGCTACTTTTGTCAAGCAATAGGTGTCTGTTGGGTATTTGGAGTGCAGTTTAATTGGGGAATAACAAGATGTCTATATTTTGGAGGGTTTAATTTGAGAGATTATATAAGTTTACCACATTATGCATGTTTATTGTGCATGATTTAATATTAGTAGGTTGTGTACTTTTGGTTTCTAAGGTTGTGTTCTCAAAATATATTTCTGAATTTAGAGTTATAGTGTTATGATCTATTTAAAGTAGTGAAACTATTGATTTTCATATAAATGTATTGTGGTCTTTGGTGAGCTTCATTGGATTGGTGTCAAAGCATATAAGAAAGTGATTATTGGTATATGGATGCATTTACAGTTTCTTATGACATTATTCATGATAAATCAAAAGGCATATATTACACCTTTGTATAAAGTTTTTTTGTGCAGTTGACCTTATACTTAAAGCTTCAAGTTCTTTCTTGAAACGTCTTATTTTTAGAATTGTGATCTTGGATTTAGAACAATTAGATTTTCCCTAGGAGGATCTTCACTTTGGATCAGATTGAATTGCATACACCACTATGTGTGTGTGTAAAATGAGTCTCCACAACTTATGTAATGGTTTGTGCAAAATGAGTCTCCACAACTTATAGGGTAGTGGAAGTGTTAATTAAGCTACAAGACATTTGGTTGCCTTTATATTTTAAAATGCTCTATGTTTTCTATCCCTTTTTATTTTCCTTTCCTATCCATCAAGTGCCCAGGTATATTGAGAGTTCACAATAATTTTTTAATGAAACAAGCCGGACTATTTTTAGCATAAACCTTAAGCTAGAGAGAGAAAAAAGAAGAATAGGAGGCTGTAGGTTATTAGCAACAAATAACACAGAAGTTGTGCTTGAATTTGTATGCAGGGGGTTTCACTCTATTTAATTTGATCATGTTCAATTGAGTTATCAATCATAATGACCATTCTCTTTTGTTTTTTTTTTTTTTTTAATGTACCTGTATGAATTAATTAGATTGCTCTGCCTGTTTGTAAGTAATTAGCCATTTATAGTAAATTGGGAATGATGTCCAAGTGGCTATCAAGGCTATTGGAGCATTTAAAGCCAACTGCAGTTGCTGATGCAGGTGTGATTTTCAGTGTGAAAAGTAAAATGCTGGTGAGTTTCATTTAGTTTTTATTTACTTTATAATGTATAAATCATTAAATTTTGTTTAACATTCATAAGCTTATAACAAAGTAAATAGTGCTTATGAACCATTAGTTAAGGTGCCTTACCAGGCTCTTATAAAATATGTGTGAAAACGAGAAAGAAAATATATGTGTAATGTGTTTGTGTGTATATACATATATATACACACAAATGTAATCTTTAGTACAGTTACTTTTTTGTTTTAACTTACATTACTTATAAATGAATTGCATGAGGTTGATTAACTGTTTTTGGCACATTACCAATTATTTTTAGCTCTTTTTTTTAGTGTTACATTTTGCTATAGGCTTTTTTTTCTTCGAATTCCAAACCAATTGAGAAGGGAAATTAAGGTATTGATGTAGCAAAAGCTTTATTTTAGGAGAAAGAGCTGAAAATTGGTAGTTTCATCATTGTCATGTAATAGAAATTTCCAAGCTCATGCTGCAAATTGCACTTAAGTTCTTGAATGGTAGGGTATAACATGGGTTTCGAGATAGGTGCCTAGGATCAACTTAAGGATAGTGTATGCTAGGTTGGATAATTGATTGATTGGTGTTATTATTGCTTTCATATGCCTTTTATATCTACGACTGAATTCATAGATAGCTTACCTTCTTCCATTAAGAATTTTCCAATTTTGTTATTACAACTTAAGCTATGCATTTTTTGCTTGCTTATAAAAAAGGATATAAGTGCAATTTATGAAAATTAGAATAACAATTTGTTATCATTTTTCTTTATTAAATGAAGATAGAAGAAAATTTGTTATATATTTTTTAGTTTTTCATAGATATGTGTTTGTATATGAGTTTGTTTAATTTTATATTTCTGTCTAATTTATTGGTCTTTGTGATGTTTCCAGCAAGAAGGTTTTCCTTTTTTGGTGATTTTTATTGGCTTTACTTACAATAAGTGTTGTTTGTACGCCTGTAAACCAAATAGTTCGATGAAAGTGATAGATATAAGTGCAATTTATGAAAGTTAGAATAACAGTTTCTTATCATTTTTTTTATTATTAAATGAAGATAGAAGAAAATTTGTTATATATTTTTTATTTTTTCATAGATACATGTTTGGAAATGAGTTTGTTTAATTTTATATTTCTGTCTAATTTATTGGTCTTTGTGATGTTTCCAGCTAGATGGTTTTACTTTTTTGGTGATTTTTATTGGCTTTACTTACACTAAGTGTTATTTGTATGCCTGTTAACCAAATAGTTTGATGAAAGCGATAGATATAAGTGCAATTTATGAAAGTTAGAATAACAGTTTCTTATCATTTTTTATTATTATTAAATGAAGATAGAAGAAAATTTGTTATATATTTTTGAGTTTTTCATAGATACATGTTTGGAAATGAGTTTGTTTAATTTTATATTTCTATCTAATTTATTGGTCTTTGTGATGTTTCCAGCTAGATGGTTTTCCTTTTTTGGTGATTTTTATTGGCTTTACTTACACTAAGTGATGTTTGTATTCCTGTTAATCAAATAGTTCGATGAAAGTGATAGACAATTTAAGTAGAACTTCATAGTGGGTTTGTGTGATTGTGTCTGAAATTGTAATTTTAAGATAGATTTGCTTGATTTTGATTGCTCGATTTTATTTGTCCTAAAGTAAATGTATCACAACAATACTTTTTGGATTATTGATATTGTTGGGTTTCTTAGAATAATGGTTAGAACTCTAGGCCATATGGTCGTGGTTGTAAGAAAATGTTTGCCCTACTCTTTGCCCTCTACAACACTCTAATATGTAACATTGGTTACACATTTTTGGATTGGATATTAGCTTTAGGATGTTGATTATAATGATAGAATTTTGTATAACCTTATACATATTCTTGTGCAGTGACCACATGACACTTCTTAAAGCTTTTGAAGGATAGAAGGATGCAAACCGTAATGAAAAGAATCCTGTCACCTTGCAAATGACAGAGGATATGAGAATGCAATTTGTAGATCTATTTAGCATTGGCTTTGTAAAAAAATGAGTGCTAATGTAAGTTTTTTAAGATTTTCAAATTTTAAAGCATTTGATTTGCTGAAATCTTATAGTTACTAAAAACTTTTCCGTGCATCGCACTGGTTAGCAGCTAGTATTTATTTAATTTTTTTTCTCTTAATTTTTCTCCTCCGCGCACACATCTTCCAAGTCTCTTCTCCACTTCTCATTATTAAATATCTTCTTATCTATATCATTTATTTTCATTTATGTTTTATTTTTCTTTATGTTCATCCTCAACCTAGGCCTGTACCTGTACGCCTTTTCTCACTCTCAATTTCCTCATTAGCAACTCTCCATGCATCACAGTCTCATCGTCATCTTTTTATTATTACTTTTTTAAGGTTGTAGCATCGTTTGTTCATTTGATTTTTTATTTTTTATTTTTTTAGATTTTTATGTGTACAGATTTGTTTAGGTTTTATGATTTTTTTTTTTTTAAGTCCAAATTTCATGCTTGTCAAATCTTGCATTTTAGCTGGTATTTACGGAAACTACCCAAAATGATCCAAAATGGCCTTGAATTTTCTCTGAGGTAAAAATAGGGGATTACCGCTCCTAATTGTTTACCAATATGATATTTTCAGTCCGCTAAAATGGAAAGTGAAGAGCAACATTTGATCAGAAGATCTTCAGTAAATTTGGTCATTTGTAAGATTGCGGACCGTCAGTAAAATAGGTCGTCAGTGATACTAACGACCGTTATGTGTATTAATGACCCAATCTTAAATCCTTTCCTTAACAAGGTTTGAACGTAACAGACTTTAGCAGACAGCCTCAGACAGCTAAGCTAATCATTGTAAAAATGTTACAAGACTTTAAACAATGATATAATGGCATTCAACAGGCTATTCAAAGCCTCCAACATCTGGCGCAATAAATGCCCCAAGCATTTATTCACAAACATGCTATATAAGGCAAACAACAACAAATAAGCGAGGAGGTATGCATACACTTACACACTATACTCAAACTGTCTCTTACATTACTCTGTTTCTTAAGGAGATAAACTAACTTAAGCATTGGAAACTCCCCCGAGACCCCGGGTGCCCTCTTGCATTGTTTCTTTGAAACAGGTATTGGCAGTTGTCCATACCAATGACGAGGAGCATACTAACAAGCTGCAATTTCTGCTTCATTAATTTGGCGCCGTTTGTGGGGAACAACTGAGTTGCAATTTTCTCAAGCAAGTCATCATATCTCTACCAACAAAGTTCCTTGAGACACATGAACACTTCTAGTTCATCACCTCCTACGGACCCAACCATGATGGCTATGCAGATCCGAATTTAGACGGCTAATGTCCAAGAGTTCATGAAGCAAAACTCAGAATTCAAGTAACAAGGACGTCCCGAGAACCAAGAACGACCTAAGAACAGCAACACTTTTCTGGTATGACGAAATCATAACAATGATGAAAACCACAATCCAAGCAACAGTAAAGCCACCTCTAAACGAACTGGGCAAACCGCGCCAAATAAAGATTAGATAATGGAAGCCATGAGAAAAGAGCTTGATGAGGTCAAAAAGGCCTTGAAAGGGAAAACTACAGTAAACCTTGAAGGCATGCTCTAGAGGACAAACTCACCTTTCATTGCCAAGGTACTCAAGTGTCCTCTTCCCCCCAAGTTTAAACTTACACAATTGGAGGTCTATGACAGCATGAAAGATCCTTTTGATCACATTTATGCATTCAAGACAATCCTAAACCTTCAGTAAACACCAGACGAGGTGATGTGCAAATCCTTCCCTGCCACCTTTAGGGGGCCTACAAGAGAGTGGTTCAGCAAGCTACCAGCGGCCTTAATTGATAACTTTGAGCAGTTAAGCGACTCCTTTGTTCGACACTTCATTGGAGGCCAACGACACAAAAGGCTCACTTCATACTTGTTGACCATAAAGCAACAAGAGGGAGAAACCCTAAGGGAGTATGTGAAGCGCTTTAATAAAGCAGTACTAGAGATTGACAAGGGCAATGACCAAATTATAATGACAACCTTCCAGGCAGGGCTGGTCAATCTAGATCTTGTCTTCTCTCTAAGAAAGACCACATTAATGCCAATGACAAACTTGCTGTTCAAAGCCCAGAGGTATGTAAATGGGGAAGATGCCTTGGCCACCGAGAGCCTAATAGGCAAACAAAAGAAGGACTAGAAGATTGATTTGCAAAACAGAAAGAAGGAACATAAATTCAATCCTTTAGATAGTTGAGCTAGCAAGAATAGTCCAGAGATGGTAAAGAAGGGATTGAACTTTACACCTCTATTGATGCATGTTGGTAAGATTCTCATGCAGATTAAGGACAACCCAACCTTGAAGTGGCCAAAGCCTTTAAGCTCAAGGCCAAAGGGCAAAAATTCTCAGAAGTATTACCGATTCCATGAAGGTAATGGTCATTCCACTGGCGAATGTCGTGAATTGAATAAGCAAATTGAGGAACTCATCCAAAGAGGCAAGCTCTAGAAGTTCATCAAAAAGGATTATCAATCCAGTCCAAAGATAGAAGACGTGTCCAATGACAACCAAAAGGAAGAAGAACGGGATCGTCCAAAACCAACAGTAGATGATTACTAAAAGACCATTTACCGGAAGTTCATATAGGTCCCTAAAGAAAACTTATCAAATACAAGTCAACAACGTCCACGTGACTCAGCCAGTGACAAAGTGTCATTGTACAGACGACATCACCTTCTCTGAACGAGATGCAAGGGGAATCAGGCAGCCACACAACGATCCTCTTGTCATCATGTTAGCCATCAAGGGATTCAATACAAAAAGGGTATTGGTGGATAATGGAAGCTCTACTGATATCATGTATATGATGGCCTACCAACAGATGAAGCTGGATCTGAATCTACCCAAAGGGCGTCATCTCCTTATCCATCACAACAAGCAGTTATCCAACACAAGTAACAAAGCAAGTAGATTTCTTGGTGGTCGATTGCCCTTCCACTTACAATGTCATCCTGGGATGACCAACTCTCAATCGTCTAAAAGCAACAAACTCCACCCATTGCCTCAAAGTGAAATTCCCCAACTCCCTACGGGATTAGAGAAATCAATGGAGATCAGCTCCTGGCCAGAAAATGTTATCATGCTGTGTTGGCTTCCAAAGAAAACCATGCTTGGATGGTAAAAGAAGAATCAAAGATGACCATCGAAGAATTTAGAGTGGCTTTTTAGGTAAAAGAAAACCATGCGAGGTCTACGGCCTAGAGTGGCTTGCAAATGTCATCATGGTCAAAAAAAAAAAAAAAAAAAAAAAATCCAAAGGAAAATGAAAGATGTGTGTGGATTTTGCAGACCTAAAAAGTGCATGGCTAAAGGACAGCTTTCCTCTCCCCAGGATTGATCAGCTTGTCAATTCCACAGTAGGACATGAACTGCTGACATTTATAAATGCCTTTTCAGGTTATAATAAGATACTCATGAGTGAGGAAGACCAGGAGAAGACCTCATTTGTAAGTAGTCAAGGTTTGTACTGTTACAAAGTCATGCCCTTCGGACTGAAGAATGCAACAGCTATGTACTAGAAGCTAGTAAATCATATGTTTAGCAAAAAAATAGGCAGAAACATAGAAGCCTATGTGGGCAACATGCTCGTAAAGAGTAGGGAGGCAAAGTCCCATCTTGATGACCTCCAAAAGATCTTCAATACTTTGAGGAGGTATCAAATAAAGCTAAACCCAGCCAAATGTGTATTTGGAGTCTCATCAAGAAAGTTCCTTGGTTTCATGGCCTCTCAATGAGGGGTTGAAGCAAACCTAGAGAAAGTGAAGGCTATACTGAACATGGCTTCACCGAGAACAGTGAAGGAGGTACAAAGACTGAAAGGACGAATCGCAGCTCTGAACAGGTTCATCTCTAAAGCTACAGATAAGTGTCTGCCCTTCTTTAAAACCCTTAAGCAGGTTTTCCAATGCACGGACAAGTATGAGGTAGCCTTTCAAAACCTCAACGAATACTTAGCAAAGCTTCCTACCTGGGCCCATCAATACAAGGAGAAGATTTGTTCTTATATTTGGCTATATCCCAAACAGTAGTCAACTCAGCCTTGATATGTGAAGAGAACAAGATCCAATGGCCGGTCTACTACACAAGTTGAGCTTTTCAAGGGGCTGAGATGAAGTACCCAGGGATGGAGAAATTAGCATTTTCTTTGGTCGTCACTTTGAGGAAGCTTCGTCATTACAAATGGCTCGTTTGTTACAGGCCTAGGTGGAATTGGGGTAGTTATCATCTCACTAGAGAAAGAAATCTTCAATTATGGAGTACAGTTACAATTCCCAACCACCAATAATGGAGCAAAGTATGAAGCCGTCCTTACCAACTTAAGAATAGCCAAAGCTCTGTGGGCAGAGAACTTAAAATAGAAATCTGACTCCAAGCTCGTCGTTAGACAGACGGCCAACGAGTACAAGATGAAAGAAGAAATAATGCAAAAGTATTTAAGACTATCTCAACAATTAGTTAATTAATTTGATAATGTCAGATTTGAATAGATCCCAAGGGAAAGCAACTCTGAAGCTGACAAAGTTGGCTAGAATGGCCTCATCCAGTGATGTCATAGACTGGCCAAGAGTACATTGGGAAATATAGACGACCTCAAGCATGGAAGGACTGCAGACCTTTCCAATCCAAGGAAGATCATTGTTTGCAGGTTTGGAATCCCAAAAGTGATCGTCTCAGATAATGGTCATTAGCTCGACAACTATAAGCTCAAAGAGTTTTATGGAGATTTAGGAATCAAAAACCATTATTTGTCACCTGAGCACTCCTAAGTAAATGGCCAGACAAAACTCACAAATCGAAATTTCTTGAAAATCATCAAAGCTCGATGTGAGGGGGCAAAGGGGCTATGGCTAGAAGTATGGCTAGAAGAACTACCTCCAGTGTTATGGGCCTATCAAACCACTGCAAGAACATTGACAGGAGAAACTCCACTCGAGCTAGTCTTTGGTACAAAAGCTATGATTCCTGTTGAAGTTGGACTGTTAAGTCTAAGACGAACTCATTATGACGAGGCTAAAGCTAAGCCTGGACTGCTTACCTAAAGTCAGAGACAAGCCAACTCAAAGAATGGCTCGATACCAGCAAAAGATGTCGAAGTACTACAACTAAAGAGTGAAGCTCTAGCAGTTCAACCCTGACGACCTAGTACTTTGAACAATCTCTCAAGTCACCAAGAACCTAACTCAGGGGAAGTTGGGGCCCACATGGGAAGGCCCTTATAGGGTCATCCGTTACACAAGAAGAGGAAGCTATTACTTGAAGGACCATAACAGTAATATGCTACCTCGTCCCTGGAATGTGAGGCATCTCAAGAAGTATTTCAAATAAACTCCATCCATAGGAGTGTCTCGTCTGAAGAAATATTAGATATGCAGAAACTTTATTAATGCATTTCTTTTGAACATTTCTTTTTAGTCGAGATTATTTCCCTTGCAATTCCTTTATTAAGGTGAATGAAATAAAAGAACTTCCAAGCTATTCAAATACTTGATTTTTCAAAAGTAATATAAGCTCCAAAGATAGCACAAAGCTTCAGTAGCAAGTCTATGATACATATTCTACTGATAAGCATAAACTCAGGTAGTCAATCTACATCAAATCATCAATACAGATTATACTTATGGGCATAAACTCAGGTAGACATCAAATTGTCGATACAGATTCTGCAGACGAGCATAAGCTTAGGTAGTCAATCTACATCGGACCAACGATACAGATTCTACCGATGAGCATAAGCTTAGGCAATCAATCTACATCAAAACAGATTCCACTAATGAGTATCAACTCAAATTTGATCTATGATACAAACTCTACTACCAAGATCAACTCTGACATACAAACCCTGCTGTGAAAGTGCAAATCTTCAGTAGCTAGTTTACATCAACGTAGTGATACGGACTCTGCTGTCAAATCTTCAGTAGTCAGTTTACATCATCTCAAAACTACAAACTTCACTGACAAGCATAAGTTCACGTAGCTAGTTCACAATATCTTTACAAAGCTTCAACAGCATGTTTTCACCACAATTGATGGTACAAACTCAATTGGTAAGCTAAACTTTACGAACAAGCTTGAACTATATCTTTTATTGACATGCATAAAGTTCAATATACATCATTCCAACTCTATTGATGAGTTTAAAGATGGTTACCTTATATTATCTCTATAAAGCTCTGATAGCTTATTTGCAGCATAACAATGTTACAAACTTTGTTGATCACATGACAAACCTCAAAACTGTAAAATTCCTAAGGGAATGACACCAAGGTTCAAATAGCAAGCTTTAAAGAAAACAGTAGAGCAAGAATCATGATAGCAAACAAAGCACGAAATATAAAGGCCTCAAACAAAGAGGTAACCATTGTTTTTAAAACAAGTTAAGCCTTAGGGTAGTCATTGTTTTCAAGAAAAATAAGCCTCAAAACATGAAGGCAATCACTGTTTGGAAATAAAAGCCTCAAAACAGGAGGCACCCATTGTTCATGACTTTTAAGAAAAAAAAATATACTAAACTTGCTCTAAAGGATGATCTGTAGGTGCAATGACAATCTGTCCATCAACACCTTCGTTAGTAGCCTCACCTCCTTCAATAGCAGTGATCTCTGCCCCAATAGCAGCAGTTTCAACTCCAACTTCGATTTCAATATCAGCAAGAACAGAAGAGACCTCTTCAATAGCTTGTCTCTCCTCCTCATTGGCTTCATCAACAATCATCTCTATGTCAACGGTTTCAAAATCCAAAGCTGAGAGTTCGATGGCTTCAGCCTGGTGCTTTAACATCCACCTATGGAGAAGTTCAAAGCCCTTGAAGTACTGGGTGAATAGAAGGTTAGAGTAATGCTCGAACTCTTGGAATTGAGCAATCACCCCGTTTCTGGCCTCAACAATCCGAAGGAGAGCAACTTGGAGTTCATCATCCTTCTGAGCGAGGAGCTTCTTCTCAACCTTTAAGGCCAACTTGAGCTCATTTGCCTTCTCCTTGGATTTCACAGCCTGGTTCATAGCTTTCACTAAGTCCTTCCTCAAACGTGAGCTTTCAGCCTCAGTAGACTCAACCTTAGATTGAGTGACGACCACTTTTTCCTCAATACTCAGATAGTCAGTCGTCAGTCGAAGCAACTCACCAAGGACCTGGAAGATAAAGACATGGCCGAATCTCACATCTCTGTGGAATGAAATCCAAGGAAGTGCCAAAAGAAATAAATAACATACCTGTACCAACTTGTGGATATGGCGACTAACAAGCTCGTGAGAAGGTGCAGCAGAAAGGCCCCTTAGCTCCTCGTTAGTGATGACATTGTGAGCTCGGCCAATGGCGGTAGCTGGGTCCTCCCAAACACTTTTCCCAACCTTGCCTTTCCCTTTAGAACGAGTAATGGGAGGAGCAACGACCGATACAGAAAGCGCAACCACCACCTCTGGGGAAGGAGTTGGGGAAATAGAAGCCTAGAACAAGGCCAGAGGGGTAGGCCCTTCAAACTTTCCTTCACCAAATTTTCACCTTTTTGCATCAAGAGCCAGCGAAGACAGAGGCTCACTCTTCATGCTCCTCAGATGAGCATACTTATCCTTGCTCTGCTTGGTCGCCATCTCTGCAAAAGACAGAAACTTGTCACTATAGAAAAGCTTTCTCATCATAAGAAATGCATAATCGTTGTTATAAGGAAGATTGCTCATCATTAAAAAATAAAAAAAGCATACTCCTTTCTTTGAGAGCAATCTTTTCCAGCACCAATTCGGAAGGTTAGAGTCCAAGATAGCACTTGTATAACCGATGAGCACCTACAAGACCCTTAAAATCCTTAGACGAGAGAGAAAGAGCAAATTCCAGAGTAGCTTCAATGTGTACTTGGTATTGCTCCTCCAACTCAAGTCGCTTAACAGCTACAAAACAAATAAGAAAGAAGGTTAGAAAATTAGAAACGAGCAAAATGAAAAGAAAACATAGACAAGAAGAGAAAAAGAGCACACCAAGAGTGGGTATTTCCCATCTTCGCAATAACCTCGGGACCTTACCCCAAAGGTCGTTGCTCAACGTCTCTAATTCTCCAGACATAAAAAAGTAACGTGATTTCCAATCACGAAAGGAAGTAGGGAACTCATGGACTATCCTGGTCTGCTTATCCCAAGGAGAGAGTTTGAAGTACCCGAAGTGGGTAGAAGGCTTCAACCTATATAAAAACGGGAATTCATTTAGGGTAATCATCTCCCCATCATGAACTATGAACCATATGGCCATGCAACTGACAACTGTCCTCCAGGCATTAGGGACGAGCTGCCTAGGAGTGATATTAAGATTGGATAGAAGGTGGTGTATGAAAGGGTGAACAGGAAACCTTAGTCCATAGGAGAAATCAGCCTCATAGAAGCTCACCTCCCTCTGAGCAAAGTTACATGCTTTCTCATTGGTATGAGGCAATCTAGAGACGGCCTTATCAGGAATTTGGAATCTCCCCCTAATGGATTCCAAATCCTTATCGTCTAAGAAACATTCCTCAGAAAGAGCATGGAATGGAGTCATAGACAAAGATGAAGAAGCTTGTTGGGATAAGCGATTACGCAAAGGAGTCAAGGACTTGAGAAGCTTAGAGGAAACTGAAGGTTTCAAAGAAGAGGATGGCTTCATCGGAGTAATTTCAAAAATGGAATCACTGCTAGAAGAAGAACTAGACTCAGACTCACCAACCCTAGCCTCAATTTCTCTATCACCCATCTCTACATGATAAGAGGTCAAGGAGCATCAAATCAAAGGGTAAAAATCAAGAAGCATAGGCCTAAAAGCAACACAGCCACAGGGAAGAAACAACCCAACTCGAGGGCGTTTTCCACCAAACTTCTCAAGAAAAACTCCTAATCTAGCAAAGAAGAAGGAAACAGAAGGACACTCACGCCGAACTAAAGAAAAATCAACCATAAATGGAGTTCTAAGAAGAAGAATCTTACTGAGATTTTGAGAAGCAAGGAGTTTTTGTACTTTAGATCTCAAATATGAAACCGGCGTAGAGAGAGGAAGGAAGAAGTTAAAGGGTTTTTCTAAAAAGGAAAGCTTGGTTTATGGCGCCAAAAGCTCAAAACACATAAAAACCTCACATGCACAACCAAGGCATGAGCTACACGTGGTCCGTACTTGACAAAAAAAATCACATCTCCATTAATGTGATGGGATGAAAATTTCAGGAAGAGGAAAAGCAATCAAAAAACCGCTAGAATTATTCCTCTACTCGTCTCAAAGAAGTAACGACTAAGGAATAAGAGGGCAACTGAAGAACAACATTTGATCAACAGATCTTCAGCAAATTTGGTCATCTGTAAGATTGCAGACCGTCTGTAAAATAGGTTGTCAATGATACTGACAACCGTTATACACATTAATGACCTGATCTTAAATCCTTTTCTTAACAAGGTCTAAATGTTACAGACTTCAGCACACGGCCTCAGACAACTAAGCTGATCATTGTAAAAATGTTACAAGACTTTATATAAGGATATAATGGCATTCAACAGGCTATTCAGATTGCAGACCATCGGTAAAATAGGTCGTCAGTGATACTGACAACTGTTATTCACATTAATGACCCGATCTTAAATCCTTTCCTTAACAAGTTCTAAATGTTACGGACTTCAATAGATGGCCTCAGACAACTAAGCTGATCGTTGTAAAAACATTACAAGACTTTAAATAAGGATATAATGGCATTCAACAAGCTATTCAAAGCCTCCAACATTTGGCGCAATAAATGCCCCAAGATTTTCACAAACATGCTATATAAGGCAAACAACAACAAGTAAGCGAGGAGGTATGCTTACACTTACACACTATACTCAGACTGTCTCTTAAATTACTTTGTTTCTTAAGGAGATAAACTGACTTAAGCATCGGAGGCTCCCCCGGGACCCCAGGTGCCCTCTTACATTGTTTCTTTGAAACAGGAATTGACGGTCGTCCATACTAGTGATGAGAAGCATACTGACAAGCTACATTTTTTTGCTTCATCAGATTGAAATTCATAAATTTGGATAAAAGTAATGTTATTAGTGAGATCATATAAAAATGGTATTACATGAGTTATAACTTATTGTTTTAATAAGTTGCAAAGTTCTTCGTATGGAAAAGAAAAAAAAAAGTTGCAAAGTTAAAATAATATACAACAGTGTTAAGAACATAATTTTTTTTCAAAAAAAAAAACTTGTTGAAGTGACAATGGGTGCCAACATTATTTTTTTTATAGTTACGCATTGCTACACTACTTTTTTTTTTTTTTTTCTATGTATAAATTATATATATACCATGTTAACCAATGTAAAATAAATTGTGAATGATTTTGTTGCACTAAGATTTATTCAACAAAATAGCCTGATACTCATGAGGAGCATACTTTTCACCACTCCAATCAGGGCTTGGACTTTGGACTTTTTTCAAACAACTTTGAGTGAGGAGAGGTCTTGCTTCGTCATATTAATGAAACTTCGGAAAAGTTACATTTCCTCCTAGAATAACCCTAATTTGGGGAAGTGTTGCATAACACAACCATTTCCAATGCACACATGGTTATTGAGGTGTAAGTTTGTAACCTACATTCTCTCCCCCCCCCCCCCCCCCCCCCCCCCCAAAAAAAATGTACCCTACATATCCCACACATTTGATATATACCGACACCAAAAGCACGATTGGTGTCTTAATTTGATGATAAAGAGCTATCATTAGAAGTAGATACCATAGGTTAAAACTCTCTCTCAAAAAAAAAAAAAAAAAGATATATATTGACACCTTCTAGTTATCAAAATAAACTTCTTCTTCTTCTTCTTTTCTAATTAAGTAATAAACAAATATTAATGAATTCTACTTACACTTACACTCATATATAATTCTAAGGATAATCTTCTCAGGTACTGGAGCTAGTTCAATCATAATAAACGGAAACATTCTTATTAGTTACAACGCTTACTCTTTTTTTTTTTTTTTTGTCCTTTTTATAATTCAATAATTACAAATAATAGGATGAAGATTTCACAAAAGACAAAGTTTGGCTATAAATTTCACTATATACTTTAACATGACTACATACTTTAAAATTTTTATAGTTGAATTACAAGTTTTATATGTTTTAAATGCACATACCAAATTTCATATCAATTAGATGTTATTTATTATTTCTTATATAAACTTATTTTTTATACTTAATTTTAGGAGTCTTTTAGCTAAAAATTGCAAAAAATGGAGTTTATTGTTGTTATAGGTACTGTTCAAAGTTATTTGGCAAAATGAAGAGAGAGATTGAATTTCGGCAACGGCATTGCCGAAATTGCAAGAAAAAGTACAATTGTTAGGGGAGAGAGAAAATTGAATTTCGGAATGAAATTACCGAAATTCTTGTCCTGTCTGCATTGCCCGAAATGGAAACCAATTGTGGCAATGGCATTGTCGAAAATGGGAAAGAAAAAAAAAAAAAAAAGAATTGTGGCAACTAAGTTGCCGAAAATGGATGGAAAAAAAAAAAAAAGATGTTACATTCACAACATTTTTCATCACAAATTACAGATGGTTAGTTGTTATTGGTTCAAATTTGAACCTAACACTAAAATTACTTTTTTGTCTCAATAATAACAATCAGTAACAACTTGCCACTTAGGATCTGTTGTAAAAATGTTGTGAAAATGTTGTGGACATATCATTTCTAAAAAAAAAAATTGTGGTGCCGAAAGAAAAGGAAAAAAAAAAAGTGGCAAATTGTTTTGTGGCAATGGTATTGCCGAAATAGGGGGGGGGGGGGGGGGGGGAAAACAATTTGCCACCTTTTTTTTTCCTTCTATTTTGGCACCACAATTTCTTTTTAGAAATGATACGTCCACAACATTTTTACAACATTTTCACAACAAATCTTAAGTGACAGGTTGTTACTGATTATTATTATTAAAAAAAAAAAATTATTTTAGTGTTAGTTTCAAATTTGAACCAATAACAACTAACCACCTGTAATTTGTTGTGAAAAATGTTGTGGACATAGCATCTTTTTTTTTTCATCCATTTTCGGCAACTTAGTTGCCACAAATTTTTTTTTCTCCCATTTTCGGCAATGCCATTGCCACAATTGGTTTCCATTTCGGGTAATGTGGGTAGGACAAAAATTTCAGTAATCTCATTATCAAAATTCAATTTTCTTGAGATTACCGAAATTCAATTTTCTCTCTCCCCTGACACATTGTACTTTTTCTTGCAATTTCGATAACATCATTGCTGAAATTCAATCTTTTTCCTCATTCTGCCAAATAACTTTGAACAGTACCTATAACAACAATAGACTCCCTTTTTTGCAATTTTTAGCCAAAAAACTCTAATTTTAGACTACAAAAGTATAAAATTTTAATATTTGATTGATGAAATAGTTACTAAGTTTTGATCTTTTGAAAATTTTTTGACAATAAATTTGACAAATTTACATTCAATAAAAAAATAAAAATAAAAAAGGATTTTGAACTGAGTTGTGGCGATTAGTTTCAATCGAGTCTTCTTATTGAATTTTTAATCTGGTCTTCGTTTTTGCAATTATTATTCCGCAAAAGTTGAAAAGTATGATGATGAGGCCGTCGGTATTGATAATTGAGTCTACTAAAAAAAAAAGTATTGATAATTGAGCCAAAAGTTTAAAGTTGTACAGTATAAAGCTTGTCTTGTCGTAATCTGATGATAAATAGTTATCATAAAAAGCAGATGTTATAAATTAAAATTCTCTTAAAAAAAAAAAGATATATACCGACACCTTCCAGTTATCGGAATAAACTTGTTCTTCTTCTTTTCTAATCAAGTAATAAACAAATATTAATGAATTCTGCTTACACTTACACTCATATATAATTCTAAGGATAATCTTCTTAGGTACTGGAGCTAGTTCAATCATAATATACGGAAACATTCTTATTAGTTACAACGCTTACTCTTTTCCATTTTTTTTTGTCCTTTTTATAATTCAATAATTACAAATAATAGGATGAAGATTTCACAAAAGACAAAGTTTGGCTATAAATTTCATTATATATTTTAACATGACCACATACTTTAAAATTTTAATAGTTAAATTACATGTTTTATATGTTTTAAATACACATACCCAATTTTGTATCAATTAAATGTTATTTATTATTTCTTATATAAACTTATTTTTTATGCTTAATTTTAGATTACAAAATTTTAAAATTTTAGTATTTGATTGATGAAATAATTACTGAGTTTTGATTTTTTGAAAATTTTTCGACAATAAATTTGACAAATTTACATTCAATAAAAAATAAAAAAGATTTTGAACTGAGTTGTGGTGATTAGTTTCAATCGAGTCTTCTTATTGAATTGTTGATCTGGTCTTCGTTTTTGCAATTATTATTCCGCAAAAGTTGAAAAGTATGATGATGAGGCCGTCGGTATTGATAATTGAGTCTACTAAAAAAAAAAGTATTGATAATTGAGCCAAAAGTTTAAAGTTGTACAGTATAAAGCTTGTCTTGTCGTAATCTGATGATAAATAGTTATCATAAAAAGCAGATGTTATAAATTAAAATTCTCTTAAAAAAAAAAAGATATATACCGACACCTTCCAGTTATCGGAATAAACTTGTTCTTCTTCTTTTCTAATCAAGTAATAAACAAATATTAATGAATTCTGCTTACACTTACACTCATATATAATTCTAAGGATAATCTTCTTAGGTACTGGAGCTAGTTCAATCATAATATACGGAAACATTCTTATTAGTTACAACGCTTACTCTTTTCCATTTTTTTTTGTCCTTTTTATAATTCAATAATTACAAATAATAGGATGAAGATTTCACAAAAGACAAAGTTTGGCTATAAATTTCATTATATATTTTAACATGACCACATACTTTAAAATTTTAATAGTTAAATTACATGTTTTATATGTTTTAAATACACATACCCAATTTTGTATCAATTAAATGTTATTTATTATTTCTTATATAAACTTATTTTTTATGCTTAATTTTAGATTACAAAATTTTAAAATTTTAGTATTTGATTGATGAAATAATTACTGAGTTTTGATTTTTTGAAAATTTTTCGACAATAAATTTGACAAATTTACATTCAATAAAAAATAAAAAAGATTTTGAACTGAGTTGTGGTGATTAGTTTCAATCGAGTCTTCTTATTGAATTGTTGATCTGGTCTTCATTTTTGCAATTATTATTCCGCAAAAGTTGAAAAGTATGATGATGAGGCCGTCGGTATTGATAATTGAGTCTACTAAAAAAAAAAGTATTGATAATTGAGCCAAAAGTTTAAAGTTGTACAGTATAAAGCTTGTCTTGTCGTAATCTGATGATAAATAGTTATCATAAAAAGCAGATGTTATAAATTAAAATTCTCTTAAAAAAAAAAAGATATATACCGACACCTTCCAGTTATCGGAATAAACTTGTTCTTCTTCTTTTCTAATCAAGTAATAAACAAATATTAATGAATTCTGCTTACACTTACACTCATATATAATTCTAAGGATAATCTTCTTAGGTACTGGAGCTAGTTCAATCATAATATACGGAAACATTCTTATTAGTTACAACGCTTACTCTTTTCCATTTTTTTTTGTCCTTTTTATAATTCAATAATTACAAATAATAGGATGAAGATTTCACAAAAGACAAAGTTTGGCTATAAATTTCATTATATATTTTAACATGACCACATACTTTAAAATTTTAATAGTTAAATTACATGTTTTATATGTTTTAAATACACATACCCAATTTTGTATCAATTAAATGTTATTTATTATTTCTTATATAAACTTATTTTTTATGCTTAATTTTAGATTACAAAATTTTAAAATTTTAGTATTTGATTGATGAAATAATTACTGAGTTTTGATTTTTTGAAAATTTTTCGACAATAAATTTGACAAATTTACATTCAATAAAAAATAAAAAAGATTTTGAACTGAGTTGTGGTGATTAGTTTCAATCGAGTCTTCTTATTGAATTGTTGATCTAGTCTTCGTTTTTGCAATTATTATTCTGCAAAAATTGAATAGTATGATGATGAGGCCGACAGTATTGATAATTGAGTCTACTAAAAAAAAAAAAAAAGTATTGATAGTTGAGTCAAAAGTTTAAAGTTGTTAAGTATAGAGCTTGTCCTGTCTTTGCATATGAGGAATAATATTAACTACTCAATTCCGTGTGTTTTGATAACTCTTATTTGGTTGAAGGTTGGAAATTGAAAATTGAAAATATTATACTAAAATAAGTTTTAAATGTATAAATACTACTATAAGATCTATTTTTAATAAAAGTTTGTGTGAAAAAAGAGGTTTGTAGGTCTCGTAAACAGTGCACGAAGCCCACTAAAAAGCATTATCCACTGCTTATTTTGCTAGTCAAGAGGTAGTGAGTCCATGTACAATGCACGGAACTTATTGACAGATATGATGGAGTGCTTCTCAATTAAAAAAAAAAAAAACAAAAAAAAACTAAACAAAACAAAACTGAAACGCAGCTGCTATCCATAAGCTGCTTTCATGTTTGAATTTTAAGAATTACTATCTTTATCCCAGACAGTGTTGGATATGGCCATCTATAGACTTTGACCATCCAAGTTTATCTCAGGATTTGAAATTAATGAAACCTTAGGCTAATGGTAATCCTACCCTATTTTGGGGGTTTTATTTTTATTTTTTCATATCAATATTTTCCCTAATTTTTGTTAAGATTTACACAATAAAAAATAAAATGCTAAGCTTATGCCACATTATGAATCCGCTAACAAAAACTTAACAAAATATATTTTTTTTTTCTATTAAAACAAAAACAAAATAATATTTTCCATAGAGTTCAAAATTATTCGCAGTAAAACCAAAATGGCAAATTTGCCCCCACGTTCTCCCTGCCTATCAATCTCCAGTGAGAATCAATGGGAAACCCAGGCCACCAAAACAAATCCATTGCCGGCTACCATCTCTAATCAAACACTACCCCAAACACCATCAACTCTAACCAAGCTAACTCCATAAACAAAATCTAAATTTACCATAATTAATCACATGGACAACTTGATCATCAAACGTTAACTTACAAGACGATATTGAAAAAAAAGAATTGAATAAACTAGTTTCAGTGGGCATTTCATTTAAAAACTTATTAAAATGGTCGTTCACATGTTATTCAAATTAAACGAGGACCACTTGGTGAGTCACTTTGCACGTGTTAGTGCTACTCTGCGCAATAGCATAGGTGCAGTAGGTAGAGGTTTGAGTTGAATCTCTAATTCGCTTCTTATTGGTAATAGTGAAGGAAACATTGAGAAAAAAAATATGCAAAGAGTTACAAATGAGTGCAAATCTACTTTCATTTTCTTTTAGAAAGAAAATGGTAGAGGTGGAGTCGTGGAGACGCATTTGACTTGACGACTGGTGTTTGGAGTTGGCCATTGATAATGGATTCTATCACTGAAGATCGAAAGTGGAAAGGAAAGAAAGGGGAATATTTGGTTAGCCATGAACACCGTTAGATGAATTTGAAAAATTAAACAAGAAATATTTTAGGTTAAATGCGAAATTAATTGGGACTTTACAATTTCAAAATTTTCAATAGAATTTGTTATTTTCATAATAATTTGCAATATTGCAATTATTGAATCAATCAGTGGGAATAGCTTGACTTAATAATTGACCTCCAAGTGTCTAAGGGTCTCCCATTTCACAGTCTGGACTCTGGCGGCTTTACTTTTACGTGAGGTGGCCCCTCACTTGCCCCCAAAAAAAAAAAATTATATAAACAATTATTTTAAACTAATATATTCTGTATTTACCTGACTTGAAAAAAATGTGTATTATATATATACTTAAAAAAAGATATTGTAGGTTAAATTAACCTATTTTGACCACTTAATATAATCGTTGAACAATTTTACTTGAGAATTATAAGAATTTGAGTTCAATAAATATAAGATTAATATTATATTTACAACATTTTTATAATAATTTTACAATAAATCTTATGTGATAAGCGGTTACTAATTCTAATTTAAGTTCAATATTGACATGTTTTACCCACCAATAACAGGCTAACAACTTGTTGCATATAATTTGTTATGAAATTGTTGTTGTCACTTTATTATTCTCATATCATTATTTTTAATTTGTACTTTATCTTTTATTAGTTTTTTTTTTTATTCTCTTTGTTAATACAAAAAATTGTAATATTTTATGCATTTACGTGCTTTTTTTTTGTGACATTGATATATTTAAATTGTCTTTTTATTAAATTTTGTATAATTTAAATTTTTTAGAAACCACCATTAAAAAAAAAAAAAAAATCCTAAAGCAGATTCACACCCACTTTTGAAGAAGAAAAAAAATGATATATATTCCCAACTTTATTGTCTTACTACTTTTATATCCAATGATCTCTCTCTAGCATGTATAACAATTTTACACCATTTTGAACACCGAATTTTTTTGCCTTCAAAAGTTAGGCTTGTTTATCCAAAAAATTCAAAATGTTCTTCATTCGACTTCTCCTTGCTTCAGCTGTCACCTTTTGCTTCACAAGTTTTGTTTTTGCAGCCACTGTACTGGTAGATGATGAAAGTATGTTCTCACTCTCTCTCACACACACAGTTGTGTATAATATATGATAGCTTGAGTTTTTCTTTTTCTTTTTTTCCTTTTCTTTTTAATTTTCTATAAAATCTTTGTTTCCATGCGGATGTAATGGAACTAAAATTTGGTTGAAAATATTGATTGATTTGATTTTCTTTTTAACCTTACTTATATGTTTTCTTTTTCTTTTTTTCTTTTTCTTTTTTGGTGGTGATAACGCTTCCCAGAACAAGCTTTACGTGACATAGAAAAGACTTTGGGGAAGACGGACTGGAATTTCAATGAAGATCCATGCAGTGCACCATCTGTCTGGGCCAGAGATCCAAAAAATGATGCTGTTAACTGCAATTGCAGTATCCCCGATACCACCGGCTGCCATGTTGTCAGCATGTATGCTCTCTCTCTCTCTCTCTCTCTCTCTCACACACGTTCACCAATGATTTTCTGCCAAACCATTGAAGTACTGTTTTACTGTTCACGAAAACTTACACTTGCGCGCGTGGCCTGATGAATTTATTTTGTTCCTAAATAGAACTGTGCATAAAAATCTGTGATTTTTAGCTTCATAAAAAATACAAATACTGATTTTTAGCAATTAAGTCAGTGCCCATCTTTCCATGTTCTAACTTAATTAATTAGGGTCGTTTGGTACATATGTTTAAAAATTAAAAATTATTATTTAAAATTTTTTATGAAAATATATGTAGGTGAAAAAGTGTATGAAAATACATGAAATCTTGTTTAAAAACTGAAAATTGTTATTTAGAAACACTCACCAAACACCTCCTAATTTCTCAAAAAAAAAAGTCAGTGCCCATCCAAATAGTATAAGCAATTGAAGCAGTTGCCTAAGCCTAAGTAAAAATAAAATAAAAAAATAAACCCAATAATATTTTTCTATCAAATGAAAAACAAACAAAAAAAGAGAAAAAAATACTATTCCATAATATTTTTCACAATATTTTCATAATAAATATTAAGTAACAAATTATTATAATGGCAAAAAAATTAATATAGTAGTGGGTTTAATTAGAAAATAATAAGCAACTTAAAGTTTAAGAATTATTGTGAAAAATATTGTGAATATTACATTTTTAAAAAAGAAAAGCAATACATAAAAAAATTTAGTCACAAATACTTTCACAAATTTTTGAGGTGGTATATATATTATTGTAATTGATATATGACAAAAATAGTCACGAGATATTTTGATACCCGTCTATTTCAAGATGCTATTTTGAGATTTATGCAATATATATATGTGTGTGGGTTTTGTGGCAGGGAGGGCCATGGCGCACTGACTTTTCAAACTTCCCATTTGGAATAAAATAATCTGTGTATATTGAACAACAATTTCCTTACCGACTTCCCCTCAAATTAGTACTACTTCTTTTTAATGTATGTTTGTTTGGATGTAACACAACTGTCAAGCTTGTCTGTCCTAAATAATAATATAATATATGTTTGTTGAGTGGCTACTGATTGCATTACACAATATATGCTTATAAAAAAAAATACGTTATATGATATATTATAATATAGGATATAATAGTGTTATTTATAATAGGTTCGGCATTTAGATTCGGAAATAATGGTTTTCCCAAAAAAAATAAATAAAAATCGTAAATGATGGTTTGAGTTTTGAGTAATTAAATAAGAATTTATTTATATTTGACAATAAATGGATATTTTGTTTGGTATTGGGTACTTTAAATATGGTACTTTTCACTGGGTTGTTCAATTTTATTTTTTAATTAGTTATATAACTAGTTTATATAAAATTCAACTATATAAGTTTCAAATCTATATATATATATAATAATAGGTGAAGTTAAAAGAAACTCAAATTAAAATTTTAAATTAGAGTTTAAATTTTACGGACATGTATTCTAAATTATTCATTCTTAAAGAGTTTTATTTATTAATTTTAGAATTAAATGTGAGACCATATCATAAATATTCATCCAAGTGACTTATTAAGTACAAAAATTAAAAATTTTAGAATAAATAAATCATAAAAAATAAAAAAAGTGCTTCACAATAATTTTTTTTTTTTAAATGGACAATTTACATTTTTTACCTAATAATATCCTTACAATTTTTTTTAAAAAAGTTAAAAAAAAATATAAAAATAACTATCAATAGTATTTAAATTATATATATTAATTATATTATATATTTTATTGTATATCTTTAAGTGTATCCATACATATTCATGGAGTTGTAAGTTAGTTACTATAATGGGAAAATATCCACAAGAGAAAAAATAAGCTTAAGATCTAAAAGCTATTGCTCAATCTTTTGTTCCAAATAATGAAATTTTAGATGTTAAACCCTTAGATATATATATATATATATATATATTCGATTAATTAATGTGTGCTCTTAAGGCATATATTAATCATCTATTTTAGGAAAGTTTTTACGAGAAATTGAAAAATCTATCTAAATAGTTAATCACTTTTTTTTTTTTCATTTTTCTAGAAAACATTTCTTAAAATATTTTACTAATATATGTCTTAAAGGCATACTTTAGTAAAATACGTATACACACACACACACACACACACACATATATATATATATATATATATATCATATTTATTACTTTAGAAAAAATTTCATAAAAATTATTATTTTTAATAAATTTTTAAAACTTATTATTTTAAAATTATCCTAATCAATTATACCATATTATTTTACAATATACCCAACATCTCATTTCTTATTTATCTCTTTTATTCATTAAAATATTAATTTCGCCAACTCTTCCTCTCTCTTCTTCTTCATAAAAAAAATAATTAAAAACACCCATCCATTGTCACTAGGGAAAAAAATAATATAAAAATGTATACAAGTTGTTACAGTGCTATCCTATTTTTTAGGATAGCACTGTAGCACAATTATAAATTTCTTTTAATTATTTTAAGACTTTGTAAGACGAAATAATGGAGAATTTTGAGACACTGATACTAAATATTACCACCATATAACATATATAATTTCCAATGTGAATGCTCCAACACATTTATTCTTTATTTTTTTCCCACCCACCTGTTTCACTTTCTTCTCATATTTATCTTTTTTTTTTCTTTGGATTTTTCTCCTCCACACACATCTTCCAAGTCTCTGACCCTTCAACCTGTCAACTTCTCATTGTTAAATATCTTCTCATCTATATCATTTCTTTTATTTTATTTTTTCTCTCTTGATTTTTCTCCTCACACATATGTTCCAAGTCTCTAACCCTCCTGCCTATTCGCTTCTCATTGTTAAATATATTCTCATCAATCTATATCATTTCTTTTATTTATGTTTTGTTCTCCTTTATGTTCGTCCCCAATTTCCTCATAAGTAACTCGTCGTGCAATATTCTCAGCCCAAAAAAAAATCGTCGTGCATTATTGTTTTTTTTATAAAAAAAAAAAAAGCCATCGTGCATTATAGTCTTATCGTCAGCTTTTTTTATTTAAAGGTTGTAGCGTCTTTTTTTTCATTTGATTTTTTTATTACTTTTAGGTTTTTATGTGTACACATTTGTTAAGGTTTTAAGAATATTTTTTCAAAAGTCCAAACTTCTTACCAATCTAATTTTGAATTTTGGCCAATATTTACCGAAATGAGCAAAAACACTCGAAATAATCCGAAATGGCTTGGAATTTTTTTTCAATGTGAAATAAAGAGGGTTACCATTCTAGTTTGTTTACCGATATAGTATTTTCTATTCATTTCAGAATGGAACGAAATTCATAACATTGGATAAAAATAATGTTATTAGTAAGACCATGTAAAAATAATGTTACACGAGTTATAACTTATTGTCTTAATGCGTTGCAAAGTTCTTCATATCAACCCCAAAAAAAAAAAAAAAAAAAAAAAAAAAAACTCATTGAAATGACAATGTGATGGGTACCAACCATATTTTTATATAGTTATGCATTGCTACACTACATTTTTTTTTTTTCTTTTGTGTATAAATTATATATACACCATCTTAACTGATGTAAAATAAACTGTGAATGATTTTGTTGCACAAAGATTTATTCAACAAAATAGTCTGATATTCATGAGTAACATACTTTTTTTTTTTTTTTTTTTTTTTTTTTGATGAAAGACGATAACATTTCAAGAATAAAAACCAAAGCACGGTTCAGTACAAGACCTAATGAAAGACCTCCCACTGAGATCTCCCTCAAAAAGTAACATACTTTTCACCACTCCAATAAGGGGTTTGGACTTTTTTCAAACAACTTTGAGGAAGGGTCTTGCATTGTCATATTAATGAAACTTCTAAAAAAGTAAGGATATATTTGGTAACTATTTTTTCTCCTTATTTTCTGTTTCTAAAAATAATTTTCTATTTTTGAGACTAAAAAATTTGTTTGGCAACCCAAAATGAATAAAAAACAAAAATTATTCTCAAAACTCAATTTGTGAAGGAAACTGAAAATATATACTTCCTCTGTCCTACTTTTTTGTTCACTATTCTATTTTGAGATGTCTCAAAATATTGTCATGTTTCTAAAAATAAAAGTCATTAATTTACTAATATTCCTATTATACCCCTATTAATTTACTTATTCCATTTTGATAAATTTTTTTAAGTGTAGTTTTGGAAACTTATACTTTTTTAAAAGGTAGACAAGACAATAAATGATATTCCCTTAAAAAATTTGATTTTTCAAACATGACAAAAAAAGTGGGATGGAGGGAGTAAAAGGCTATTTTCAATTTCTAAACAAATAGTTAGCATTAGAGTTCAAATCCTAGTAATAACATGTTTTAGTATTTTTTATTTTTTTCTTCAAAAAATATCTTTTTCAATTTCAACTAAACAAATATGTTTTTGATTTCAAAAATATAAGAAAATTATTTTTTCTTTATATTTCCAAAAACAAGTTTTTGAAAATAGAAAATAATATCTGTTACCAAACATAACCTCACATTTCCTTCCAAAATAAACCTAATTTGGGGAAGTGTTGCACAACACAATCATTTCCAATTACACATTCCAATTAAGGAGTAAGTTTGTAACCTACGTTCTTCTTGATCATCCAGGAAACATTATTATTATTATTATTATTATACTCCGGACAAACTCAAAATAACTACGAATGTTTCCAAGACTAATACGCCGTTGGATAAGCATCATCATCATTATATAGACTTCTATTACTATAATTTTCCACGCAAATCTCATGGCTACAAGAAACCTGTACACCAGCTAGCTCAGACTTTATTCAATACACCTTGTGTAGTGTGTGGGAAAATCTACGTCTGTGTTGTGTTGTCCATTTGACAAAAATGTACGACCCAAATGAACACCTGTCCCCTAACTTGCCCTTCATTTACTGCTACAAGAGGGTGTTGCATACTTCTCCTCTGGTATAAGAGCCTAACACCTTCTATTTACCAAAATAAACTTTTTTTTTCCTTCTATCACAAATATTAGTGAGTCTTGCTTACGGTTACACTCATATATAATTCCAAAGATAATCTTCTCATGTAGCGGAGCTAGTTTGATCATAATAAATGGAAACGTTCTTATCAGTTAAAATACTTAATTTTAATTTTTTTTTATAATTTGATAATTACAATAATGAAATGAGGGGATTTCAGAAACGAAAATTTTGGTTACAAATTCTACTAAAAATCTTAACATGAACTTTAAAATTGCTGATATTGAATTGCTGATCTGGTCTTTGTTTCTGCAATTATTATTCCACAAAAATTGAAAAGTATGACGATTAGGCCGTCTGTATTGACAATTGAGTCAAAAGTCAAAAGTTCAAAGTTAGGAGGAATAATATTGAGGACAAGACCGTATATATATATAGTAAATTCCATAAACCACCCCTAAGATTTGGATTAATACCAACTAGGTCCAAGATGTTTCAAAATTGACCATTTTGGTCCGTAAAGACATTTTGTCCCTTAAGGTCACTAACACCTTCTGTGCACCGTTTTATTAAACATTTTTTTTTTCTTTTCTTCTTCTCACCCACGTTGAGCTCTCCTTTCTGTGTCTTTCTGATCTGGAGCTTTCTCCAAAAACCAAAAACCAAAAGCCAACCATGGCTGAGCCTCCATGACTCTATCTTCGATCAGCCTAAGTCTAAGGCTCCTCAACCATCAACTCTCCTCACTGAAAATCACTCTCTTCCCTCTTCAATCTCACCGATCTCAATGGAGTAGAGCCTCCATGGTGAACCTCAGCCAACACCACCACAAAACCCCATACCCCAATCCCAATCACTGAAAATCACTCTCTTCCCTATCTGATTCTCATTCCCTCAAAACCCCAAACCCACTCTTCGATCTATAAGCCAGAGGGCCTTAGACGACGTGTGGATTTTGGTGTGGATCGGCGTTGGAGTCTTTCCCTTCTCTCTCTCTCTCTTGTGGTCTTTGCGGCGGCGCCATCGTGTGTGTAAATGGTGATTCGTGGGTTTTGGTGTGGATCAACATTGAAGGGTTTTGGTTTTCTCTCTCGTGGTGTTTGTGATGGTGCCGTGGTGTGGGTTAGGGATGGTTAGGTTTCGATTGGCGGTGGTGGGTTTTCTGTGAGGGTGGTTGGTGGTGGACGGTCACAAAGCCACAGGGAGGAGCAAAATTTTTTTCTTGCTGAGGCCTATGAATTTGGGGTTTTTCTTAAGAGGATGTTTTGATTGATTGGGTTTTGGTCTTAGATTAGGATTTTTAGTTGAGAGGCTGATTTTTTGTCACAGTTCTTGATTCTTGATTGCATGTTCTGTGGTTTGGGTTTAAATTAGTTGTGTTTTCCTCCTCATTCAAAGAAAGTGAGTTTTGATTGTTGGTTTCATTCAAGCATTTTTGTTGTTGTTTGTTTACTGAGAAATAGAAGAGAGAGAGAGAAACGGTGCAGTTAGTGAGTAGAGACAAGGATGAGAGGTGAGTTAACGGGATTAGCGATTAAAATGTCTTCAGGGACAAAATTTGTCTTTTTGAATGAAATTGGTAGGTTTTTAAATGTTCTGGATTTAGTTGGATATTATCACAAACCTTAGGGGTGGTTTGTGAAATTCACGCAATATATTTTTTCTTTCTTGATAAGTGCGGGGATAGAATCTGGACAATAGCTTACAAAGAAACCTGAGTGCCCTCGGCGACGAGGTCATTGGCATTTTCATTACTATCTCTTTCTCTTTCGCCAACGCGTCATGCAATTGCTCCCCCAGAATTCATTATTTGACAAGACATTATTGTCTCCAAAATTAAAGGTGTACAACCTTTGTTTCGACGTCTCCATCAACTATTGCAACTTGCAATATATATATATATATATATCTTAGCCATTTAGAAGGAAAAACAAACAGAACAGTGCCACTCAATTATATATGCCTACATAGTTGTCAAAAATATGTGTATGTACTTGTCAAAATTGAATTAATATTTTAAATTGATTTTTAATATATCTTTATTGGGTATCATATTGTATTAATTTAGTACAATGTACAAACACATAATAATTTTTTTTTTAAATTATAAATATACATTATATTGCATATATAAAAGGTATATTTATAATAAATTTGGAATATATTTAACTAATAACCAATTTAATAATCATTTATGTAATAATATTTAAGAAAACTAATTAAATTAATCAAATTAACATATGTTTATAACATATACATTTAAATGGATTAATAATTAATTTTAATAATTTTGCCTAGCCAACTTCATTTAAGTTATTGTTATCATCATGTTCATCATCTTGAAAAAATATTTCTTCCTTAACATTTTCTTCATCATCAGCAGCATTTACTATCTATTTTCTTCTTTTATTCTAATTTTTTTCTTTATATTATTCTTGGCATTCTTGCTTCTTAGACTAATAACAATAATAAAGAAAAAAAATTATATTTTCATTTAATTCATTATTCATAGCATGGAAAAGAAATTTGCAAATATGAAAATGAAGTGTCAAGTGTATAGTTCAAATTTTGTAGGAGAAAGAGAAGAGTGGGAATAAACAAACAAAAAAACGCATTTCAAATCCACATGTTGATGCATTGTAAGATAGCTATAATTATCAATATGATACGATTCATATGATATGTCCTAAGTATGTATCATATGATTCATGAACACTTCCAATATGCCCTTACTGGACAAAAATTTTTGTGTACCATACAATAAGTATTATATGATACTAACAACAATGGGTGGAGACATAATCTGCAACTTTGTATATGAGAAAACACACAATTTCATCACTCGGGTCAACCACTTATTCTTGTTGGTGCTAGATGACTTATAAGGTTTAGCCAATAATAACTTTACTTAATAATAGAATCATTTAATAATTTTACTTTTCATTTGAAATTCACCAATCACCATTGTTAGCAATAGCAAGTTGAGTTACAAAACTCTTGGCCTATCATAACTTTACTTAATAGAATAATTTAATAGCTTCAATTTATCACTTCAAAGCAAATTAATAATAGAATTTTTCTCATTAATTAATCATAGAAATAAAATAAACTAATTTACCTTAAATTTGGCATGTAAGAGAGTAAAAGAGTGATGATTTGTTGGTGATTGGTTGGAGAGAGACAGAGAGATGTTTGATGTAACTATGGAATGATTTTTTTTTTTTTTTTTTTTTGGGAAAAAATAATAGAAATACTCTTTTAAGTTATAGAGAGAAATAGAATAAAAGAAGGTATCGGTATGACTAAGGCTTAGTTTGGATTGGGCTAAAAACCAGCGCATCTGTGTCTGCGTTTTTTTTCTTTTTTTTCACGCATTTTTAACTTTTCTAACTTTTTTAGCCTATCAGTGCATATTGTGTACTGTTCACGGACTCATAAATTTCACTTTTCAGTAACTTTTTTATTAAAAATGGGTCCTACGGTACTATTCACACATTTAAAAATTATTTTACTATAATGTTTTTCAGTTTCAGTTTTTAGTTTTTAGCTGTATTCAAATGGACCCTAAGGCTAAACATATTTATTTGTGTCTTCTTTAATTGGTATGAATTTTAAATTTAATATTTTTTATGGAAAAAAATAAAAATTAAAAGGAAAACGCATTTTTCTACTGCTGGAAATACAGAGTTCTGAAAGAACAAAATCTCCCGGGCACTCTGCCACCAGAACTGGTGAACTTGCCGTATCTTGAAGAAATGTAAGTACTAGTCAATATAACAAATAATTAAGTTGTCTGTGTTTTTGTGATTTTCATCTCTTATTTATAATTTATGGCATCTCCTTATACAGTGACCTGACCCGTAACTACCTTAGCGGCACAATCCCTCAACAATGGGGCTCCTCCACAAGGCTTGTCAACATGTAGTCTCTCTCTCTGTCCCTGTGTGTGTGTGTGTTTTTTTTTCTGACTTTCATATTGTTATTCATGGCTTCTCGTGTATTGCAGTTCTCTTCTTGGAAACCGGTTGACCGGTTCCATTCCCAAAGAGCTTGGAAATATCTCCACTCTCAAAAGTTTGTGAGTTCTTACTCTTACTGCACACCTCCACCATTTCACTCTGTTTCTATACAATGTATGATGCCCTCTTATTGATATTGAATTAGTTGAGTGGGTGTAGTGTGGATGTGTGATAAATCCCATGTTGGGGCAAATTTTGCAAAATAATATTATTTTGATAATAATGATTTAAATTGGTACTGTTTTGAAATCATTTGGGTATTTAGCGAAATCCGATTCTGAAGTGATGAGAAACACAATTGCTTAAAATTCAGTCAAGTCAGCTGAAATTGTGTTTTGAAAACGCAATTTTAAGTGATGAAATTGTTTCTCTAAAACATGATTTAATATTAGAGGCTAGATTCTCAAATAACTTGAAAACGGTACCAATTTAAATAAATAATATTTAAAAAGTATTGTTTGACAAAATTTCTCCTCATTTCAGCCATATACTAAACTAGTCATTTTAAAGTATAGTGCAAATGTAGCCAGCATTTTCCTTGTATATTTTGTTATAAAGGAATTCCAATTTGTTATCAACAGGGTCCTTGAGTTCAATATGCTTTCTGGAAGTCTTCCTAAAGAGCTTGGGAACCTAATCAATATAGAAAGGCTGTAAGACCCTTCATTTGAATTACTATATTTTAAAACTTATTGCATTATACTTTCTTTTTTTCTTTTGGTTGGCCTCCCTCCCTGTAGTAAGATGTAAAAATGTCATTATGATCAAGCAAAATTGATTTACATTAATCTTTTTTTACTTGTATAAGTGTATTGATGCTTTTTATTTTTATTTTTTGACATAATGGCTTTTATCAATTGGTGTTGTTATTGTCATAGACACCTTACTTCAAACTCTTTTACTGGGGAGGTACCTGAAAAGTTTGCAGAGCTGATGACAATGAAAGAATTGTAAGCTTCAAGATACCTTTTTATTTTTTTTATTTTTTATAACTATCTTGAAGATTTTATGCGTCTATTTTACCTTCTAAATTCACATATTGCTCCTCCCCCCAATAATGCAGTCGGATTGGTGATAATAATTTTTCTGGAAAGATACCCGATTTTATTAAGAATTGGAAAAAGCTCGAAAGACTGTGAGAATTTGACTTCTCTTTTTTATTTTTTTATTTTTTAAGAAAAGAATTGAACATGATGTATTATTTACTTATTAAATCAAAATTTTCTTAACAACAGGTCGATTCAAGCAAGTGGTTTGAACGGGCCGATTCCTTTCCAAATTTCTTTTTTGGAAAACTTAAAAGACTTGTCAGTGTGGCTTTATTATTCTGTAGCTATCAATTGTTTTATAGGCAACTGCATTTTTTTTTTTTTTATATACTTTTTACTCCTATTCGAATTTCGATATCTAGGAGAATTAGTGACTTAAGAGGACCCGAAGCAAATTTTCCGCCAATTCATGATATGACAAAGATGAACAATCTGTGAGTTAGATACTTCAATTAAAAGTATGATTTTATTATTGTTATTATTTTGCAACTCAATATAAAATATTTGGTTTTGTTTCAGGATACTAAGGAGTTGCAATATTACTGGGCAACTACCTAACCTTGAGAAGATGATTAATCTGGAAACCTTGTCAGTATATAATTCTTTTTTACTTTCTGGTTTGCTGTACATTTTTTTTTTTGATGTCATGAAAGTCTGAAGAAAGCACACATGATGCTCTCTTTGATGGAATAGAAACTAAATTGTTAGTTTTTGTAGTAAACCTTGAATCCACTAAAGGTTTCCCTGAATTCACAAGGAGATAAGTGGAATCTACCAAAAAAATAATTTGACAAAAGTCTGTATTCTATTGATATTAATCTGAAAAAATGAATTATCTTTGGAGGCTACAATGTGTTTAAATAACAAATAGAAAACCTAAGACGGCTACAAAAGCATATAAAACCCTAATTTGACTAAAAAAAACATTAAAAACATCTAAAACAAGAAAATAAATTACCTAAACCTAAAATAACAAAAATTACATAAAAAAACTAAAGTTAAATAATTACAAATATTAAATATTAAACCGTGTCCTACATCAAACCCCTCCACTTGAAACAAACTCGTCCTCAAGTTGATGGTCGAAATTTGTAATCTTCCGCTCCAAATAAACAAATACTTTAAATGCTTTAATGACTTGATCCGGTTCAGAATCTTGAATTCTTCATAAAGTGTAGCATAAAATTTATTCTCATCTACCTTCAATTATTTGCAACATCAATTAACAAAGGAGTAATAATAAAATTAAAATTTTCCACTCCAAGAAAATCAACATATTGTGTAATCATCTTCAACAGAACAACCGAAACCTGAGGATTGTGAGTTGTGGACTTATCCTTATATTTAACCTCAATTGGATCTTCCACAATGTTCTCAACAATTTCCATCTCTTGATTTCTGTTATTATCCACAATCAGCTCAACCTTCTTTTCTTTGACCTCTTCATCAAGTTTTTGGTAAGTGGTATCTCTAATCTTCAATCTTCAATTTAATAACTTGTTGCAATTCTTGATCTTTTTTAACCATTTCAAAATTTTCTTTAGAAATAGGTTGCTTCTTCTCAACCCTCAAACC
The DNA here is from genome assembly GCA_028535905.1 of Quercus berberidifolia. Taxonomy (NCBI): domain Eukaryota; kingdom Viridiplantae; phylum Streptophyta; class Magnoliopsida; order Fagales; family Fagaceae; genus Quercus; species Quercus berberidifolia. The sequence goes on from JAPQVW010000004.1 coordinate 47,235,943, forward strand.
CTTTCCTTTACTTGATACATGGACTTGACTGTGATAATTTTGGTTTTGTGGTTGACCTTCCATGTTTTGAACATATTGCTTTTCATATGAATATACTGATTTATAATCAACACTCGTATAATCTAGTATATCATAATAGTCATTAGAAAACTATAAATCAATTAATAACATTTGCATTCTTTGCCAAGAGCAGATTGGATGCTTACCTCGTTGCTTTCTATAGATTTGAATACCTTCCCACCATTCCTTTGCTTTATCGTCCAATTTATTAGATGCAAGCTTCACCTTTTCTTCATCACAAATCTTCCAAAAATTAAAATACTCTTCCAAATTAAGAAGCCAGTCAATAAAATCCAACTTATACATTTCTCCATCAAAGAATGGAATTTTCTTGTAGTTAGGACTGTGTTGTTGAATATATTGATCATTGTTGTTCAGATATGATTTCCTAGTAAGAAGAGTAGCAATCATTTGCTTGATTTCGCCTATAATTTGCTGACTCTTTTCATGAAATTTATTATTCTCACAACGAGCCTCTTTATGAAACTCGAGGAACTCAACCCTAGTGACTAGTGAGGACTGGGTTGTTGACGTTGTCACCGCTGTCATTGTTGTGGTGGTCACCATCTCGTCGGTTAGCCATCAGACTAGGGTGTGTCAAGGCTTTAATACCAACTGATGTTGTGGAAATCTGAAGAAAGCTCACACGATACTCTCTTAAATGGAATAGAAACTAAATTGTTAGTTTCTGATAGTAAACCTCGAATCTACAAGGGGTTTTCCTGAATCCACAAGAAGATAATTGGAATCCACCAGAGAAAGAATTTGACAAAAGTTTGTATTTTATTGATAATAATCTGAAAAACTAAATTGCCTTTGGAGACTACAATGCGTTTGAATAACAAATAGAAAACCTAGGGTGGCTAGAAACCCTAAGGCGGCTTGCAAACCCTAAGACGGCTACAAAAACATATAAAACTTTGATTTGACTAAAAAAACACTTAAAACAAGAAAATAAATTACATAAGCCTAAAACAACAAAAATTACATAAAACTACTGAAGTTAAATAATTACAAATATTAAATATTAAACCATTTCCTACGTCATTTTTCCTACTAAGTTAAGGGTTATGGCTAAATCAAATTATTGATTCTGCATTTTGGCTGTCTGATGGTAGCAATTATCCAAAAGTTTACACGCTGGTGTGCCTGTGTGCTCGCACACTTGCAGACAATTTTAACTACCAATCATGGATATAAATGAATGTATGGTGGCATAAGTACCAAGACATCTATATATACGCTGATGGACTATAAATCATTAAATCCAAATGTCTTTTTCCTTTTATTCCTTCTCAGAAAAGAGTACTATTTTTTTTAGGAGAATAAGGAAAAAGTGAATCTGGTGATTAACCAGTCAGTACTCAGAGGTTATGAAAATGAAGAGAAAGGCTTCTATGGTAAAATCATATCAGGAACCCACAAGAAGTGACATCCTTGAGAATTGAAATAAAATTTTTCTTTAACTTAATAGTAAAAAAAGAAAAAGAGTTGTATCTTAAAACTTTTCAGTTTCCTTTACCTCTGGAGCATTGCCATGTAAGCAAATGATATCTAAATGGCGAATGCCCATGTGGAACACAAGCGCACGGTTTTCTGTGTGCGTGTGTGTGTAAGTGAAGTGCATGTTTTGTGTCTCATTCCATTTCAAATGAATTAGATGCTTGATACAAGTATGTTTACTCAATAGATATTGTTGGTACATATTTTGTGAAATGATATGCATGAGGAGGAAAATGAAAATTTTGAAAAGCCATTTTGGCTCAAAGTTACCACTGCACATAAATCAAGTTCATTTTTATTTTCAGCTTCCTTGAAAGAAAAAAGAAGAATTTTTTGTTCTCATTTATTTAAAAACCAAATCATGCTCAAGTCTATGGTAGGATTCCACCCCTCCACCCAGCTTGCTTGTAAAAAGAAAAAGAAAAAAGAGAGATAAAAATGTATATGTTCATTTATTTAATAACCTAATCAAGTACAAGTCTCCAGTAGATATTTGTTTATGAGATAGTTATGTTAAATTAATAAATAGTCTTTTAGTGTTTATGAGATAGCTATGTTAAATTAATAAATGTTCTTTTAGTGCGTGTTTTTAATTTTTTTTTACATTTCTTTGCATTGCAAACTTATGTTATTTGCATATTACAATTTTTTGAGTAAATGATTTGGATTTTTTTTTTCCTATTTTGGGAGAGTTTTCTGTTTCACTAAAATTTGATTATATATAAGTTCTCTTGCAGAGACCTCAGCTTTAACAAACTAACTGGAGGAATTCCAGGAAGCTATAATCTTCTAACAAAGTTGGATTTCATGTAAGCATTTTGACTGCAGATGTAGATTTCCTTGCACCGAAGTAAACGCAGCTGTCTGAGGGGTTATGTGAAAATGTTTGATTTCGTTCCATTCTGAACATACCAAGTAGCTACGGTTAATAATAACAAAGGACTAATCCAATAGGCAGATCAACTTGTCAACAGTACAAGCCACCATATCAATTTGATTAATTGAACAAATCCAAAATTTCGGCCTTAAAACATCTCGAGTAAGCTAAACAAGTCAAGTGATGATAACCTTTTTTGCATTAAATTAAAATGCAAGATGAATTTTAGGTCTAAAGTTGGCTAGTGTGTGCCTAATCAAATATGCTTGAAGGATAGAGTTATCCTTTAGAGTAAAATCTGGCCATCCATAAAATGATTATTGAAGGTTTTTTTTTTTTTTTTTTTTTTTTTGGTGAGAAAGGATTATTGAAGTTAAATGTAGATCATCTTAAGATTCAAGTGATAACCCAATAATAATGACATCCTTTATGGTGCCTTATGTTTGTAGGTCAAATCTCCCTCCCCATTTCCCCACTATCATCTAACTATATAAAATAAAAAATAAAAAAAATTTAAATGTAGACCCTCTTTATTGTCTTCTGAGTCAAAGTTCCACTGTCATATGGTGGATGTAATTGACAGTCAGTCCTACTTCTATTGAATAGAGGTGGGGTCCCCTTTTCTTTTTCCTCCAATTCACAACTGTTAATATATGTTCCAAAAGCATGAGAATGTGTACATGCGTGTGTTTGTATTTCAAGTAAGCCATTTCATTGAGCTCAAAATTTGTGTCATTGGCAAGTCATATCAATGTGCCGTGTAATGCACAAAACTACATAAGTTGTTCTGAATCTTTTAGATTGAATTTGTTCAGGTATCTAACTGGAAACCTGCTAAGTGGACCAGTGTCTCGTTGGATATTGCTAAAGAAACACATAAGCATGTAAGCTTCCCATCCAAATTAATGTGAACGAGTTTGTATCATATGCATTAATTCGTTAAAGGGTAAATCATTAAAATGCATGCATTATTTGTTCCCCTTTACTTTGCTAACTCTTGTGAAGAATGTCTTGTATAATTTAGGCAATCTAGGTTTTACTGTACACTCAACATCTGTTGATGACCACTGGTATTAAGTAGTTATTTGCATGTTTGGATATAATTTCTTCCATCTCATTTGTTGTGGATGGTTATATATAAAAGAAATTTTTTTTGCAATGAATATTGTTTCTTTAAAGGTTAATTTACAAAACCATCTTGGATAGTTAATGTAACACCCCCAATCAAAAATAATAAAAATCTATTCAATCTAAATAATCCGTAAAAATATTAAACAAATGCAACCAGCAATCTAAAATCTCATCACAATTGTTGGAGCTCTAATCCCATAAAAAATAAAACATCCTCCAAAATAATTCTCAACTTCAATATTTAATACCATTAAAAATAATAATAACAAAATTCTCAGTTACACAAAATAAATTGTAATTGTTGACTTCCAAGAACCTTTACTCCAATGATGCCTCTAATGTATCTGTAGGGGTGGGGCGGGTGGGGCGGGTGAGGCAACTCAATAAGTGGAATTCACTAACATTGGGGTGTGGGAATGAACCTTTTAAATGAATAATCCATACAACAAAGTTATAGATTGCAAACCATCTATATTTTAGCATCAAATATCTCATATAAAAATATTATTATATTGTGAATTATCATGATATACCAACACTATCATATAAACAATCCCCTTGGCTTTTCTTGTGGTCAATGTTTATGTCCTGTGACAGGGTTGTGTGATCCATTTTTTGGGACTAGAACCCCCTTTTCATCCCCTTTTTGGGCAATTCCTTTGGAACCTAAAAGTGCAATCCCTTGTTAAGGAGCTTTTTTTTTGGATCATCAATGATATACTATCTTGCTAAGGAGCGACCAAAAGTGCATTGTCCCTTTTCTAGGACAGTCTCTTGCTATGGACTAACTACAGTATGATTATCTTTTACTAAGGACTAAATACAATACTAAGTTTTTAATCACATTTGGTTCAAATCAATTTTCAAAGTGCTTACAACAAATAAGCTTCTCATTATATAAACTTAAAATATCATTTGCCTTATCTATACGTACATATTTAAATATGTCAAAGTTTTCATATAATATCCACATCAAATATTTATAGAATGTAAAAAATATTTCTTTGTTATAAAAATAGTTTGATAGTCAAAACTATTTTTGGGGAAACCCCCAAATCAGTAAACAACACTTACCTCTTTATTTGCAAAATGAAATCAACCACGCTTAAGTAACAATAAATCCATAGAATTATTTAGAACCTAGCAACACTGGTCCATCAATTTACACAAATTTACCACTTAAAAACTTGTTTTCATGCTTAAATAGTATAACTCTGGACAACACTAATATTTCCAAAATTCCAAAATTTTCATTTATTTATTTACTGTCCAGTTCACTTTCAGCTTTGATCCAATTGTTCTATTTCATAGATTTTCACTATCTATCAATTGGCGTGAATGTACAGCAACTCTATGGAACTCTAGCATTTCATTATGTGTCTAGCCATCATATAACCTACTACTATTCCTTATAGTATGTTCGTAATTGATCAATCTAGCCTACGGAGGACCATTCAATGACATACTGCTATATACACTTTGTCAAGTCTAATATAATAACAAGACAAAATTTAACTACAAAATTGGTTATAGCCTTAAGTTACAACCTTACCTAATATCTTTTTATTGGAGATTAATTTTGATAAATTTACCATTGGATTACATCTTCTTATATCCTCTATGATTGCAAAATTTCTATAAAATTAAAGATTAATAAATATGTTATTAATAAATTTTTTAAATTATAAGTTTTTGTAGTTTAAAATTATGTATAAAATATAAGCTTATAGATCATATAGTAAAGAATATTTAATTGACATAAAATTTGACATGTGTATTGAGAACGCAAAGAACATGCAATTTAACGGTTGGATTTTTAAACTATGTAGTAATGTTTATTTTATTAAGTAATATTGTAGCTTTAAGTTACAACCAATTTTATTGCTAGACTTTGTCCTAATAACAATCATAGGACACATTTTCCCATTAACATACTTACAAGATTAGATTGATAAAGCCAATGCCTATTTCTCTATTAGCTACCAAAATGATAAAATGTACAGACCCAAGTCTTCCTATAATCGTGGGGACAAGAATACTATTAAACCTTGAATAATTCCAACTTTCCAAGACTATGGTAGAAACAAAACCAAACATTGAGGGGATTACTTGAAATTCCAGAAGAAAATAACATAAATTGTGTGGTGCTACTAAAAGAGGGGAAACCTCTTATTTATATATACAAAGCTCAAGGATAAAAGGTTAGGGTTTTTAAGCTTATCAAGTCTCATATATTTACTTATGCTATTTCTCTTGGGCCTCTTGTTCCATAATAATTATCTTATTTAAATATCTTAGACCCAAATCAATTAAATCTATTTAATTATGGGTCTTCTCTTTTATTTATATGTATATGAAATAAATGAGTAATAAAATCATGGGGTGTTATAGTTAATCAATTGCAGGATAAAAATATATTAAATAGTGGAGAGTTCATAGGAAACATGTTGCCTATACCTATACACTTCCCTAGCATTTTGCAGAACTCATAAAAGCATTGTGGGGATTCCAAAAGTTTCTAAATGTCTCCTACTCTCCATAGTCTTCAGCTATCGTATATTCATTCAAAAAAAAAAAAAAAGAATCATATATTCAATAAAATTTTAATCACTTAATCGCTTGAGGAGCCTATCACTTCAAAAGCCTAATCTTCTACTTCTATGTGATCTTATCCTTTGCACTGATGCACATAAATTATCTAATGCCACGTAATCCGCCCATTCATCATCCAAGAATCGAACTTGATGAGCCGTATCACTAATCTCCAGCTATCGTATTATATATCCTTTTTAACTTCAAATTTGAAATTTTAGTATCTTTGTATAGTTCATAGTTTAACATGAAGGAAAGAATCTCCTTATTTTAGGTTAGCTCTTATGATCTTGATATTTGCATATGGGGTTGGTTATTTACATTATCAAAAAACATAAAGGTATATTGGGCTTAGGTAATGTAATGGCAAGCATCTTTCCCATATAAGAGTGGTTTAGCTTATATGTGGGAGTTTGGATGAAAGCTTTATCTCCTAAAATATGTAGGAATGGGTTTCACAGAATTAAAAATGAAATACATTACCCCTTCCATACATGTTATCAATTATCCTGTGTAAATAAAAGTTTATTATTCATGCTTCATTTTTTTAGATAATGAATCATATCATAACTTTTATGTGCAGTGACCTTTCATATAACAACTTTTCCAGTGGAAGCTTAGTTTGCAAAAGCCAAGATGTGTAAGAATGCTTTTGTCTGTGTGAGTGTGATCTTTTATTTACTAGCTAAGCTTTGGACTTGGTGATATTTTATGTAGGAACTTGTTTACAGCCTCTTCAAAGGGGAGTGACACGTAAGTTTTTAAGTTCACCTTTGAAAGCATGTATTACAAAGTTTTTTTGATATTAACTTTCTGGTATATTGTCTTGATTCTTTTTTTTTTTTTTTTGATAATCTTCAATGTAATATTGTCTTGATTCATGTAACATATATTTAATCACAATGTAATATTGCTGACTTGCTTTGGTACCTGGATTGCCTTATCAGCGGAGATATTTCGTGTCTGAGAAGCTCTTGTCCAGAAAGTAAGTTCTTGTCTGGGCTATTATAAAATTGATTTAGTATAAAATTCTTCAAGATTGTTATGCTCATGTTTGCTTTGGTTCAAATCTGTACCAGTTCCCCAAATACATCCTGAAGGGATTTTTCTCATTCTTTGTAACCGTACTAAATAATGAATCTGTTTTAAGATATCCTACTTTACATCTAAATTTTAAAATTCTAGTATGCTACACAATTTTGCGGTTGTTAAATCATTTTACAGTTTCAAGTCTTTCTACAGACGTGTAGTCTTTAACGTGACTGGGCACTAGCCGTGTTTTAATTTTTTTGTGTTTGGAATTGAGGGCCCCTCCCTTGCTTGTGGCCCCCAAGATTGGAAATTTATTGTAAATGCTTCCAAATTTATGAATCTTTCTCATCTAATTTATGTCTTACTAATCGTATTAATTTTTAATAAATCTTCCAAATTTGATCTTTCTGAAGTCTGCAGAATAATGCTATTGCACTGGGATTGAACTTTTGTTGTTTGGATCCATTTGTAGCCTTTATGTAGTTGTCTGGCTATCTAACAGTGTAATAAGTCTCATTGGATATATTAACACATGAGGGCACCCTCCTAATAGTACTAAACACAAGAATGAGCAGTGTCCATGAATGACTGTCTCATTTGGCTTGATTCAGCACCAAATGAAACTGTCCCATCGCACGCTCCTCCCCCATCACCCCCCGCCCCCCAAAAAAGGAAAAATAATATTTTTCCTTACATAATTTGCATTAATATTAATTTAAATATGCTTAAAATGTTCAGCTGTTACTTATCCATTTTTCCTATTTCCCCAGTTGTCAACTTCCTCCGTATAAATTGTGGTGGACCAGAAGTAACTATAAATGGAAATACATATGATGATGATAGTACAGAACCAGTTGGAGCTTCAAAATTCCTCAAGAGAAGAAATTGGGCATATAGCAGCACTGGTAACTTCATGGATGATGGCCAAACAACAGACAAGTATATTTTGGAAAATTCCTCCAAACTCTCTATGGCTAATCCTGAACTATACATAAATGCACGCCTTTCTCCTCTGTCTCTTACTTATTATGCTTTTTGTTTGGGAACTGGAACTTACAAAATAAACCTCCATTTTGCGGAGATAAAGTTCACCAATGATACTACATATAGCAGCTTGGGAAGGCGTGTATTTGATATTTATATTCAGGTATCTAATGACATAATGATCTGACTTCATCAACCGAAGTTCTTATGTTTATAGCTTGTTACTAGCTGGTCACTAACATGTTTAGAATATTGAAGGGAGAGCTAGTGGAGAAGGATTTCAATATTGCAGATGAAGCTGGTGGAGTTGGCGTGGAAGTCATTAAACATTATCTTGCAGTTGTGAATAATAACACCTTAGAGATCCGTTTTTATTGGGCCGGGAAGGGTACAACTAGCATCCCTGATAGAGGCGTCTATGGTCCTCTTATTTCGGCAATTTCTATTCATCCTGGTAGGTTTAGACCTTGCATTAGCTTCTTGTAATCAATTTTGGACTCTAGGAAATAGACCATATATTAACTTGCAAATCCATGTTTATCTTCATTCTATAAATTCAACATTGTCAAGAAAGTCTTTTAGGGTAATGCCCTAGGATCTACAATCTACTCATTTATTTAACTATGTGACTAAAGTCTTTTGGGTTTTGGCTTTTCAATCAGGATTTTTTTTTTTGGGTCTAATTTTATTAGTTTGATATATAGGACCCTAGAATGTGTCTAAATTATTAATGCATTCCTTCATCAGTATGTGGGTACAAATGCCACAGAATTCAGATGGAGTGGATTTTATTTATATTTTGTTTCATAAAATCTCTACTGGATTCAGGACAAATTAAGCTGATAATTGTCCTTGTGTTTTGAAAAACAGTCATGTTCACTTAAATTTAGAATTTGAGAAAAGAGCGAGTCTTGATTATTTCTTCATTGAAGTGGTTGTAATGGTTTTGATGGTTTTTTGTGTTCCTTTATGCATTACATAGTTGGCTGGATAATGATTTTACCCCCTTTCTGAGATCTAATATTATATATTTTGAACTATTTCTTCAAATAGACTCTACAAATGGCAGCGGTGTATCAGTAAGAGTAGTAGTTGGAATAGTGGCTGTAGGAGCATTTGTTCTATTTCTGGTTCTGGGTATCCTCTGGTGGAAAGGCTGTCTAGGACAGAAGAGCAGAATGGGACAAGGTATTTAGTATTGTAAATGCATATTGATCTGTTCCTAAGGAAAACTTATATGTTCAGTGAATTGGATTTTGCATTGGAGCTTTTTGCATGTTTATATGTGTCCCTGATACGCATGCTTGTAGAATGACTTGAACTACTCAAACATAATAAAAATGATTAAATATTTACTATTTTATGCTGCTACGATACATCATTTTGCCTGAATGCCTGTCGTAGGAATTGCCTGTATATGGGTGTTTTAGAACTTTTGATTTATAACATCTGCTCAAATGTTTTGTCAAAACCTTAAAAAAGTGTACAAATTTTCAATTTTCCTAGATATAATTCATATTTTAATTTGATTCTTCTACAGATCTAAAGGGTTTAGACTTGCAAACTGGTTCGTTTACCTTGAGGCAAATCAGAGCTGCCACCAACAACTTTGATGTTTCCAATAAAGTTGGAGAAGGTGGTTTTGGTTCTGTTTATAAGGTATTTAACACTAAATTTACCATTGATATATTCTATTTGAACTTTCATTATTGAGTTTTGACTCAAAAATAAATCTATCCTTGTTGCAGTTTCTTCCTTCTAATAGATGTTAGAAATTTTGTTCTCACAGGGCCTCCTATCAGATGGTACAGCGATTGCAGTAAAGCAGCTTTCTTCCAAATCAAAGCAAGGAAATCGCGAGTTTGTTAATGAGATAGGCATGATTTCTGCTCTTCAACACCCTCATCTTGTTAAGCTCTATGGCTGTTGCATTGAAGGAAATCAACTATTGCTAGTATATGAGTATATGGAAAACAACAGCCTTGCTCGAGCTTTGTTTGGTAAACATTTACTTTGTACACTTGATGTTTTTGGTAATTGTATTTACATGCTGTAAGTAAGATAATGTACATATGTATAACTGACGAATTTCTATTAAATTTGATAAATTTAAGGCTTAGAAGAATCCCAGTTGAAGTTGGATTGGACAACAAGGTATAAGATCTGTGTTGGGATTGCAAGAGGTTTGGCTTATCTTCATGAGGAGTCAAGATTGAAGATTGTTCATAGAGACATCAAGGCTACTAATGTTTTGCTTGATAAATATCTTAATCCTAAGATATCTGACTTTGGTTTGGCCAAGCTTGATGAAGAAGATAATACACACATAAGCACCCGCATTGCTGGAACTTAGTGAGTTACTACCTTTGTTAATTTCTCTTTTATGAATATTATAAAAAGGTTCTAATTATAAAATTTTATTTATATAAAGGAAAAATAGGTTTTTTTTTGGTAAGAGAATTTAAGAAGGATAATGGTTATGTGACATTAGGACAACAACAGCAACAACAATAACAACCAATTCTTAATCTCAAAATATAAGGGTTGGCTATAGATCCTCATTCGAGTAGTTAGAGTTGGCCAAATGCATTCTTTTTTACCATCCTATACTATTTGAAGTCATATTCATTGTTACCTCCTTAATTGACATGTCCATTTCATTAATAGGAACAATCCTGTCTTTCATTATATATGCACTTATTTATATTAACACCCTCATTTTAGTTATGCTAATTTTATGAACATGTTGCTTCTCAACTACTCAAAATTTGTACCTAAAAAAAAAAAAAAAAAAAAATTGTACATTCAGTACCATAGAGTATAACTACTCTTACAAAAATTTTCCTTTAACTATTCTACTATTGCTCCTTATGCCCTTCTCTACTTCATCCACAATGCATTCGTATTCTCTTCATTCTTTTCATCTTTATGAAATTATGGGAAACTGATTCTAAAGATACACCTATTCTTTAATGAGAATGAGATACACAATGATCATATTCTGTGTCTCTTGTATAATAAATTCATACCTTCTTCAATATCAACTATGTAAGGTTGAATTTAATCAACCATCTTGTTGGCTTTATTCCGTGACAAATTTGCTTGTATTTCAACATTTAGTAACCCTGTATTTAGGTAGGTTTGTTGTAAGGGTAGTAAGTGAGATAGAGTGTTGAAATGCTCAAGAGTGTGCATGAAAACAGAGACTCGCGACTTGATATCGTGGGTGACTCGCGGTTTCAAGCCGCCAGAAGTAGCACACGTGCCAAGCATGCCAGAAGTTGAAGCGTCATGCTAGCTGGAGCACTACATGACAAAATAAGACAACTGGCCGTTCAGTTACCTCGCGGCTAGAACTCACGACTCAGTCAAGCCGTGAGCCAGCCCTGTTTTGAAAAACCTGATTCTTCACATTTCATTCTCACCCTAGTATAAATACCCCTTTTACCCATAAAAAATGAGAGCTTCTAGAGAGAATTTTGAGAGTGAAACCCTAGAGTAAAACAAGATTGATTCATCTACAATTTTTACATAAGAGTCTCTTCAAATTCTTCAACTCTCTTCCTCTCCATTGTTAAACCCTTGAGAGGTCTTTTTACCAAAACTTTTTCTCACCATATCCATTACTGTGAGAGGGTTGTTTGGTGTTCTGGGAAGCAGTTAGAAAGGAACTAATCTACATTGGTTGATGCAATGGTCAAGTAGCGAAATCCGGGAAGTTAGAAAAGAAATAGGTTCGACGCAACCTCGTTGGAGCAAGAAGCTTGGAGGGCTTAGGTACACTAGGTAGATTAGGCTTGGAGGCTCTATTGCTGTTCATGTATCCCAACTACATTTTCTAGTAGATTACTTATTGCTTGGAGGGCGGCGGAGAGGTTTTACGCTGAGGGCTTCAGTTTCCTCTTCGTAACACATCGTTGTGTTGTCCTTGTGTTTGCATCTCTCTTCCCTTAATCTTTGCCTTTTATTTTCCGCTGTGGATGTGATTTTAATTGGTTTAGATTGGTTACCAATTCTGTTTATAGCTTTGGTTCATTTTCCACATATTTATTGTTTGTCATAAAGCTTGAATTGGTAATTTTGTTATTGAGGGTCTAAACGTTCAAAGGTACTTTATACACTATTTGAACTTTGAAACTAAACCCACATAAACTGTACATGTAGCTAAAGCATGGATGTACGTTGATTCTACATTCTACACACAAGCATAGTCTTCCAAGTTTATTGACACGGTTTCATTTTTGCTACCATGATCATATAATAATCACGTTTGTAAATTTGATTATATAATAGTTGCACCATTTATGTGGTTAAAGCATAGACTACTGTTGTCATGTATCATGTTCGTTGTAATAATCAGAATGAGATATGCAATGATCGAATTATATGGGCGAAAATCCCATTTTGGTCCCTGCATTTTTTACTCATTATTAATTTTGTCCATATATTTTAGTAGCAGTCAATCTAGTCCATATTATTTTCAACTTACAGTCAATTTAGTCCGTGTTATTTTCAATTTGTAGTCATCATGGGTCCAAATTTTGGTTTTTTTTAGTTGCTGAGTTGATATGTGTCTAACGAAGTTGGAAATTGGTAAATTTTATTTGTGTTTTTGTATTTGGTTGCCAAGAAAGTTCAAGAAAATGCAAGAAAAGCAGTGATTTGACTATTGAGACTAAATTGACTATATGTTGAAACTAATAAAAACCAAATTGACTGCTACTAAAATGTAGGAACTAAATTGACAATAACTCCTAAATGTAGAGACCAAAATGATATTTTCACCTATATATGTGTCTTGTATAATAAATTCATACATTTTTTATCATCAAGTATACCCACACAAACTCTAAATGTAGGCACCTTCCTAATATTCAGTTATCTGTCTATTTAACCAAAACACTATATGGCATTAATGCCATCTATTTCTTTCTTCCTTCTTTTTTGTTTTCCCCTGTATGTGTTAACACCATATGCACAAAAACACCAGAGACACCCCAGAACCCTAAATCTCTCTTGACTTCTTAGTTCTCACCCTCAATTGCTAGCTTCTAAGTTTTTGAAGAAATCAAGCTTTGCTCTCATCTTTCTCTCCTCCTTTCGAAAGTGCCCACGTCTACCACTTTAAGATTTTAACATAGCTAAACTTTATGGAACACATGAAGAAGTCATGTGCCCAAACCCAGAACAAGCATTGTAGGTATTGAACTTACATTGGAGAGCCGATAACCAATTAAAAAAACTTATATTTTATGGGAAAAATAATGTCATCCACAAAAGACTTTGAATTTCAATTTGTCAACAACTCTAGAGATTGTCCCTATTCCCCAATTGCATATAATAGACCCTATAATGAGAGAAGGGGTGGATATGAAATAGAGGAGGGACACCAAACTTACCTTGATGACTTGATTTCTAGCTCTCCTTCTAATTTTGATCACCAACTAAATCCTTTGAGTTCCACCTCTAATTTGAGATCCAACCACTACCACTCCTATTAGGGAAACTCTACCAAAAGGTGCTTGATTCCTGTTCAAGAAGGTATGAGTGCTTGATTTGTTACTAGCAAAGAGAGAAGAGAGGAACTGAAAGAGGAATCATTTTAATGGGAAGGAGTTGAATTTCTCTCATGGAATTGTTTTGTTTTTGTTTTTTTTTTGCTTACGGGGAAACAAAAGTCGGATGGTGTTTACATTGTTTAGTGTTTTGGTTAAGTAATTTTAAAAAGGTACCTAAGGAACTATACTTAATGTACTATATCTAAGTTTTTTTCCTGGTTGTTTTATGTCCTACACACAAGAAGCACAACCTTCAAAGTCTATTGATATGTTCTCGTAAATATCAGCATTATCACATATTAATCATTTTGGTGTAGTTGATTATAGTCATCAACCATCAACATACTGTGTATTTGCCAAAAACCTAACGTAATAAGCATAAGGGATCTGTGATTAAAGACCAAAGTCACATTTGAAATAGAAGACACGTAGAGAGAGTTAGAGAGTTCTATGTGTTATAGCTTATGACGCTATAGTGGTGTGCCTCAAATTTTATAACATGTTGACTTGTTGTAAGGAGGTGTTAAGGAATCCCATATTAGTTTAGTTTAAGTTTGTTTATGGATTTATGTATTCGTTAGACCTCTCCACCTACTAGCTTAATCCTTTCTTAAAAAAACCTTTATCCTTTTGGTATATTGGAGATGGAAAGCATGCGGCCTGCCAAGAGGGTGAGTTGGATGTTCATGACTTGGGTCTCCCTAGCCGATATCTGGTCACTGGAAGCATGATTTCACTGTTGAAAGCTGCCCTCTAAAATTAAGGAAGGTGGTGGTGGTTTACTTGAAACCGACCTCATTTGATTTTTTTTATTGGCTATGAAGTTGGGGTTATTAGCACACAAAGAGAAGAAATTGTGCATCAGTGGTTATTATGGAATTGGAAAATTCCATCGGTTTTGTGAGGATTTAGAGCTAGGATTTGCCATCCTCAAATCCCAGGTTAAAATCCAAGTGGAAATTTTGAATTCCAACACTAGAATCTGTAAATATTGAATTCTGAATCCCCACTTAAACCCAAATGTTGGCTATGATTGACGCACCCAAACACACTATCTTTCTCAACTTGCCCCTCTCTCTAGAAAATGCAAGTATTCATTTTCTTGCATCAAAAATGGTCCATTGATACAGACAGTCAATAAGAGTTGGTCTAGTTTTAATGCAAGGCCTTCTTGCCACATTTCATTGGTTACTTTAGTTATCCTTAGGTCTTTGAATTTTTTAGGTTAGAAAGTTGTTGGTTCAGTTTTAAGGGCAACTTGGTAATTTATAGATTTTCTGGAATGGGTTGTCATTGGCTGTTGGAAAGGTCCATGAGTCTTATTTTGTGTTTTGAATCCTTTTCCTATTTGGTTTTGAAGTTCTAAGTGTTTTTGTTATTAATAATCCTAGTCTTTATAGAATTAGGTTATTTATGAGTCCTAGTTTATCTAGAAAAGGTTTTGATAGTGGCTTATATTAAGATTTTATTGTAGTCAATAATATTCACAATGAAACTGATTCTAATAAGTTTCCCACAACTTATTTTAATTTTTGAGAGTGTGATTGCCTTCTCCTACTTAGTGTGATTGGCTAGGGTTTACCTTTCTTTAAATCTTGTTTTATTCACAATTTTAACACCAAACATCCATCAACATCAATCCTAATTCAAGAACCTTTCGAAAGCTCATCAAGAAATCCAATTTAAGTGTTGAATTCCTAAAAAACCTACATCATAACTACAAGTTTTCTTCCATTCCCCCTTTTGCAATTCAATTTTGGTTTGGTTGTTTTCTTACAAATTCCCTTTCGATTGCATCATATATGAAAAAATTCCCTTTAGATTGTTTTCTTAGCGTGCTAGAGTAGTAACAATTAACCTTCTAAAAGTCATATAGGTCACAATTTTGGGTTACTTATCAACTTAACTTATCTTTATACCAAAAAGATATGGACAATGCCATGTACATGAATATGTATAAAATCAACCAATGGATGTTTCTACATTGTATATGTGGTCAACAAGTAAACACTCAAGCCAATCTAAGAAATCCCACATTGTCCTGTATCATTATAACCAAAAACAATCTGAAAGAAAATCCTTCATTTCTTTTCACATAGTCTCGAGACGTATCGAAGAATTTGTTCCATTGCTAATTTGCTACTATATCAACAAAACCAACAGCATGCTGCTATAGATGTCAACATCTCATTGAGAAAATTATCTTTATTTAGGAAATTTTAATCTAATATTTGCAAAGGTTGCAACTCTAGAGGTGGCTGGACTATGGCTTAAGGCACCATGAATTTGGTCCATGAAGGTTTTATTGGTTTTCAAAGCATCTCTTCTTGATCTTCAACCTATGGAGACTATTTTCATCTTACTTTTACACAGGCTTTTATTTAGGAACTTCATTGATGAATTCACAAATGCTTCATTACATGACATCAAACTCACAAGAATTTTGATTGTTTGAAGGAAAGTATTAAGGAAACACATCTAGAATAGAAGACATTCAGGGAAACTATTTGTTAATCAAGGAAGAAAGGGAGAGAAAATCAAGGGAATTTTTACACTCAGTTTGGTTTGAAGGAAATGGGTGAGGAAACAAAAGGGGGAAAAAAACAAATGTTTATAGTAAAATTTTAATATTTAGCCTAATGCAAGAAAAATGTTTTTGAGTATCCTGCAATTCGACTCTGTTGAAATATTGCTATAATAAGCATTCATCTACCTATAGAAAAAAGGGGGAAAACATTGAAATATTCTTGGCTGAAAAAGTTGTGCATAATTTTATGTTATTGCAGTGGATATATGGCACCTGAGTATGCAATGCGGGGTTATTTGACTGATAAAGCAGATGTTTATAGTTTTGGAGTTGTTTCCTTGGAAATTGTTAGTGGGAGGAGCAACACTAGTCACCGACCAAAGGAGGAACCTTTTAATCTTCTTGATTGGGTAAGTTTGATCTTTTACTCTTTTCCTTTTATTGCTTTTTATTGCTCTTGTTTAAGTTTTATTTCGGCTCTTTATGTTTTTGAGAAAACACAAATTAGGAGATGTTTTATACATACACGAGTTTATAGATGTTTAAGGTCATTTTGATTTATGCCAAATATGTTTAAAATTTTGGATTTAAAGCCCTACTATTAGATATTGGTTTGATTCAAGCCCTTCCGCCTATATTCATTACTGAAACTTAAGCTCAAAAAGACAATTTTAATGCACCAAAACTATGTCATTTTGTCTAGGTCAAGAAAAAAAGGTCCATATCCAATTTAATTTTTTTATTATTTTCTTGCAAATAGCCTTGTAGCTCTACAAGTAGTTCTTATCACTTTTAACCAAGTAGCTTATAGCATGGTTTTAAAAAAGGACTAGACTGGTTGGTTCAACTGATTCAATAGTGAACCAGTGCTAATACCGCTTAGGATTTTCACAAAAACCGGTAATGCATAAAAGTCTGCTCAAAATCGGAGAACCAGTGGTTTAATTGTTGGAATTGGCAACTGGGATGGTTGAATTGGTTCTGAGTGAAGAGAGATTTTTCAGGTCTGATCAGATATTTGGTCTACAATTTGAATGACTGAAGTGGTTAAGGAGAATGTAGAGAATAGGAGAAGATAGATCTTGGATCTAAACGAACAATAACTGTAAACAATTTCACTGGAAAGGAATCTCAGGACTTGGATTTGAAGTTTGCGATGCGAGTGGTATAGTTGCTAGTATTATTCTTTGCAACTTATTCGTTAGATTATAGACTTCAAGCTTTAGATGGCTCTATAAAATATTTTTATTGTGTGGCCTCATTTTTTTCATCATTTGTATGGCTTTCTTTCAACTTGCAATACACGGTACAAGTTATAATCATAATAATAAAAAAATGCCTAAATTCCATTAACTTATCCTGAGATTTAGGTTAATACTAAGTTTAAGATATTTCAAAATTGATCGATTTGGTCTCTAAACCTAACTTAGTCTCTAAACACTATTAGGCATGTTAGTAACTTTTTTCTTCTCTCTTATGGCTTGTTTCGATTGAGGGGAGAGGGAGTAAGGGGGAGTAGAGTAAAGTTGGCTAGATATTAAGCCTATTTCCGGCCAACTCTACCCTACTCTCCCTCTCTCCCCCTTGATCAAAACTGACCATTAGGGACCAAATTGGGTTTAATCGGTCAATTTTGAAATGTTTTGGACTTGTTTGGTATTAGCCCAAACCTCAAAGTAGGTTATTGGAATTTACCCCGTAAAAATATATAAAATAAAATAAAAAATAAAAGAAAGAAAGAAGAAGAAGAAAGTGAAAACTATTTGGTTCTTCTCCCATATGATATTATATTATTATCCCTTAATTGTGACAATAATTTTATTGTTTTATATTTTTCTTTTGGTTCAATTACTCCTAAAAGATCTTTTTTATTTTTAGATTTTCTTTGTTAAAACATTTAGAATATAATATTGCTTCCATTTTTTCTTTAATTATCTAAAATATTTTCTAGTATATATTATTAGTTATTATAAATATATAATTTATTTGGTTAATTTAATAATTATTTATTAAATTATTTATGATGTTACCAGTTTTAGCTCTGTCCCACCAATTAGTAACCCAAGATTCCAGACTTTTGTAGGACCCACGACAATGACAAAACGACCCGAATAATCCAGCCGTTTGCCAAGCAGAGTCTCACGAAATCTTCCTTCTTTGCCTTCAATAACATCCGAAAACGACTTGTAAACCCTGGGCCTCAATGGAGCCTTTTTACAAATAATCTCTCATGGCTTTATTGGCGCTGCACTTTTTTTCTTGGCGGGAACGAGTTATGATAGAATACGTCTTGTTTATCTCGACGAAATGGGCGGAATGGCGGTCATGATTACAACACTTAGCCGATCAAACCACCTAATCTCAAAATCCTGAAGAGCCTCTCTACATGATCGACCCATAATCTCTTTGCACTGCCTAAACTGAGAGCCTTGAAGTCGAATTCAAAAAACACAATAGGCTTTAGCTATTTGAATTTCACTCTATTTAGATGCCTAGAAACGTTAGGATTTGAATTCTTTTCTTTTCTTTTTGATTTTTTAGTTTTAATGTATTTATTTTTTTCAAAAATATTTAAAAAAATTTTGTGAGGCTATTTAATTTATGTGAAATAATTAAAATGACATGTCATGATTTTGTTGGACTAATTAGTTTCACGTGACAAGCATAAGTGGTATTTAACAGCCACATTATCGAAGGGCATGGATGAAAGGGCTTATATCAAAACATTAAATAACATTAAAGGTTCAAATCTAAATTTTTAAACATTAGGGAGAAAATCTAAATGATCCCATACTCTAAGGGCTCAGTTGACAATCTAAAATTTTGATGGTCACATTTTCATTTAAGGCTAATTCCATGTTGATAAAAAGTTTTATAGTCAATGTTAAGAAATTTAACTCTTTATTTTACTCACTTATTCCTAAATTCTTCTTTCTTATTTATATATTGGCTAAATATATGTCAACATGTCTTCATTCCCAATGTGGGTGTAGATTGTTGACTAGTAGCAAGTTTAGATGTGTCTCTACCAAGAGCCTTGTAGCTCAATTAACATCTCTGTGTTTCTAACAGAGTCATTTAGGATTTAATCTTTATCCTCCATTATAAATTATTGAATTTATTAAAATAAAATTTTGAAAGTTGAACTCTAAGGTGGCAAGATTTAAAATTCTTTGTTTTTATGTTCCTGTCTCTAGGCACACCTTTTGAAAGAGGAAGGGAATTTAATTAAGCTAGTTGATCCAAGGTTGGGCTCAGACTATAGCAAAGAAGAGGCGATGGTCATGATCCATGTGGCTCTCCTATGCACTAATGTTTCTTCAGCAGCTAGACCCACCATGTCTTCAATTGTGAGCATGCTCGAAGGCAACATTATTGTTCCGGATTTGGTTTCAGATATGAGTTTATTACGTGATGAAATGAAAGCGAAGGAACTGCAAAAGTATTATCAAATCAATGAGGAAATCAATATGAGTGAGAGCACGAGGCGAACAATGTCAATGGATGGCCCGTGGACTGCTACTTCTTCATCTGCTGCTGATCTCTACCCAATCAATCCAGATTCTGGTCTCTTGGAAAATAGATTTTAGAGAATCTTAAAGGTTTCTCATCATTTCTTAATGTTACAAATGATTTGATGCCTAACTATTTTAAGAACCATGAAGTTGAAATCATAGCACTTTATGTTTTTGGTTATTTTTTCAAAACTCTGAGAGGAGAGCGAGACACAATATTGATAGATGGTGGAATTCCCTTGCAAGATGAGGATGATAATAAAAACTAGCCTCCTTACACAAGAAAAGTGCATGTTCAGAGGCTTTTGCCATTTTTTTTTTTTACATGATTTTGCATTTAAGAATTTGAAAAAAGTTATTGTTTTGGTAAAAGAGAAAAATGTTTTGACTATTTTAATCTTAACCCTTCATGGTCTAGAGTCTATAAAAGGGAGGTGTTTGACAAGAGCTTTACTAAACAAGGTTCCACATTAGCTACAACCCTATATTTATTTCCTTAATGTTCTGCCTTACCCAATTGTTGTTAGACCATGTGTGATGCTCCAAGTTGATTAAATATTGAGTGTGTGTTGTGTGAGTGTATTTTGAGTCCTACATCAGGCATATGTTGGGTTAATCTAGGTTTTATCAACAACTAAAATGAGTCTCCACCATTGATACTGGAATTGTAAAGGAATTCCCAAACTAAATAATGTCTTACATCCCAAATATCAAATAAGAGATTCTCTTACCTGATTCAAGAGTTGGATTTTGAATATGCAATTGATTATCCATCCAACCTCCCATTGATTTTAAAATTGTCAATCTAACATTTCATAACTTGAAGTTTCAAGCTCCATTCCTCTGGTTTCAAGGTCCACTCCTCTAGTAACAAAAGTGTAGAGGCTTTGCTAGGAAAGGTTTAAATTTTTCTCCAAGTCAATTTAAGAAAATGTGCAACATTGTAGCAAGAACAAGGTTTATAGTTTATAGAAAATTCCCCCAAGTCAGTAAACTCTAGACAAATTTAAGGTCCTAAAATTTTTTTAATACCAACTCAATTAAAATTTCATTCTAAATTTAAGACTCGGATTGTTAAGTTCCATTCTACCTTCCAAAATCAACAAATGTGAATTACCACAATTTTTTTTTTTTTAATCACCACAAAAAAATTTTCTTGTAAATTCAATAAGCGTCATCAAACTATGTTTCATTGACAGAACTAGGTTAGGGCTGAGGGGGGCCATGGCCACCCCACCCCTCAAATTTTCTTCGAAAATTCTTAGTATATATATACACATAGAAAATTGAAAATTTCCCCAAAATATATATTATTGGCCCCCCTCCTCTACTGAAATTTACAAATTGACCCAACCCTTTTGTCTGTTGTCCCAGGAATAATAAGAAAAACTTTTGGACCAACCAAAAATACCCGCAAAACATATCATATTTCCAATCTAAACAAACCCAATTGTCCCAAAAATAACAAGAATAACCTTTACACAAACCAAAATTATCAACAAATTAAGCAACAATCCAATCTAAACAAAAAAGACATACAAAACAACCAAAAATCTGAAATCATAAAACACAAATCCCCAATTTTTACCCACTTACCGCTTGGTGTTGGTCTTGACTCTAAGTCTAACTTCAGCATCTACACACTACATAGTTGCTCAACGATGGTATGTTGGCTCTCTTTCACTACTGCTTTTTTTTTTTTTCTTAGTATAAAACTTAGACTGTGAAACAGATGAATAATTTGAGCTTGGTGGTGGACTAGCATAAACCAAGTCAAAGTGTTAGTAGCAAGTGACTATTGTGTGTGTGTGGTCATTGATTAATCTCATTGAGTTGGGTGCAATGTGTTAGGCTATAATTTTTTTTTTTTTTTTATATTTGTATTTTTAAGGAAATATAAACCTGCTAAAGTAGTGGCATTAACCAATTTTGAGTTTTGTGTTAATAAAGTAGTGCTAATTTGGGGCCTCCAGCCTTTGTGAAATTAATTAGTTGTGTTAATAAATTAATTAGTGCCAAGCAACTAAAGTGAGTGAGTGAAATATATTTATTATTATTTATTATTGTGAAATTGGGAAACTTAATGGACATAATCTAAGTAAAAATTGTATTTAATTTTTTATCTTTTATATATACATAGTAACACTATGAATACTATAAAATTTAGTAAATAAATATTACAAATTGATGTGTTATCAATCATAAAATAGTAATTAAAATATTTATTTACTTTGTGTTGAAATAGAACCAATCACATCTATTACTATATTAGTACATGTTTTTTCAGTAATGCTATAGACACAAACTATTTTACAAACTATTGAGGTGGCAAATTCTAAAGTCACATCAACAGTTTCTAAAAATATTGTAAAATAGTTTGTCTTTGTAGCATTGCTTTTGCCTTTTTCTTTTTTTTTTTTTTTTGAACTTTTACAATAGTATATGTTTTTCTTTAATCCCTCTTTCCCCCCCTATATATTCTATTTAATTTCAATAAAATTATAAGATATGGAAATGATGAAGTATCTGAAAATATTAAACAAATAATGGAAAGTAATATTATAAACATTAGGTTTTTATAAAATAAAGTATCATGTCTTTATTCACTGAAAAAAAAAGTCTCATGTCCTTACAAATCAAGAACCTATTAGAATTGTAATCAAATCAACATAATTATTCAAATAGGATCAAACCTCCCAATTAATTCATTTAGAGATTTTCATCTTTGATTTCATGATCAAAATTTAGTGCACAATAAATCCTAGGTGATTTTGTGATTTAAAAGAATATCGAGTTCTATCTTTTAAGGTATTACAAAATGATAATTTTCTTTCCTCTATTTTTTTTAATATTAAATATATGCTGGCTTAGATTTTCATAGGAAAAAAATTGTTTATACCTTAGGCCCCCTAGGTTTAAATCCCGATTCCGTCCCTACTATATTTTAATTTGAAAATTTATGCACACACCATGCTCATGATATTACTACAAGAAAAAATGTTTATTACAACAAAAAAAATCATTGCAATAAACTATGTCATTGCAATAGTTGATGCAAGGTGTTGCAATAAAATTTGAGGTAATTGATTGGACAATAAAAAATTTCATTGCAATAAACTATAGATATTTTAATGACAATTTTGATACAATGATATATATGTTGTTGTAATAAAAAATTTACTACTTCGAATATCTTATAGCAACAAACTATTACTTCACGAATTTAGATTGAAAATAATTCGGGTTAAGTTATTGCAATGATATATTCATTGGAATTAATGATTGTTTCATATTTTTCATTGTAATAGGTTGTAAAATAATTGAAATCAAGTTATTGCAATAATATATTTGTTTGGGAAAAATCCTAAACCCTCAATGTGTACGTGTGAATCAAAAATAAATGACTACCAAGCAATAGCAATATATATGGAAACACAAATTTTAGCAAGCACCCATAGAAATAGAACCACAAAAACACCAAATTTTACATAGAAAACCCTCAAGTGTAGAGAAAAAAACCACGAGGTGGCGCCGAAAAATATTTTCTATGAAAATAGTGACTACAACTCTCAAGTTTTTGCCAAACTTGAATTCACAATAATTCAATATACAACAAATTAATCTCAAGGAGTAAATACAATTTCACCACAAAACCAGTGGCAAAGGTCTTCCTCTAAACACTCCAACACTGTGGTTGTAGCACTCAAATCTCCAAGATTACTCCACCAATTTATCTTCTTGTTTGTGTAGCTTAAGCAAAGAAATTAAAATGTCTTCTTTATTTTTTTCACTCGAACATACTCACCGTATTTTCTCTCTACCATGACTGCACCTCACTGAAGCTTTCTGTGTGCTTCTCTCAAACACTCATTGGAACTTCTCCTCACCAAAGTGGCCAAAAATGACCCTTTTTGCTTCAGCTTCTCCCAAGGCTGAATGGTTTCTTTTCTTTTCTTTTCTTCTTTTTTTCTTTAGCGTGTCCAACATGTTTGCTCAACTTTGCATTAAATAATGGAAAAGGTTAACCAATGCCTAAGAACTATTTTTAGAAACATTTTATTGGGAGAATGATAAAATAATAAATGTTGTTGACAGCTTTTTATATTTCCCGTGAAAGTTGTGTCAAAACTTTCCTATTATGATTTATTAACATGCCCTAATTAAGGGCATTCATTAACATGGCCTTTAAACAAAAAGTTGACTTTGGAAGTTTGATAAGTCAAGCTCATTTGAGCTTTGCCCATGCATGGGTGCTTTGCACCCAACAATATGCACTTCAGTTTTTCATTGAAGTAAATAATAAATAATAAATGGCAAATGTTAATAAACACTGTGTGGTGCTTGTTAAGGATAAAATTGGATAAATAGGAGAAAAAAAGGACACTATAGAAAATTGACCCTACAACGTATAAGGTTGGTAAAAATACTGACATAAAGTTGGATGTTAAGGGGCACTATTAACACAACCCATTATAAAATAATTGATATCAAATTATTATAATGATATATTCATTGCAATAAAATATCACATGTTATTGCAACAAGAAGAACCAATGGTTTCCCTTTGAATTGCTCTCCCTTCGGAGCACCCACAATCATAGTTGTTAGTATCGTACGATATGCAATACGTATTGTGTATAAACAGTTCTGTATCACATAGGTGTATCGTAAGTGCTCATGAATCATACAATACAGTGTACGTATCGTATGAATCGTATCGTATTGTAAAATCGTACGTATCATAAGATACATAGAAAAATGCTTTAAAATGAGATTTTTTGTTAAAATTTTGTACTTTTATTTGAATCTAACAAGTTGTTAGACTTGTTTTTAACACAAAATGATTAGTTTACTTAATTTGGCCTAATAAAATAATATATTCATAAGTTTTTTTCCCTCTCTTTTTCCTATAAAATTTAGACTACACAATACATACTTAAACTTCACTTTAATATTTGCAAATTTATTTTCTATATTATAAATAAGATATTAATTGATAATATAATTATTTTTTTTTATTTTTGTCATTATTGTTATAAGTCCAAGAAACTAGAATGCCAAGAAGAATTTTTTTTTTTTTTAATTATTAAAATAAAAAGAACAAGGAGAGATAGTAAATGTTAATGACGATGAAAAAAATTTTAATGAAGAAATAAATTTGCAAAATGATAAACATGATAACAGCATTGACTTAAATGGGGTTTATTAGGCAATATGATGAAAATAAATTATTATTTTTTGATCATTTATAATATATTATCACTTTTAAATTTAAACCATTTGAATGTGTATGTTATAAACACATGCTAGGTTGATTTATTTAGTTAGCTTGTTAAATATTATTATATAAGTGATGAATAAATTAGTCATCAGTTAAATATATTTAAAATTTATAATAAATATACCATCTATATATGTATATCTATAATTTTTTATCAAATTTATTAAGTGTTTGTATATTTTACGATACATGATACGATACAATTTATCGATACGAAAAAATCAAAAATCGATTCACGATATAATTCATGTTTTGTCAACTATGCCCGCAATAGTAAGAACTTCAAAAACTGTGGCAGCTTGAGCCTAAGCTTTACTTTTGACAACGTTATTATGATCACCAGACGTACAACGAGCTGGAAAAGGTAACGGATCATGTGCAGCGGTAGAGATCTCAAGTGATACTGCTCTGCTGGTTTTAGTCTCAGTTTATGCAGCTTGTGCTCCAACACTCCCACCATCTTTACCCTTACACGCCCCTTGTGAATTCCATACATGAATGAATCTTTTGCTAATGGATTTGGGCTTTGTCTGGTCATTTTAGCTGGGCTGGGCATGTACGAGCTTCTACTTTTTGTTGGGCTTTTTAGCTGAGCTGGGTATGTATGAGATCTTCAAGTAATCAAGTGTGATAATAAAACAATTATAGCAATTAGGACATTTTATTTTTAGCGCAAAAAAAAAAAAAACTTCAAAGCTCAAACCCTCCTGATTTGTCTCGAGGCCAGCCAGGTATACATGGGAGATTACACATGCTTATAAGATGAAAAGAGTAAACTAATCAGAGTCAAGAGCATTCTATTGTTTTTAAGATTCAAAAATACTTATTTCTCTCTAATTATTGAATTTTAAAAAAATAAATAAATAAATAACCAAACAAACAAACAAACACAAGCGTAAAAGTCGACGAGGCTTCAGAGTTTGAACATGTTGGATATAAAAAACAATAGCTTTCACTCTCTTTGACTTTCATCTTCTTTTATTTTATTTTTCGCCCTAGATCTCCGATCAAAGTTTAATGCAACCTGGGACTTTAAACCGGTGTACGATCGACCACGTCGGTGGAAAATTTTGGAACAGTCCCACAACAGTGGTGGCTCGAGGAATTTTCTTGAAAGAAGCCATTAAGAAACTTAAAATAAACAAATTTTAATAAAAAGAGAGCTTAAATGTATTGTGTAATTGACAACCAAAAAAAAAAAAAAAAAAAACACAAAAATATATGAAATTTTACAATTTCTTTCTACGAGTTTTCATATTTTGAAATCGTCACATGATAGTTTATTATCAATTATCATTATCTATTGTCAATGTAGATGTATATGTAATCATTTTATTTTGTTAAGTTTTTATAACATTTTTATTTTTGTGTAGTTGTCATTATTTATTTATTATTGTTTTTTATAAATTATTGTTTTTTATAAATTATTAACCTTATATTAATTACTGATCTACATAACCATACTCATCTATATATATATATAAAACCAAAACTTTTGAAACTCCCACAATTTTCCACGTCAGCACAATATTTAAATTAAATTAAATTTTCCACCTCATCACTGTTTTTTTTTTTTTTTTCAATGCAAATTAGACTTCTAGCCAAATAAGGACACTCTCCCACCGCCTCTACTCTCTCCTATTTAAGAATTGCTTACGTAGAAAACCTAGCCCCAAAAACTTATCTTTGCCGTAACACAATTTTCTCCTTAAAACTTATTTTTCTTCAAGATTTTTTTTTAGGACGGCTCATGCTTCACAATTCACATATTCCACTTATGTATTGGACTCCTCTCCTTCTTCGGTTAGTGCATCAAGGTTAGGGTTATTTGATTTGTTCAATAAAAATTATAGATTTGTTGCTTTTTCTTATAAGTTTGTCAATTGTTGTTTTGTTTATTTAATTGCTGGGCCTGAATCTTTTAATTAAATCTTCAAATTTTTTTAACCTTTTAAAAGTTTTAATATTTTGAATTTTAACATTTAAAAGGTAAATCATATTTCTCTAATATTTCTATGTTGTGTAGACATATTTTTTTTGTTTATTATATTTCTCCATTGTGTAATCACATAATTTTTTGTTTTATTTTAATAAATTCTTGGCTCAAAATCTTCTAATTGTTTGGTTTACATATGAATATTTAAGTTCATTTTTTGCAATACATTTAATTGTCTGGCCAATTTCAATAGTAGAAAAGCTATAATCATGGATTCCCTTCTTTCTACTGTATTTCTCTATTGCGTAATTATATATATATATATATATATATATATATATATATATATATATATATATGTAAGGACACGATTCCTGCGCGGCCCAGTGACATTTTTGGGTTCACGCGGGAGAGATCCCTCACAATACAATTTGTAGAGAGTGGGCTTGAAAAGCTTGGGCTTGGTCATGGGGCGATGGTCCGGTCTGGATTTCAGAAAGGTCCCTGTGGAAAATGGACTGGGCCTCAACGTTTAAAGCCTCACCATGTTGCAACTTCTGAGATTGGGCTCCTCGGACTTGATCCGAGGACCCTTGTGGTCCTTTCCGGCTGTCCAACGGAGGACTTTCTCAGTTCTGTGCACGGATCGTTCCGGCGACCTTATTCATGAAGTCTCTCTTTTTCCTTCTTTTTTCTCCCACTAGATTCACTTACTCCTCCTTTTATACTAGCGTGCATTCGATGTCCTTCGTCCACGTGTAGGGTCAGTCTTTACAAATACTGACATTAGTCCCATCAGTCTAATCCCGGAATTGTTGGGGATGACTTGATAAAGCTGCAGAGTACGGTTCTGTCAGGCATTGGGCCTTATCCAGAAGGGTACTTAGGGTAATCGCCCCAAGATATTTTGGATTTCCTTACGAATTTATCCCTTTATTCTGGGGGGACTATGGGCCTGCCGAGGACTAGACTGTCCTCGGCTGCCTCCCAAAATTGGTCTGTGCTCTGCGTCATGGAGCTTGGGCCACAGTTCTCCTCGGATTGGGCCCTCGGACTCTCTAAGGGCAAATGGGCCTGGTCCACGAATTGTTGGGCCCCACAATATATATATATATATATATATATATATATTTATATTGTTTTATTTCAATACTTTTGAAGCTTTGAATCTTCTGATTTTTTTTTTTTTAATTTTTTTTGGCCTTTTGGAAGTTTTAACATCATACCTTTTGGGTTTTATTTTTTCTATTATCAGAAATTATTTAGAAGATTTCAATGAATATCCATGGATTATTCTTTTTGAGGGTAACCCATCTTTATCTTATATTTCTATTCCTAACTTTTTTTTCCTATATTTTTTCTTTAATTGTCCCTGTTTACGTCTCTTTTGTTTTTCTTATTTTTACTTTCATAGCGTATGTACATGTTGCGTATGTTCTTTGATTCTTTCTTTAATGATTTTTGTGTGAGTATGTGTCATCGTATCTGGGTACTTAGGCAAAATCTATAAAGACTAAATATGCTTCTTTTTTTTTTTTTTTGGTAATGAATCCTGTGTTTTTCATGACTTTAGTGAGTTATATTCTTAATGATCGAAATAGTTTTGTTTGACGTGGATTTTGTTCATATTGGTTTCAAAGTTTATTTCTTGGCTTATATTATAGATTGTAATATATTTATTCATCAAACTGTTTAGTTGAGTTTGTTTTCAAAATTGTTTTCAGTAATATAATTTATATTATAGATTGTAATAATAATAATAATAATAATAATAATAATAATATAGTTTAATAAATGTCTGAAACGTATAGCTGTTAACAAATGTTTTAGCTATATGATTTTATTTTACAAATTCAATTTTGGTGTTGTAGTAAAAGAAACGAAGATTAAATTATATATTGTACTCAATATATTTCCCGTGCATCGCACGGGTTAGCGATTAGTCTATATATATAATTAAAAAAATATTTTATATATAAGTTTTTCTTTTTTTTCAAGACAAGGTTTATTTTACCCCTGAATCTCAAGTGCAGCTGCCCCTACCCCACAACTTATGAACCCCCTGAATCTCATACAAAGAGACGTGGAAGCCATAAAGGGTATGCGTACAGCGTATATATATTATCAAGTTGAATTCAATTTCCAGTATTAATAATTTAATAATACTAGCATGGGCAGACTGCACGTGCAAGGCACGTGCTGTCCCAATAGTGAGAAAATTAATATAGATTTTATGTGTGAAACCGTGAATTTTGGTTCACCCAATTTGATTATATTAAAAAAGAAGTCTAAAAATACAACAAAATATCACAATATTTTCACAATATCTTCATTTTTAGGATCCGAATAGCTATTTTTTTATTTTATTTGAGAGAAATGCTATATTCATAATATTTTTGGAACAAATTCTAAATGACAAGTTATTATTGGTTTTAAACTGATAACATTGTTATTGTTATTCTTAAAATATTTATTTTCAGTTGTGGTCGATCACAGTCTCATATTTTATTATTTTATTTTGACTTGTAAGAAATTGATACTTCAATATTTGTAAAAATATTGTGAAATTTGTTGTGTCGGTATAACAATATATGTGCCAGCTTACATAAATATTTAAAAGAAAAAAAATACAAACCGATTACTGGGAAAAAAAACAAAAAAAAAAACAAAAAAAAAAACTTTAGGCATGGTTGAAATTAATGTTAAAATGTTGTGGACTTAGCATTTTTTTTTATTTTATCTATAAGAAACTAAGATATCAACAATTGTGAAAATATTGTGATAATAATAAGTGCTGTAACACTTTCTCAAAACATTTATTTTCAATTGTGATTAGTTACAGTCTCATATTTTATTATTTTATTTTGACTTGTAAGAAATTGGCACGTCAATAATTATGAAAATATTGTGAAATTTGTTGTGTCAATATAACAATATATATGCCAGCTTACATAAATATTTCAAAGAAAAAAAAAAACTTTAGTACCGTGCCAGTTGAATAAACCAAAAGTACTAATGATATCCATCAATAATAGCTTACCTATGATTTATTGTGAAATTAATGTTAAAATGTTGTGGATTTAGCATTTTTTTTTATTTGATATATAAGAAACTAAGATTTCAACAATTGTGAAAATATTGTGATAACAATAAGTGTTGTAACATTTTTTTAAAACATTTATTTTCAGTTGTGGTTGGCTACAGTCTCATAATTTATTATTTTATTTCGACTTGTAAGAAATTAACAAGTCAATAATTGTGAAATTTGTTACGTCAGTATAACAATATAAATGTCAGCTTACATCAATATTTAAAAGAAAAAAAAAAGGACTCATGAAACCAAAGCACTGTTGCAGCAACAGTGCTGCACAGTGCCAATACTCTAGATGCACAGTGCCGAAGCACTGTAGTGGCATAGCCGCTTTTATTATAAAGATTATAGAGATTATAAGATAAGATATACTCTAATACCAAAACAATGTGTTTTGGATCTCACATTAAGCTTAATATTAGTTCCAAAACTACGCCATTTTGGTATTAGCTTAAAAAAAAAAAAAAAAAAAAAAAAAAACAAACAAACAAACAAACAAAACAAAACGACAGCATCACAATTTGAAACCCTAGAATTATTTTTAGATACCCACCTCCTCACTCTCTCATCAGCCGCCCAAGCCCCAAACTCTCCCTCTGCCATAAATGTCTACCTTCTCTCTCTTTCTCTCTCCTCACTTCTCCGCCTCCACGTCCACTGCTTGCTACTTGCTACCACTGTATTCTACCCCTTAATATCACAATTCTTGGAGTGTTACTCTTTCCTCTGTCGTTTTCACTATTCTCAGGAAGTTTTATAAAAGATTTTGAATTTTGATGCTTCTCCTTACAATGCTTTCTTTGAGGTTTGTTTATGTATTTTATTTTCAATGGTTTTGAATGATCTTTTATGGATTCAGTTTATTTTATTTATTTTTTTTTAAATGGGTTTTTTGTGATTTGAAATAAGATATTTTTGAGAGAAAGATTGTGAATTTGTTTGTGTTTGTGTGTTTTCTTTTGTTTCTTTTTTCTTTTTATGGTATATTTGGCTTTTTGAATGATTATGATGGGTTTTGAGTTGTTAACTACATTGTGTTTGATTTTGGGCAGTGATTGATGAAATCAAATTTTTATATAGTTAATAGATATGGATTCAGTTTAGTTTAGTTTTTTTTTTTTTTTTTTAAATGGGTTTTTTGTGATTTGAAATAAAATATTTTTGACAAAAAGATTGTGAATTTGTTTGTGTTTGTGTGTTTTCTTTTGTTTCTTTTTTCTTTTTATGCTATATTTGGCTTTTTGAATGATTATGATGGGGTTTAAGTTGTTAACTACATTGTGTTTGATTTTGAGCAGTGATTGATGAAACTAGATTTTTATATAGTTAATAGATATGGGTTCAGTTAAATTTTTTATTTTTTAAATGGGTTTTTCGTGATTTGAAATAAGATATTTTTGAGAGAAAGATTGTGAATTTGTTTGTGTTTGTATGTTTTCTTTTGTTTCTTTTGTTTCTTTTTATGGTATATTTGGCTTTTTGAATGATTATGATGGGGTTTGAGTTGTTAACTACATTGTGTTTGATTTTGGGTGGTGATTGACAAAACTAGAAATTCCTGAGCCGATCTGGTCCTCTCATCCTAAAATGATAGAGAGAAAAGATAGAGAAGAGATACAGAGAGGTCTTCCCATCTTTCTTTTTTTTTCCTTTCTTCCTAAGCCGATCTGGTCTTGTCATCCTAAAATGGTAGAGAGAAAAGAGAGAGAGGAGAGATACAGAGAATTCTTCCAAAGAGAAAAGAGAGAGAAAATATCCGAAGAGTTCCAGAGAGAAAAGACAGTTCCAAATACCTCTCTCCCTTTCACTGTTATATGTCTCTCACTCTCTTTTATTGTTTTATATATTCAGCCAAAACGCACCATTTAGCACTCCACAAACGGACAAAAAAGGACTCAACCAAAATCACTGTAGAAATCACTGTAGATGGTATAGACGCTTTTTATATAGTTAATAGAAATAGAAATTTTAGAAGAGATATTATATTTTCATAGTATTGTCCTGTCTCGTTGTAAATTTGTAATATTTGCAGTTTTTTTCTTGGATCCCTAGAAACTATTTTGTGATTAAAAATTAAACAGTGATATGATACATGCATGTTGCACCTCACTTTAAATTGGTTGAGCTCATTACTGATAATATATAGATTCTAATGCATATAGAAGACTTACCAAGATAGAAGATTTAGGCAACCAAAAAAAAAAAAAAAAAACAGCAACAACGTATAAACAGCCTCCAAAGGTTTTGTACTTTAATTGACATCTTCCAAAACACTAAATAATCAAATAGTTAGCATATTGTTACTATCTAAAAAAATGTATATATCCAACCGTTTACTCTCTAGAATTCATCCTACTCCACCTTTTACATTTTTTTCTTATACACCTCATGCTTGTAAAATTTCAAAATAATCAGAAATTGATAGTTATTCATCTATAAAATAATTGAATTTTAAGTTTTTTTTTTTTTTTTAATTTAGAATTATACATAAAGCATGAGTTTATGGATCAACTAGTACATGACATTCAATTAACACAAGATTTGGTATGTATGGTAAGAATAATGAGAACATATAATCCAAAAACATCTATAAAATATTTAAATTTTAAGTTTTTTAAATTTTAGAATTATACATATAGCATGAGTTTATGGATTAAATAGTACATGACATCCAACTAACAAGAAATTAGTTGTGCATATTATTAAGAATGAGAACATATACTCCCATGGTAGAATTTTTAAAATCTTAATTCAATAAGAAAGAGTTACAGACTTACAGTAGGTGTAACTAATCACGATAGTTATTAATATACATTTATTATGATTGTGTTTACATATGATGTGACAAGATTCTATTGGAGAGTTTAAATATATAATAAAATTTGAACTCAATTAAATGAATATATATATATATATATATATATATATATATATATATATATATATTCAAAGGAAGATTTTGCTATAGTGTTGGCTATTGGCAATATAAGCTAACTTTGTCAAAATATTAATGTTAATATATCAACTTCAATTGACCTTTTATCGGGAAGCGTATCAAAATTCTAAGGAGGAGGACATGGGAAGCTGCTTTTGCTTCAAATATCTTAGTGATGTAACACCAAAACCTTTGGATCGCAACGACATACATTAGCAATTTGAGATTCATTTGAATGAAAGAGGATGTCAAGGGGGTGGTTTTGTTGCCAAACCTATAACACCGGATGGGTTTCCTCCAAGGTTCCTTTGAAGAAAAGGGTGGGAAGTGCATACCTCAACTCCTAACGATTTTCAATTAGGTAATGCACTAGGCCTAGATAGTGCCCTTCGTGCTCGCCTTCCAGAATTCAACTTCCCGCTATCATGTACAAGTTCTCAACCAGTGGTTGTAGGAAAGTGGTATTCTCCTTTTATGTTTATTAAGGAAGGAACATTGAAAGACCAAATGAGTACATCAATGTATTACGAGCTAATGCTTAAGCAAAAGTGGGAACAAACATTTGATGTGGATGTTGTTCTTCCAGGAGAAGTGATTTTAGTTGCTAGGGTGGAAGCTATGGATGTAAAAGTGGTCAATGGAGTAATGTGGTTCAAGGGTTGTAGTATAGAAGGACAAGAAAGAAGTGTGGGATTGAACTTGGAAGTTTTTGAGAGAATGAAGTGGGAGCAGGAAAGGGTTGGATGGGTTGGGGGGAATGATAGACAAGTGAGCTTGAAAGGAGTAGAGGAATTTGGAGGGACAGGTAGGTGGGCAAAATTTGTTTGTTATATTTTGGCAGAAAGATTTGTGCAAAAGCAAATGGACAGAAGTCAGGTATTAACTTATGAATTCAACCACATTAACAAGATTCAAAGCAAATGGGAATGATTCTTCATATCTTATAAAATATTGTTAAATTCATTTAATTTTGTGCATGTGTGATATTGATTTTTTTTTTTTTTTTTTTTTTAGAGAGTTTTAATCTACGACGTCCATGTATTTTTTTCCCATTGCTTTTGGATATATTTATATACATATAATTTTATTGAAAGACGCGTAAAAAAAAGTGGAAAATGTGCTAAAAATATCATTTTGTTATAAATGATTTATACAAATACAAATACAAAAAAATAAAATAAAATACAAAAAAATAAAACAAATGTCATTCTTTTGTTGTTTGCATGCATGAGTGTGGCTGTAAGGTTATGCTAATAATCTTAATTATCGGCCTAAACTAGTGTTCTCATTTTAATGTACAACTAGGCTACATTACATGCAAAAACACCTTTATGATCTATTATGACATTATTTTCAATATGGTCCTTTAAGTTTTCACAACTTTTGTTTTAGTTCGTATACTTTTAAACTTCTTGTTATTTTGCACCCTTTCATCGTTTTACTTACTAAAAATGCTAAATTTAAACTATTCGTGTAGCCTATTAGTCATGTAGACATTTTCTATAAGTATGATGACGACAATGGACAATATAAAAGCTGTGAAAACTTAAGGACTAAATTATAAACAGGGCCAAAATATATGGACAAAAATGTATTTTACTTTTGCCAACAAAGAAAATACTTACCTTACCAAATTGAAAGAATTTTTCATTAATGCTAGTGCTTCATGTGTCCTCAGAAGAGCATCTTGACAAATACAATGCTACCACTTGTGTCATTGACGTCCCACTGCAGCATCTCTTGAATCGGATTGTATGTATAGACTCGGAACCTATGGCCCTTGTCCACCATAAAACAAGTAACATCCTGATAGAAGGAGAGTCATGTCTGGATTCCAATCCTATTTCATTTAAGGTTCTGAGAAGTTTCGAGACTAGCTATTTCAATATCCTCTTCTTCTTTTTTGGTTGGGTTGAGTGGACTCTAACCAGTTTAGGTTTGCCTGATCGGGTTTGGAGAGGGAATCCACGTATTTGTTGGGTTGAATAAATTTTTTGGTCGTGTATTTGTCTGAATCTATATATTTGGTATTGGTAGAGATTTTTTTGTTGAATTTATGTTGGTTGTATTTGGATGGCAACATTTGGATTTGGATTTGGATTTGAAATCCATTGATTTAAAATGCCTTGATTTGAAATTCATTAATTTTAAAATTCCTTGTTTGGGTCTTTGTAAACAATGAAGGATTTGGAATTCCATTGTTTGGATACCAAAATTTATATTTGGATTTGGATTTAAGATCAATAAAATATATTTTTTAATTATTATTTTTCTTAATCCTTCTATATTTTAATTTTTGTAACATTTTTAATAAATACATGAGGTAATGAAAAAGCCATTGATAATCCAATTTTTGTAACATTTTTAATAAATACATGAGGTAATGAAAAAGCCATTGATAATCCAATTGATAAAATGATGACTAAATATCTTTCATCATAGCCAATTAAAAAAATGTCTTGCCAACTGTTGATAACTAACATATTCTATACAACAGAGAGAGAGAGAATCAAATGCATGAGTTTTTCCCCAACTTTCAAAATCTCTAACTAAAAAATTATTCTAAAGTTCTTAACAAGTTCAGCTCAGCTAGTCAAGCTTAGCTCTAATAAGTTTACTGGTCTCAAATTCCTTAAACCCAAGTTCTAGTTTCTCATGTATCTTCCTCCTAATATCCACCATCCAATAAAAACTCATTGGTATATTAGTCAATTCAAGGAAGTTGACTAGAATTTGAGGCAACACTTCAGGCCAAGATAGGGCTCTGAATAAATTAGTAGAGATAGGAACGCATGAAAAATGAAAGTCAAAGAAAGCGGGAAAAATCATTAGCTCTGCAAAGTAAAACATTTAGGATTTGAGATTTATAATGGTGCTTTCTTTCTTTCTCTGACCGACCCACTCTCTCTATCTCTCTATTTCGCTTAAAATCATACCCAAATGTACATGTCTCAAGGTTCTCCTCTCTTAAACCGATCTCTCTCTCAGATCAGTGTCTCTTTCAAATCGATGGGTCTCTAATCAAATGGTTATTACTGAGTTTTGCTCTCAATGGGTTTTGGTGTTTTGGATTTGAGATGTTTTGGTATTTTGGTGATGGCTTGGTTTTGGTCACAATGGGTTTTGATGTTTGGTTGCTAAGAAAAAAAAAAGAAACAAAAATCTTAGTTTTTAAATTTTGTGGCTACCAAACATATTATTTGAGGAAGATCAAGAAGAACATGTTCTTCCAACAAGATAATGAAAAGAAAAAAAAAATAAACTAAAATAAATTTTTTTTTAAAATAGTTTAGAATTTGTTTTTCTAGCATTTTTTTTTCAAATTAAAATGTTGACATGACATTTTTAAAATGCTAAATACAATTTTTTTTTAAATCTTACTCCCTCCATCCCACTTTGTTTGTCCTCTATTCTATTTTTGGATGTCCCAAAATATTGTCCTATTTCTAAAAATAAGAGTTATTAATTTACTAATATTTCTATTATATCCCTATTTACTAATGTTTCTATTAATAATTTAATTTTTTTATAAATTTATTTAAAGGTAGTTTTGCAAACTTATACATTTTTAAAAGGTAGACAAGACAATAAATAATGTTTCTTTAAAAAGTTTGACTTTTCAAGTAGGACAAGCAAAATGGGACGGAGGGAGTATTTTAATCGTCACGTCAGTATTTAGTGAACCAACAATGTAATTCGTCTGCTACGTAAACAATTTCCATTGGTGAGTTGACGGTATAGACCAAAATGAAATGCATTTATGCCTTAGAAAAAAGCAACTTCTAATCTCAACTATTGAATAAAAAATAAAATAAAATAAAAATTATAAAAAGTAAAAAAGTGAAGTAGTAAAAAAATGTTGCAGCATTGCAAAAAGCCAAAAAACACGTTCGCTTTCAAAGGGTCAGTCTTGAATTCCAAGAAAATGAAATGTGACTTGTCCACATGGCAACCACCTATTGGAGAACCCCATCATTTGCAATATTATTATTATTATACAACTTAAACTTCTTTTTTTAAAAAGAAAAATATACAAGTTAAAATTAAGCCAGAAGATTTTCACAATTCGCACAGAATTGCTAGGTGACGTCAAACTCCTTGCAATAATTACATATTCTGCGTTAATAATAGTCAATTGGTTGAACAGTCTCTAATGAAAAGTTCATATAACACTCAGGCCAGCTCAACAAATTTAGGGCCTTAGGTAAAAAATTTAGACAAGGCTTTTTTCAATTATTTAAATATTAATTAAATAATATTTATTTAAATTTTGATTTTTTTATTTATTTAGAATCTATATATCATTCTCTTTGAGATGCAAAATTATTAATTAAATTTTTACATTCAAGTTCATTAACATTTCCTTTTACTATCACTTAATCTTTTAGTAAATATTTATAATTAAAATAAAACATGATTTATAATAGAAAAATTATAAATTATCTAGAATAAAACAAAAATTAAAGTATAAAATAATAAAACCCGGTTTATCAAAACACAATTGCAACCTTAGAGAATAATATAATCACTTTACACTCTAAACCTGTACAAATAAAAAATTATTTATCACATAACTTAACAAATTAATTTTAATATAAAATATATTATCCTAAACTTATAATTTTATTAAATTAAGATAACACTCGCACAAATTAATGACTTTCTAAATGGATGGGAAAAAAAGTGAAAAAAAAATAATAATAATAATTACTAGATAGTCAAAGTCTAGATGTAGGTTGAACAAATAGAAGCACTAAAATAAAAACAGGTGACCGGCCAACTCAGTATTAAAGCTTGAATTAAAACAAAAAAATATATCATTCTCAAAAAAAAAAGAAAAACAAAAAAATATAAAAAAATTAATTTTCAAAAATTGCTTAATTGTAAGAAACGTGTAACCTATAGTTTGCAATTCACATGGGTTCTAATAACTCCTGCAGATTGACATGATAACTCATAGCATAGAAAAAAGTGGAATGCTTCCTAGCCATAAACGTGTACACTTTGGACTTTGGAGAAAAATATTAAAATTTTTAAAAGCCTAATAAAAAGACTTGTAGTGGTGACTATGACTAAAGAGTGTTTAGTTCCAATTCCTTAACCCAAAAAAAAAAAAATATATATATATATATATGAAGGAGAGAGAATCCCAAATCAATGAAACTCAGCAACAAGTAAAAACAAAAACAAAAAAAAAAACAAAAAAAAAAAAAAAACTCAGTAGCAAGAAGAATAAAAAGAAAGGAAGAGCAAATAGAAGCAAACCTGAATGAAGATCAAAGAAGAATAGCTAGCAAACAACGAAGAATGCTATAAAAATAGAAGCAAGGTGAGCAGGAAAAAAAAAATACCAATCGATACTGTTTTTGATTTCTTGAGATTTAAGATGAAGAGAATATGTTTTTTTTGTCTGTTTTTTCTGTCTATTTTTTCCTTAGATTCAAGTAATAAATGTTAGTTTTTATCAACAAAGTTATTTATAAAGCCATTAATTCAGATTTTAAATAGGAACATTATCTCTTCAATTTCTATGTTTTGGAAAGGGGGCTTTAAATTTATTTAATTTTTTTTTTTTTTTTTTTTGGGGGGATAAACCATCAGTTGCAAAGGGGCCTTATTTTCTCTCTTCAAATGCCCTAATTTTCGTTCTTCATATCAATTTATTTCTATTAGTGGCGCCTTAAATTTTTTTTCCTAGGTGAAGGAGCCATAATTAATTTGTATTGAAGGGCCTTCTTTTGTTTGGGAGCCTTAGGCCATTGAATCAGTTGCTTCTATGATTGAGCCGACCTTGATAACACTGGTATACAAGTTTTTTTTTTTTTTTTTTAAAGGGAGCTTCAATCTATGACGTCCGCTCCTGATGATAGTTCTTTTTCATCAAACCAAAACACCAATCAATTTTTGGTGTAGGTGGGGGATTGAACCTCAAATCTCTTATACAACCATTAGAGACTTTATTATTATTATTATTTTTTGGAGTTTAGAAATTTTACCAGTTAAGCTAACTGGAACCCACATACTGATATACAAGTTAATTAATAGGCATGGTGGTACTATGATGTTATCATATGATTAAAATTATATATATATATATATATATATAGAGAGAGAGAGAGAGAGAGAGAGAGAGAGAGAGAGAGAGGTTTAAGTAACATATTTTCTAAACCATTAATTTCCATTAGATCTAATGGTTATAAAAAATAAAAAAAATAAAAAAAAATGGTGTTGTGTCATTAAGTTATTAAATTCTCTTCTAAAAATAAACAAGAAGTCATTAAACTCTCTCTCTCTCTCTCTCTCATCTGCCTAGATCTTCATGTACTCCACCCATGGACACACATAACTCACAATCCCAAATAGAAGCTCCTCCTCCCATAATCCAAAAAAAAAAAAAAAAAAAAGGTGTTCCAATGTTCCATATATACATTGTAACAGTGTTCCTATGAGAACTTGATAACACCTTAACCTTTTCAGCCTAAAAATCTAAACACCAGTACCTAATTCCTTGTTGTTTCTTAAATTTTCCTACAAAGTGATATTTATTGAAGACAAAAAAATCATGTAAAGAAACAGTCAATTTCTTAAAGGCAGCCAATATGGAAATATGATGGAAGGAATTTAGACAGTCAAGTTGGTCCACAATGATTATAACCATCAGGATGAAGAGGCTAATTATGTTCTAATTGATTACATGTACAATGATTGTTAGAGATATATTAGCCCATTAGCATAGGCCTAAACCTAATTCTACTTTGTGTGCAAGTCAAGTCTCCTACTTATAGTAGAAGTTTATTAATTTAGGGTTTAGTCTACTATATATGCCCATATTATGGTTCAGTGTAACACAGGTTTTGTACTACATTCTTATATAATAAAGATGTAGCCCTTAAGGGTTTTCTCTATAGACGTAGGCCGTAAGGCTGAACCATGTAAGCCTTGTTTTCTTGTATTCCTATTCTATGCTTCTCTCTTCTACATATATTCAATCATAGTCAACATGGAATATATCATAGCTAATATTTAACATGGTATCAGAGCCAGGTTCTTGTGGCTATGATTTTTTGTCCTTACGGTGTGTTTAAGAACAATCTCTGTTTTCCAAGGTGTTTCTTCGCTGCATTCTTCTTTGGCTTCCCATTGCTGCCGTCAAAACTCTCCAATATAGTCATGCCACCATTAGAAGTCGCATCAATACTACAAGACCATTGCCTTCCTTAAACCATTGTCATAGAGCCAAAATTCATTCAAGGGATCTTCTCACTCTTTTCAAATCTTAAGATTTCATCAAGCTTCCATCTTGAGTTTGAGAGGGGGTGTTAGAGATATATTAGCCCATTAGCATAGGCCTAATCCTAATTCTACTTTGTGTGCAAGTCAAGTCTCCTTCTTGTATTAGAAGTCTATTAGTTTAGGGTTTAGTCTACTATATATACGCATGTTATGTTTCATTGTAACACAGGTTTTGTACTACTTTCTTATATAATAAAGATGTAGCCCTTAAGTGTTTCCTTCGTGGACACAGGCCGTAAGACTGAACCATGTGAGCCTTGTGTTCTTGTGTTCCTATTTTATACTTCTCTCTTCCACATATATTCAAGCACATTCAACACAAAATATATCATAGCTCATATTTATCAATGATTATTCAGAATCATTTGGCAAAAATTTGAAGGCCAACTGTTTATTTGGCGAACCACCTAATGGATTACAGGATTGAAAAAGGTTAGGAAAAGTAGAGTAAATTTAAGAAATTAAAAAAGGCAATTGGATGGCTTTTCTTTTCTTTTTTTGGGTTATGGGAGGAGTTTCTATTTGGGATTGAGTCATGTGTGTCCATTGGAGGAGTTCATGGGGTCCACATAGAAGAGAGAGAGAGAGAGGACAACATTGGAGTTGAAAGAATTTAATGACTCTTTGTATATTTTTAGAAGAGAATTTAATGACTTAATGACATGACGCAAGTTTTTTTTAACCATTAGGACAACATTGGAGGTGAAAGAATTTAATGACTTTTTGTATATTTTTAGAAGAGAATATAATGACTTAATGGCATGACGCTAGTCTTTTTTTAACCATTAAATCTAATGGAAATCAATAGTTAAAAAGGTGTAACTCTTACGAAGTTACATCAAATATAACTTGAACCCATCTAATATATATATAGGGAAAAATATTCACACCCCCCTGAACTTTAAAGTAGTGGCCATCACACCCCCTAAACTTTTGTTTCAGCCAATTTACTCCATGAACTTTACAAATGTCCAAATTAGTACTTCTGTTAAAAAAACTGATGATGCTGAGATCGCCAATCATGTAGGTTCGTCCAAATTAAGTCAGCATGAGATTTGTCTCTATACCTACAAGGTCGTGAAAGGAATCCTCTTTGGATGGTCACCGGTGTGGTGCCGACCACAGAGTCTTCGATGGTAAAATCAGTAAAAGGAAGCTAAGAGAGATTATAAGAACTAGGAAATATCAGTGCTTCAGCGTGTGTGTGTTAAAAAATG
The DNA here is from genome assembly GCA_028535905.1 of Quercus berberidifolia. NCBI lineage: Eukaryota > Viridiplantae > Streptophyta > Magnoliopsida > Fagales > Fagaceae > Quercus > Quercus berberidifolia. Next base: position 47,277,475 of record JAPQVW010000004.1, read on the forward strand.
TACCTCCTTTAGTTCTGAAAGGGGGATATATATATATATATATATATATATATATTCCTTTCTTCTAGCTATTGTTCCTTATTTATGGTGCCTTTAGTGCTCCATCTATAATGCCTTTGGGCTCATTAATATGGGTTTTGATGGGCTTCCAATGATCTCATGGATAGTTTGTAACTCTCCGAGGTATTGAATGCTCTTTTATGGCTTCCTTTGCTACATCCAAGCTGGGAAGGGGTGGACAAGGATGCCTTAAGGGTTTGTCAGTACAACAGTATTTACTGGGCCTACCAGCTGCCCCCCTAGATTCTGTGGTCGTCCTTATGTGTAATGACAATCACAAGAAGATGGAAGGTTTTTTTTTTTTTTTTTTTTTCAAACGTGACCTTTAGGGTTCTGTTCCAGCCACATTTGGTATGTAGTGGAGGCGCCGTACGCATTGTGGTTATGTGGCACGCTTCAACTAGTGGAATTCAATGCTTCACTCATGTGTCTTTTGGGTTTCCCACCGATTTCCAGTTTTTCTTGCCCAACTCTATTAAACTGTCCTCTTTTTCTCTTTCCTCCTTACTTTCTCCTATTTGCGCCATTATTGCTCTGTGTTCCTCTTCTCGAAACTTCCTATCGTGTTTCTCCTTTCTGGGATTGTTCCTTTTGAGGTACAGTTTCTTTCCTCATGATTATTCTTCGTATCAAACTTTACTGGTATTTTCCATTTCTTGTTTTGGGATTTGGAGCCCCCCCCCCCCCCCCCATTTTTTCCTTCTTTTGGGTTCCATGGTAGATAGCTATGAGGTTGGAAGACTTTGTCCTTCCCTTTCGCTTTTCTTTGCGCACTTAAGGGCTTCTCTAGGCTCTTCTCATTCTTTTGGCTCTTCAATTGAGGGTTTTGTGTTTAGGAGTAGTGGCTTAGGTCTAGCGTTGGCTGATCTGCTTCCTCTGCTTTGCGAGTCAGTGGATTGGTTTGAGGGAATAGTGGGTGAACGGAGAGTTAGGTCGGAAGTGAGGTCCAGTGAGCTAGAAACTGGGTTCTCGTCCAGTGACGACCCTGTTGAGGTGGAGGAGGATACCGTGGCTTGTGGCCTAAGAGAGGTTAGGGCTTTTCATGCCCTCGAAGAGGTGTGTGGTCTAAACTCTGACACCCGCTCTAGGTTTAGGGATATGTTCCAATTCCCTGAAAGGGTTTGGATTCTTCTTCCTCATGGAGAGGAACGAGCCTGTCATTTTTTGCCTAGGGAAATGTGTTTCTATGAGGCCGTTTTCCTGTGCGATCTTAGGTTTCCTGTCCACCCCTTCATTATGGAGCTTCTGAATCATTTCTAAATCACTCCTAGGCAACTTATGCCAAATTCATGGAGGATTGTGATAAGTTGTATGGAGATATGGATGGCTGTCACTGAATGGGACGTGATTAGGGTGGATGAGTTCACATATTTGTACTGTTTAAAGAAGTCAAAGGAGAATGGTTACTATGAACTTGTGCCCTAGGTCAAGAAGGCTATGATCATTACAGATCTACCATCATCCTTCCGATATTGGAAATTAAGGTTCTTTTTTGTGTCTGGGGACAAATGGGAGACTCCTTCCTATGAATTCTGGAGTGACGTTCCTAGGTTGCTTCATCGTTGGAGAGCCCTAAGTCTAGGTGCGTTGTCCTTCTACACGTCCTTTTTCTTTCTTCTTTTTTTTTTTTTTTTTTTTTTTTTTTTTTGTGGCTAATCTTTCTATTTATTGTGTCTGTGTAGTTAAGAAGCATCCAAAGCTCAAAAGCAGGTACAAGAGGCATGTCGAAGCAGCTACTAAATACACCAAGACCATTGATGACTTTGACAACCTGGTTGACCTAAGAACCTTATCTTATCATTGCCTCGGTCCAGAGCCTTCCTCCTTTGTCCTACGCTCCTCCTTCGTCCTGTGCACCATTGAAATCAAAGAGAAGAATAGTAAGTTTTTATTTGGTTTGTTACTGACTTAGATTTTTTTTTTTTTTTTTTTTTTTTTTTTTTTGCAAGTGTTTATCTTTCGCAGAGATGGCAACAAAGTTCAATCAGGGGATGTATGCCAAGATGAGGGCCAAGAAGAACGAGCCCCTTTCTAACCTCGAGAAAAGAGTGGTGCGTGTCATTGAGAAGGGGACTCCCGTCATGCCTGTTGCCTCTGTCCCTTAGGCTATGAGGGCTGCTTCTTTTGCCACCTCCATGGAAGAGATTACTCATCGCCTAAAGAAGCAATGAGTAGTAGATAAGGGCAAAGAGAAGGCCAACTCACGCTCATCAAGCGTTTAGGACAATGACAGCCTAGCACTGACAAGGGCGCAGGATGCCTTCACTACTAAGGAACTTGAGATCCTCACTGATGTGCCATCCAACGAGATTGTGAGTCATCACATTCACAAGCTCGTCCAGGTGAAGTACTTGTATCTCTCTTCCTCTTTTGCATGGATTTGAAAGTTGGATGCTCTGTGTGATCTTCTTTTCAGGTGCTGGGGGAAACCATCCACATTACAACGAAGTAGCTAAGTCAGGAGGTGAAGGCCACATCAGTGGGATCCAAGGTGGAGGCTCTAGAGGCGGAGAATTCAAAGCTGAGGAAGGATCTCATTTCTGCCATGGACAAGGCCAACATTGCCAAGGAAAAGGCTAAGGTTTTGGCTGACGACCTAAGGGCTGAGAGGCAGCTAACCTTGGAGAAGGATGAACAACTCCAATCTGCAAAAGAAAAGGTCAAGACTATTGCTGCCAAGGCCATTGAAGCCTTTCAACAGACTGATGAGTACAACACTATGCTCTTCAGTTGGTACTATAAGGGCTTTGAGCTTTTTTGGTGGTATCTCGTCAAGCACGCTACTGGCATGGACTTGGGAAGTTTAGACCTAGAGGATGTAGAAAAGGAGATGGAGGTGAACGAGGCTTCTCAGTCCGCTGCTGTTGCTCCTGAAGGGAATGCTCCAGAGCTCAATCCTGCTGGTGGTGACGAGGCTACTACATGAACCTGTCCAGTGCACATACATACATGCTTTTTTTTTTGGGCGCCCAGTGTGTTTTTGGGCTTCTAATTCCAAGACAATACTTTCAAGTCAATTTTATTTTGATTGGGATCTCTTCTAGTCTTGATCCTCAAGTTTTGGAGTTTACTAATCATTTTAGTTTGGTCGTGAATAGATTTGACTGAGGAGAACAGTCAAAATCAACCTAAAGAGCTTTTTGTTTTGAGGTATATGTTCTAACCTTTTTTTACTTTCATTTCTGCTTTAATCTTGTTTTCAATCTTTTTTCTTTGCTTTGTTTGTGTTTAGTAGGGGTGTAATCAATTTGGGTTGGTCAATGTTGAACACAATTTTTGCACCAAACCTAAAATTTTGGTTTTAATTTTTGAGCACCAAAACCAACTTATAAGGAAGGGACGCCGAACTGACCAATTACATTCCATTTTGGTTCCATTTAGTAGGGTTTCGGTGTTTGGAATGTGAGAAACAAAAGCAATTAAAAAAAAAAGATTTTTTTTTGCATAAAATAGAGATATTATTGAAAGACAAACACAATAAAATAGACCCTAATTTCAACACAAAATATAGAGCAACACAATAGAAACACAGAACCTGTTTTCAACACAAAATACAAAGCAACACATTAAATACCATAAATCACAAACTAAGATTAGCAACTATAAATTTTCTTTAAAACAAACATCACGGGATGACATAAAACCCATGGAATCCCAGTACAAGCATGGGTGATTTGGGGTGAGAGAAATAAAATCAAGAAGAAGACATACCATAGCAAGACACAAAGAGACCGAATTGGTGTTCGAAGAAATCAGAAAAATAAGATGTATGTGGATATAAAAAAGAAAAAGATGTAGGGTATGTGTTTGTGACAGGGAGAGAAAATTGGGTGAGAGACTGAGGAGGGTGTGTTTGTGAGAGGGAGAGAAAATTGAGTGAGGGGTGTCTAAGGTTATAATTTTTGAGGGGCGGCTGGAGATAAGTTTATATATAAGATGCTAGGGTTTAAAATTTAAATCTCAAAATGGAGAGGCAAAGGCTCAAACTAGTGAACAAATGGCTGACACGCGCACGACATTCCATTAAGCTACTCACTCTAATATGTTTTAAACTTACATAAATAAATAAATATATATATATATATATATATATATATATATAAATCGGTCGGTTTCAGGGTGAAACAATCCAACATCGAAACCGAAACAGAAATATTTCAGTTTCAAGAAATTCAAACCGAAACCGAACCGTACCAAAACCAAACTGAAAAATTGAGCTCAATTTGGCCTTTTTTTGGGGTTTATCGGTTTTTTGCGCACCCCTAGTGTTTAAATATGTTTGTTTAGCCTAGGGTTTAGTAGTTTTTGTGTTTAATAGCATGTTAGATTGCTAGATTTGTCATTTTAAAGTTCTGCTCTGTTTGTGTTCTTGGTTTCTAGGTTACGATTCTTCAAGGGAGATGCATATACCAAGGGGAAGAAGACATTGTATTAATAAGAAAACTTAGTTTTCTTTGTTTTTCTTTATGTTTGTTATCTTGTTTGCTTCATAGTACTTTTAGTTAATGTTTTTGCATTTTTCTTTAGTACTCTTGTGTCCTTGTTGGATCTTGTGTCCTTGATGCTATTCAAACCTAAATGCTTCATGCTTTAATGTTCTTGCATTGGTTGTGTGTTGGACATGCATACATCCCTTTGCTATTGTGCTTCATTGAATGCATATTCAGATGATCATTTGCTTTACTTTGTGATCATTGTAGTCATTTCTATTTGACTATTTTGGTGTATGATCAAGTTGCTCATATGTTTCATATCATGTTTACTTGATCGCAATTTACTTGTTACATTATATTTGTCGTTTTATTACTTGCTTTACCTTGATGGTCTAATGTGTTTTGTGCAAGTGTTTCAAGTTAGAAGTATATATGTTCCAAGTTCATCACAGCTTCTAGATTTAGGTGTGAGTGAGTTTTACCATTGTTCTTAAACTTACGTTTAAGTCTAGAGTCTGTTTTAGAGTTTTGTCACAGAATAGCCAAAGGGAGAGATTGTAAGGTTGAATTTATTCAACCATGTGTTGGCTTTATTCTGTGCTAAATTTGCTTGTAATTTTAGCAATTAGATATCCTATATTTAGGTGGGATTAATGTAAGGGTTTTGTGTAAGAGAGTGTGAAGAAATTCAAGTGTGTGTGTGCATTTAGAGGATTCTCGCGACTAAATCTTGCGAGTGACTCGTGACTAGCAACTCGCCAAAATGCCACACGTGTGAAGCATGGAGGAAGCTGAAGGGTCATGACAGTTGGAGTACTATAGGAAAAAATGTATAGTTTGGCCTGGCAATTATCTCGCGACTCGTTCAAGTCTCAAGAGTGAGTCACCAGAATTCCCTGTTTTGCAGAAAAATGATTTTTCACATTCCTCATGTACCCTACTATAAATTCCCTTATACCCACGAAATGTGTAAGATGGCTATTGAGAGAAAAACCCTAAGAGAGGTTTCTAAAACACACCTACCTTATTAGAGAGAGAGCTACTCATTCTTAAAGAGAAATCTTTGTAGTCTCTTCTTCTTCCCTCTCCCACTATTATACCCATTGAGAGGAGATTTGTACCCAAACATAATCCACACCTATCCAGAGTATAGAGAGTGTTTTGGAACTTGGGAAGCTTTGGGGATTTGCCAAAGGAAGCCAATGAGGCTTGGTGGATGCAATCGGGCGTATTGCGGGATCCTAAATGTTAGAGAAGACATGACTTCGTGAAGTCTGTTGGTAGCAGGAGCTTGGAGGGCTCAAGTAAATTGGGTAAACTAGGCTTGAAGGGTCTTTTGTTATTTGTGTAGTCCAACTTTATTTTCCAGTGGATCAGTTTACTGCTTAGAGGGTAGCAGAGAGATTTTTCACCAAATTTTTCGGTTTCCTCTTCGATAAGACGTGCCAGTGTTATCCTTGTATTTGCATCGCTCTTCCCTTACTCTTTAACCATTAATTGATGCTGTGTTTGTGATAAATTATGTGTTAAAGTAGTTTGCCAAATTGGATTTTGCTTATATTTCATATTCCGCACATATATTGTTTGAATATAAGCTTGCTTTGGTTATTTTGAAATTGGGGGTCTAAACATTCACTAGTGTTTTACACACCAAGTGAACTTTCAAACCATTTGTTTGCCTTTAACATGCTAGATTAGGATTTTCCTTGTATTTCTTGCTTTTATACCATGAACATGCTTTCACATGTCCATTCATTGATGCATAGGTGCTAAGATGCAGTAAGGTAAGTCATGCATTCACATGAAAATGCATTTGTTTGTTATAAGAGCTTTATCTTCCTTTGATGAACATGTATATGCAAGTCTATATACCATGCTTTGAATGATAATATGATTTGTTTGCTACCTATGTTTTTGCCTTGATATATACATGTTCTTGCCTTGGATGTAATTTAATGATATGTATGACAGATGTATGTTGGGTTTGATATGATGCCATGATAGATGTATGCTAAGGTTATATGATATGATGAGATGTCATGATATGTGTATGCTAGGGTTATATGATATGATGAGATGTCATGATAGATGTATGTTAGGATTTGTGATAATTTGAGATGCATGATAGATGTATGTTAGGGTTATAGGACGTTTGATGTCATGTTGATTGTTAGATGCATGTTAGTGTGTGTGTGTGTGTAGGATACAATGTTGAACATTCCTTTAATGATATTAAGACGTAAGATACAATTACTAGAAGCCAACCCATGGGTCAGGTGGGGTTGGGTGCCTAACACCTTCCCATCCCTATACCTAAACTCCGAATCCATACTCTGGTAGAAAGATTGGTCCTTCCACGTAAGGGCGCTATATTCAAGGTTCCTACACCATAAAATTAGGTGGCGACTCCTTTGTTTCTCCACTCCAGTTCACTTCGTCGAGGCATACTCCTTAAACACTGCGCGTTGCACCCACAAGTCATAGACAAAAACAAAAGGGAGTGCCCTAGAAGGATAAATGTAGATTTGGATTGGATGTCCATAGTTCCATTGGTTTAGAGTATGGATGACACACGTGTCATCAAACAAAATTCCTATTAGGGACTCGGGGACTCATGTATCAAAGATGGGTCTGAACCCGAACGAGATAGTAGGAATTAGGCTTGATGACACAAGCAAGCAAGGACTCATGCATGAACATGTAGGCAAGTGTGCAAAGATGCAAAGAAGTAAAGAAAGCCAAATGGGTGGCACAAAGTAAGCAGGGTAAGCATAACATCATCACACGAGGCGTAGAAAGGTATGTATCAAGCACACCAACATCATGGAGATGTGTCTCACAAGCCATCATATCCAAGCAAGCCACAAGAAGGATGAATGCAACCACACAAGCAAGTGGCCCCAAAGACCAACAAGCGCAAGCCCACATTGGGCAAAAAGCATGGCAAAGCCTAGATCTAGACAAGCAAACATGGATATAAAGCATAGAAGAAAGAAAGCATACACATGCATAAATGAACTTATCCAAACCCTTTGATATAGGCCTAGGTGTGTATATGTAGGCCTAGAACACTAGATCTAGATCTACACCCTACCTAAAGGGCTAAAACGCAAGAAAGAGATATATCAAGAGACAAAAAGGCTATAAAAGTACATCACATAACAACCAACATGTAGATCAAGACACATAAACTTGGTAAGGAGCACATAAACATGTAGGTCTAAGCATAAGCATGGCAAGGAGCACATGACCATGTAGATTTAAGCATAAGCATGGCAAAAAGCACCTAGGCACATGCATCTAAGCACAAACACAGTATTTAAACATATCCTAGCCCAAGAAGGTTGGGCCAACATCATCAAAGTCATAAAACATGATAGAAAGCAAGGAGACATGCTAGTAAAGCTATAAAACATGCTAGGAAGCAAGATAAAGCAAGAGATATACTAAGGAAAGTAATAAAGCATGTTATGAAATAAGATAAAGCAAATGGTGTAGATTGTAGCTAAAAAGCTACATCTACACCCTTAAAACCTCAAATCCAAGGTCCTAAGACCAAGGAAAGGAAAAATAGTGTAAGAACACTATCTCTTGATTGTTGAGAAAAGAGAGAGATCAAAGGTTTTTTGATGTGTTTAGGAGAAAATTTAGAGAGGAAAAGAGAGAGGATCTGCCTAAAAAAGTGCTCCAAAATTCCCAAAATGGTTTTTTATTTCTTTTTTTTTTTTTTTGATCTGAGGGTGGTGTGGGGGTATTTATAGCAAAAACATGACCCTTCAGCTTTCGGCGCACCTTTAGTGGTCGCCGGGTCCAATGCTGACATCAGCAATCTAGGCTTCTTCCCTAGTTCAGCTTTGGATACATATTTGAAGGCCTTTCCAAACTCCGATTAAGCTGATCTTGGTATCTTTGGAAAGATATATATGCCTAGTTTCTAGAAAACAAAAGAAAATGAAATTTCGATAGTCAAATCAAAAGTTATGACCTTGGGAATTGAGCTGATGCACTTTCCATGGTTTTCAGGATATCTCAAACATTTTAACTCTGATTTCAACCCATGAATAGTCATTAGAAAAGGAATTCAACAATCTTTATAGTGACGCTAGTCTTAACCCATTTTGACTGTCAGATCAAAATTAGGGTTTTTGCGGCCCTCGAGAGTTAACCTCAGATTAAACTTGGTCAAAGTTAATGAAAATCACTAAGTAGCTCGGGTTTGATGTAGAAACGTGAAAAATCTGCTTTTGGGATGATTTTGACCAGTTTTAACTTTCGGTCAACCCAGGGTTAACTAGGAGCATTTTGGTCAATTTGACCTGAAATGGCATTTTAAGTGCTCTGACACCCAAACGGATTGTGTCACGTCAATCTAGGTGTTTCCACGGCCCCATGAAGGAAGGTTAATATTTTTGGAATTTTTAGGGTCCAACATGCAAATCGAGAAAAAATATGGTATCTACAAAGTAAAAGTAAAGTAAATAGGCCCTATGTAAGGTTGAATTTATTCAACCATCTAATTGGCTTTATTCCGTGCCAAATTTGCTTATAATTCAGTATTTAGTAACCCTGTATTTAGGTGGGTTTGTTGTAAGGGTAGTGAGTGAGATAGAGTGAAGTTTACTCAAGAGTGTGCCAGAAAACAGAGACTCGCGGCTGGGCCTCGCGGGTGACTCGCAGCTGCAAGCCGCCAAACGCAGCACATGTGCCAAGCATGCCAGAAGGTGAACAGTCATGCTAGCTGGAGCACTACAGGACAAAACAGGACAACTGGCCATATGGTTATCTCGCGACTGGATCTCGCGACTTAGTCAAGTCGCGAGGTCAAGCCGCGAGCCACCCCTGTTTTGTAAATTCTGACGTTTCACATTCCTCTCCCACTCCAGTATAAATACCCCTTTTACCCACAAATGTAAGAGAGCTTCCAGAGAGATTTTTGAGAGAGAAACCCTAAAGAAAAACAAGATTGATTCACCAACAATCTATACATTAGAGTCTCTTCAAATTCCTCAACTCTCTTCCTCTCCATTGTCAAATTCTTGAGAGGCATTTTACCAAACCTTGTTCTCACCATTATCATCACTGTGAGAGAGCTGTTTGGATTTCTGGGAAGCAGTTAGGAAGGAACCAATCTTTATTGGTTGATGCTACGATCTAGTAGCGGAATCCGGGAAGCTAGAAAAGAAAAAGGTTCGGCGCAACCTCGTTGGAGCAAGAAGTTTGGAGGGCTTAGGTGCATTGGGTAGATTAGGCTTGGAGGGTCAATTGTTGTCCTTGTATCCCAACTACATTTTCTAGTGGATTGTTTACCGCTTGGAGGGCGGCGGAGAGGTTTTACGCCGAGGGCTTCGGTTTCCTCTTCGATAACACATCGCGTGTTGTCTTTGTGTTTGCATCTTCCTTCCTCTCTATCTTTGCCTTTTTATTATCTGCTATGGGTTGTGATTTTAATTTGGCTTAGATAGTTTTACCAATTCCATATTATAGCTTATGTTAATCTTCCGCACACTAGTTGTTTGACATTAAGCTTGAATTGGTTAATTTGTAAATTGGGGGTCTAAACATTCAAGGGTGTTTATACACATATTTGAATTTTCACCCTAGAAGCCTAAGAAAAGAGGTAAAAAGCCCAATAGGCCAACATGGCATGAATGGCAGCCTATAGGCCCATAGGCAAAACAAGAGGTAAAGGTAAAGTAAATGAGCCTTGGAAGTCCAAGAAAAGAGGTAAAAAACTTAATGGGCCAACATGGCAGGAATGACAACCAATAGACTCATAGGCATAATAAGAGTTAAAAGTCAAGTAAATGGACTGTGGAAGCCCAAGAAAATAGGTAAAAAGCCTAATGGGCTAACATGGCAGGAATGACAACTAGTAGGTCCATGGGCATAGCAGGAAGAGAAGTAACAAGTGCAAAAGCCCAACGGATTACATGGGCAGGGATTTCTGCCAAGCCAATGTCCAAGCCCATGAGGAAATAAAAGGAAATAGTACAAGCCGAAAAGCCCACACCCTCCATGCCATGGAGGATAAGCACGAACATAAGAGACACACAGCAAAATGAGACATGGCAAGAACAACAAAATGAGACATGGCAAGAATAGCAGAAATGGTGTGAGAGTAAAAAAAGACAAACGCAGAGGGTAGTGGAATGCACACACAAGGGCCAAAGCACCACCCCCTTGTACCCAGCCAATACAAGAGAGGTAGGCCCTCGGTCAAGGGACTCAGAGAGTGTGGTTTGGTGGTAGGAGAAAAGTGGTCAATTTTGGGGTTCTTGCTAAGATTTCTTTTGGAAAAAATGCCTTGTTGGGATGGCATTTCACTGAAAAGAGGTAAGCAAAGGGCTGGGGCCACCTTATGCATGTCAAAAGGTAGGTAGAAAGAAGAACTAGAGTCCTTATCCATTCGGGTAAGGCAGGAAAGGTGAGGGGAGAAACAAAACAAAGTAGAGTTTTGTCCTAGAATGGGGAGTGGTGCAGCAAGCACACTCTGAGCAGAGGTAGTGGACGGGAAACCAACAAGTTAGTAGGCAATCTTGAAGGAATGCCCACAAGAAACCAAAAGTGATTGGTGAAGCCTTAGGGACAAAAGGGAGAAATCTCATTGAATCAATTCACTATAAAAGGAAGATGTAGGCATAGATGAATGGGGGAGGAACCCACGGTGAGAGAATAGCAAGAAATTAAGAGTAAAAGAACTAAGAGAAAGAAAGAAAGAAAGTAGTAAAAAAGGAAGAGAGAAAACACAACAAAATAGGGGCATGCATCAATAGATTATCTTTTCCCTCCTCTTGACAAGCCCATTCATTGGAACTCTATAGGTCATAACCATAACCATTTAGGCCATTTCTCCAGAATGAACGACTTTGATGGTAGAAGCCTATAACAAGGTTGTTCGTATTGGGGTTCAGATCCCTTCTTGGACAAATCATTGTTGGTAGACTTGACCCAGGACTGGGACAGTGAACTCATGTCATCTCATTTGCCTAGAGTCATTGCCATTTTCCTACCATGGTTTCTTTTAACTTTTTTAGCATTTTTATTGATATTTGTTTTGCGGTAGTGTCTTACATTGTTGGCTATTCTGCCTTGGCACCTTTCATTATATTTGTTGTATCAGTTGTTTTGTTGTAGCACGTTTTATTACATTTGCTATATCAGTTGTTCTACTGTAGCAACTTTTATTACTTTTGTTGTGTCAGTTGTTCCGCTGTAGTATCTTCTATTATTGTTGTAACATTTGTTTTGCTGTAGTATTTTCCTTATTATATCTGTTGTATCAGTTATTATGCCGTGATGTTATCTGCTGTGTCCCCAGTCTACTATAGCACTTTCTATCTCATTTGAGCATTGGGAATGTTTGGCTTATGCACAAGCTAGCATGTGGTGTAATCCCATTGGGATAATAAGCCAGTCCCAACTCCCTGACCCATCAATCCACAGGCCTGAGTGTAGCAGAATAGGCCCTTGGCCCATTAATGCAAAAAGGCCAAATTTGCCCCTCTCTTTCTCCCTTCCTATTAATCTCCCATGAGAATCAATAGAAAACTCAGGCCACCAAAACAAATCCATTGCTGGCTGCCATCTCTAATCAAACACTAGCCCAAACACCATCAACTCCAATCAAGCTAACTCCTAAACAAAATCTAAATTTACCATAATTTATCACATGGACAACTTGACCATTATTGATATCCATTTTCGCGACACATTTCATATAAGCCCGATTCAAACAAGCCTGACTTCCTTGTGAGCTCAATTCATGTATTATATTATATTTTATTCTTTTAAGCATGGCCCAAGCCCATGCAACTTATGGGGAAATTGAGGAAATATGGTTTGGAGGATATGGGTTGGTTCCTTTCGGACCTTTTGCATAAGCCCAATCCATGCGTGCTACCAAGTGGGCAAGGGACATTGGTAGCACCTCAGGCTCATGGAGGAGGTCTTGTACCCAAAATTTCCCCCTCAAAAGAGCTTTTATGCTCTGAGTGACTATGCCCCTAATTTTCAGCCTAGCCCCATTTTCTACACCAAAGCATAGCTGACCCTAAACTAATTAGCTAGCCTATTGTAGCCACCAAATGCAGCTATCAAAAGCCTGCAATGACAAGGAAACAATAGCTAATGGAGTCAGTCACTTTATTTCTAAAATTATGCTAAAAGCATGCTAAACTCTTCCCTAAAGAAAAGCAACCCAAGCCAAACACCAAATTAGTATCATGGGGGATAAAAGCCTCTTCCACTACTCAAAAACCAGTCATTAGCAACACCCCAAAATTTAAATAAAACTCTCTCTTCAACTAAAAAAAAAAAAAGGGTCACATTCTACCTAGAGACCTGAAACTTCAGAGTAAAAGCTCATTCAACCAGTCAACAATCTCACAATTCTGAACCTTAGGGGTGGAAATATGGGAATAGGGGAACCTTCCTCTCTTCCTCACAACCTCTCTCAGTTTCCTCTTCTTAGTGACTGTGAGTCGAAGTTTCTGACCTGTTGAACCACGTTTTTCCAATAGAGCTGAAACTTGAGAGCAAAAACCCACTGAGTTAGGAAACATTCTCACAATTCTAAACCTTAGGGGTGAAAATATGGGTACAAGGGAATCTTCCCTCTCTTCCTCACAACCTCTCTCATTTTCCCTTCTCGGTGACTGTGGGTTGAAATTTCAAACCTGTTATGTTTTTATACTTTTTCTACACTTCTGTTATTAACATTTTGATTCTCTCTTGTATAAGTACCATTAGCCTTTTGTTCAGTATATATTTGGAATTTTGGGCTTGATTCTCTGCAATAAACACTTCTAAAGAACCCAAGAGGAGAATTAGACCATTCTCACATTTTTTGCACTTGTTACTAAACGTCCCCGACAACCATCAAAACTGAAACTATCATTATCTAATATATGAATATCCAATGTTAACTTACAAGACGATATTGAAAAAAAAAAAAAAAAAAAAAAATTGAATAAACTTGTTTCAGTGGGCATTTTTCATTTAAAAACTTATTAAAATGGTCCTCCACATGTTATTCAAACGAGGACCACTTGGTGAGTCACTTGGCACGTGTTAATGCCACTCTGCGCAGTAGCAAAGGTACAGTAGGTAGAGATTTGAGTTGAATCTCTAATTCGCTTCTTATTGGTAATAATGAAGGAAAAATTGAAATAAAAAAAATATGAAAAGAGTTACAAATTAGTGCAAATCTGCTTTCAATTTCTTTTAGAAAGAAAACGGTAGAGGTGGAGACGCATTTGACTTGACGACCGTTGTTTGGAGTTGGCCATTAATAATGGATCCTATCGTTGAAGATTGAAAGTGAAAGAGGAAGAAAGGGGAATATTTGGGTTTTACTGTGAATGATTTGAACTTTTTATGAGAAATATTACAATTTTTTTTTTTAATGTTTTTGCCAGTGGCTTCATGACATGGCATAATCTTAGTCTTTTATTTTAAATGGATGGTGAGTATTTAAAAAACTCTACATGATAGAATATCCTAAGAACTTTAGAAGATTTTAATCCAAAGTTAATACAGATGAGAGCCCTTCAATTGCAACCAGTTATGGGATTAGAACTTCTGAACTTGGAAGCATCCCGTCTATCATAATCTTCAAGAATGGTGAGGAAAAAAAAAAGACAAAAAAAAAAAAACAAAATAAATAAATAAAATTATAGGTGCTGTTCCCAAATTTACCTAGACTACCAGCGTAGAGAAATTCTTTTAGAGGATTTAAGTAAAGACTAAAGACTAAAAAACGCCTTTACTGGAATAAATAAGCTGTTTCTAGTGCTTGTTCCTTTTCTTTTACCGATATATATACTTGTTATTCGAATGTCTATCTTACAGTTTTCTTCCCGTATGTGATTATATAATTTGGACAGTACTGGCTTATGTTTCTTTGTATTATTATTGAAGACCCCTTTATGAGTGGCAGTGTGAGTCTGTGCATGTATGTTATTATCTACACATTCAATTGGGGGATATTGGGTCTAGGGAAGCCACACCTTTTCTCAGCCTTTCGGCTAATATCAAGTGTAGGTCCAATGAAGCCCTAAAGCAAGCTAAAGAGAGATTCTTTGTTGGAGGGATCATTGGACAAACCGCAATTGTTGTCAGAGTTTGGTTGGCAAGTGCAAAATCTAAATTATTCTTAGGCCAGCAAAGTACACCGCTGTGTTCTTATCTACCTATATATAAGATAAGAACCTTATACTTTATCAATATATATATATATATATATATATATTTATATATATAAAACCGAAACCTTTTTTGAAGTTCCCACAATTTTCCATATCAGTACAATATTAAAAAAATAATATTAAAAAAATCATAAACACAAAAAAAAAAAAAAAAAAAAAAACATAAACGCAAAATCAGAGAAGCCCTAACACACTCTAATTTGCGTTTTCTTCTTTTATTTTTTATTTTTTCAAGCCGTGATTGTTGAATTTGGGGTGTGAACAGTGCACATGCACATAGTAACTTTTTCAGCAACTTTTCAGTCACAAGACCCACAAACTTCACTTTTCAACAACTTTTTTATTAAAAATGGGTCCCACAATTCCTTTTACACATTTAAAAATTATTTTACTACTGTGTTTTTCAGTTTTCAACCGTATCAAAACGGACCCTCTGCCTTCTCCTTCCTCCAAAACGCAGAGCATGCTCTACCATTCCCCCTACACACAAATTGTAGCTCAATGACTCCACCTTCAGTCCAAAGCGTAGGCCACCATCAGTCCTTCTCTCTCACAACTCAATGGCTCCACCTTCTCCAGCACCACCCTTCTCCAGCTCTATATTTGTCGGCACTACCCATCTTTCACTCACAACAGTTTCTCCCCCTCTTTCACCCTTAATTCTTCTCTCCCACAACCCTATTGACACCTGGGTTTCTACCACAAGGTTTGTTGTTGGGTTCTACCCCTATCGAATCCCAAACTCTCCAATGCAAAACAACCCCACTTGAGGGTGTGGCTGAAGAGAACAAAATCCCAACCCTTCACCCTCAACGTGTTTGACAGAATTCCTGAGCCCCAATGCTTCCTTTCCTCTTTATCTTTTGTCTTTCTTTTTTTCTTTTTTTCTTTTTCTTTTTTGGTGCAGAGTTTCGACGTCTTTTTCCCAAGTTTGGGTTTGAGAATATATTCATGGTTGTATTTTGATTGAAATCAGAGAAGCACCCAACACCTGAGGCAGAACAACCCCACTTGAATGGTTGCCTTAGTCCCTACCGTTAAGCAAATCCTACCACAAGTCCATCTATGGCAGAGGGTGTGACTGCCTTTTTGGTTGTCATCATTGGCCACTTGGCCTCACCAGGTTTATCTCTAACTCTCTTCAAATTTAGACTCTCCGTTCTATACATTTTTTCCCTTTACAAGATATTTTTTTATAGTGGAATGCTTGTGATTAAGATGACTGATATTTAGTTTCTCAAAAAAAAAAAAAAAAAAAAAAAAAAAAAAAGATGATTGATATTTAGGTAATTGTTATCTTAAGCTTGGCTTTATGTTTAGTTTAATTGTTTCATCTCAAGACTTTCATTGTTTTTATTACTTCTTTATCTAATTTTAAGAGTAGCATTTACATTTTTGAGGGGTTTTGTTTGATTATATTTTTTTAGTAATGCTAAAGTTGTATTTTTAATTTTGGTATAACCATGGAAGCTAAGATCTGTAGCTATCAACCTACTACTAACTTTTATTTTTTGCTTTCTACCATGCACATCGAAGGACCAAGTCCATAGAGGTTAGAAGTTGTCTGCAAATTCCAGCAATAGCGAAGTGCATAGCAAAGTGAAAAGGTAGACCTATGTTTTTACTTCTTCCATATCTATTTTTGAATCTATAGTTCTTTTATGTCTCTGTTTCTCCATTACTTTCTTTGGGGCTTGATTTAATTTTTATTTGATTTAAAAGTTTGGTTGAGTGGGCTGTTGGGATATGAGTTGCGTTACAACATAATTCTTACCAATTTAAATTCTGCTCTTGCAATATGCCTTAATGGCTCTCCTTTTTTCTTCTTCTTTTTTGGTGGATTACTTCATGCTTCCTGAATCTCATTCAAAGTAATTTGTTGACTGAATGATATTTTTTGGCAACATGTAAAACCCAAAAATATGGAATCCTTGATTCAATGAAAATTATTAATGCAAAAAGACTGATTGCACAACTTTTATTAACATTTTCTATCAAATGTAAAACAGCATACATAGCCACCAAACACTCTACAGCTGACATGAAAAACAAGCTGAATTTCTATCCCAACATCAGAAAATATACAGAGGCTGAAATTTAGTGCCACCAAAATTAAGCCTTTAATAGAATGGAATGGAAAGCTCTGTTTGTATAGAGGATAGAATGAAGGAAATGAAGGTCATATTACTTGAAATTGATTTACTTAATATTGGGTTTCTTCCTTTTAAGACTTGTATGAGCTTTATTTTAGACTTGCTTGAATTAGTGTAGGATATCTGTGGCTGTCAATACATTAGGTAAGATTAGCCAAATAGGCAGTTTGCTTAGCTACAGGCTATTTGATTAGCATGGGCTTTAGGAGATGATAGCTAAAAGAAATTGACCATTAACCTAGATTCTTGGGTGCAAATTGGTTACATATGCATAGCAAAAACAAAACTAAAGAATGTGTGTTAAATAGGTGACCATCATAGTAAAACAAGCGTATATGGGGTCTGTGAGATAAACCTCTAATCTTCTCTACCGATTTTGGTACTTAGGAGTGAGGACACCAATTGCCTCAGCTGTTGCAACTCTAAGTTGAGAGATCTGTTTTGCCGATTAAGTCCATGAACTTCTTGCTTGAGATTTCTAATTTCTTGATAAGTATATCCTCTTGGAAGTACAATATTTTTTTTTCTCAAAGTCATAATACATTTAGAGTTAATTTTGTGATTTTTCTTGGGTTGTCCTTAATTAATTTAAGTTGAATCTTTGAATTGAATAGTGGGTGCCATCCCAATTCATAAGGTTATTATTGTACAATCCATTTGTATTTTAGATTGAGCCAATCGTTTGAGAAATTCACTAAAGCTTTTTGATCTATCAGATGTGGGCTTAGATAGCAAATTTGGAAGTACTAATAGATACATGTTTTGGAATTTTTTCTATTACATTTGTAGTTTTGCAATGATTTATGACTATTATGTTACTATTTTAAAGTTGAGTATAGACATTTTTAATAATGTTCACTTTCATTAAGTGTTGTTTCTTTTACATGTACACAAGTCGTTTGATGAAATTTCTTATGAGTCCTAGAAGCCATAATACATGGAGAGTCGTAAGGAGGAAGATAGGTAAGAAATGTGATGCTCTATTGTTGATTTAATCAAGGTAAGCTGTGCTTGATTCTTATTACTATTTATCAATTAAAAATGTATTGTATATAAATGTTTTTTTTTTTTCTTCTAAACTTTGTCTCATTTTTTTTATTTTCTTTTGTCTCCTATTTTATCCTATACAATTGTTCAACTTAGGAGCACTCCACCAAATTTTAGATGCCTTTTCAATTGAACTAGGATAGGCTTATAGATATACATACTCCAACTTATAGATAGACTATCCATTTGGATTAGAAATTTGTTGTTTTTTACCTCCGCTAATATGCCATTACATCATTTATGAGATTTGTGTCACCAAGATTTTGTATAGCTCAGTTTGTTGTATTGTCTATAGTGATGGAACTATTGAGAGTGTATTGTGGTTTCTTCAATGAAATTGGTAGGTTTAAGAATATTTGCAAAATTGAGAATATTGTTTAATGGTGGGGAACATAATTTTTTGTTGGCTGGAAGCATAGACATCCACAAAATTTTAGAGGGTGATTAGAGATGATACCCTAGAATATGGTAGGTAAATGGTATGTTGATGCAATAGTTTCAGAATTAAAGTTCGTTTGGGATTTGCTTATTTTGCTGAAACTGAAAACTTTTTACTAAAAATATTATAGATAAAGGTAAAAGTTAATTGAAATAGTACAATGGAACCCATAAATAATATCAAAAAGTGTATTGGGACCCATGAATAGTAACAAAAACAAGCTGAATAATAAAATAAGTTGGCAAAAATAATCTTTACGAAATAGACATTTAGTCCCTTTTAAATTTGATGATTTTTCTACCCAATGATGATGGACTATTTAGTACATTGATACAATTCTTTATTATGTTCAAAATCCTAACTTTTTTTTTTTTTTTTTTTTTGAGAAAGAAGACTACTATTTTATTGAAAACAAATTAGCCAGGATCAGCAAAGAGTACATCATATAGGTGTGGTAGAATATCCTCCACCCACACCGACAAACCTCTAACATTCTAGCATGTTTAGCTAGGTTGTGGGCGACTCTATTACCACTTCTACGAATATGTGAGAAAGCAATACAATTACTGGTAACTAGAGTGGATTTTGCAAACTCGAGAATATGGCCAAATGTTGACAGGGAAGCGTCTGTGTTTCGGAGGGTGTTTATCACAACTTCCGAATCTCCCTCGAGTATAAACTCGATGATCCCAAGTTCCTGTGCAAAGGTCATCGCTCTCGCAGTAGCCATGGCTTCCACAATAACTGGTGTGAATGGTAACGGTGCTTGTGCAGAAAGTGAGGCAATGGCATTTCCATGGCTGTCGCAGACAACCACACCCAAACCAGCCTTGCCCAACTCCGAAAAAATGGCCCCGTCAAAGTTTAGTTTAAGACAGTTTTTCGGAGGAGGACGCCACTGGACACTGTGCTGAGAACGTGTGGTTGCTGCATGGTTTGTGAGGGCGCATTGGGACTGTTGGAAAGTAGCAACAGCTTGAGAAGCTTGTTGGAAGATTTGTACTTTGGGAAGAACACTTGAGTGTGCGCGTATTTGGTTTCGCCGGTGCCATATTGTCCACATTACCATAGCCATGAGATCCACGTCCTTTCTTTTTTTGTGAGTTTGGTTGATCAGTTCTTTGATATTTGAAACATTAGACTGTCCCCGATCTTCAAAGCCTGGGATGTTTTGCCAAATCTCATCCAACATGGGGCATTTCCATAG
This sequence comes from Quercus berberidifolia, assembly GCA_028535905.1. NCBI lineage: Eukaryota > Viridiplantae > Streptophyta > Magnoliopsida > Fagales > Fagaceae > Quercus > Quercus berberidifolia. The sequence continues at coordinate 47,297,019 of JAPQVW010000004.1, forward strand.
AGCATGGGTTGTTGTTTCGGACTCCCCACCACACTCTTCGCATTTATCTTTGGTTAGGATCTTCCTCCTTAACAAATTGCGCTTAGTTGGTATGGCTTCTTTGCAAGCCCACCACATGAAGTTCTGCACTTTATTTGGGACATTAAGCCCCCAAATTAACTTCCATACCTCAGTTTGTTGCTGTGTGTTACCTACAGGAGCACCCAAAGATGGTAGTTTAGTTAAGAACTTTGAACTTGAGTTTACCGTGTAGTTACCTGAGGGAGTGAAAGGCCAGATGATTTTGTCCTCTACAGGGGTGCGGCTCAATGGAATACTAAGAACCAGTGTGGCTTCTTCAGGTGACAACAACCCATGCACTAAATTTGCGTCCCATGTTCTTGTACTTGGATTAATTAGATCAGCAACCCTATAGTCTTCAAAACCTGGTACAATATCTGATAGGACTCGTGGATGTTCTTGTGATGGTAACCAGGCATCATTCCAAATACTAATATCCTCTCCACACCCCACCCTCCATCTAGCACCCTTTATTAGGACATCTCTTCCTTTTAGGATACTATGCCAAGCGTGTGATCCAGAGCTAGAATCTTGAGCCTTCCATAAACTACAATTTGGAAAGAACTTCGTTTTAAAGATTCTATAGAATAGAGAATCCTTATTGTGAAGTAATCTCCAAGCTTGCTTAGCTAAAAGAGCATCGTTGAACTTGGCCAGATCCTTGAATCCCATTCCACCTTCTTTTTTAGGAAGACACAGTGTATCCCATTTCACCCAATGGACTTTTCTTCGTTCTCCTTTCTGACCCCACTAGAATCTTCTTATTAGGCTCTCAATTTCTGAACAAAGCCCTATTGAAAGTTTAAAGCAACTCATGGTGTAGGTTGGAATAGCTTGAACAACTGCTTTGATTAATATCTCCCTTCTAGCTTGTGATAGGAGTTTCTCCTTCCAACCCTACAATTTCTTCCAAACTCGATCCTTTATGTAATTGAAGCTTGCTTTTTTGTTTCTATCTACCAATGAGGGTAACCCCAGGTATCTTTCAAACTGAATAATTTCTGGAACTCCCAAAGCCAACTTGATTTGATTTCTGGTATCATCAGTGGTAGATTTACTGAAGAATATTGTCATCTTGCTTCAGTTAATCTGTTGTCCTAAGCAACTTCCATACACATCTAGAATGTCTAAAACTTGTTGACACTCCTCAATGGTGGCCCCGCAAAACAGCAAGCTATCATCTGCAAACAAAAGGTGTGTTAGGCGTGGGCTATTTCTACAAAGAGAGTAACCCTTAATATATCCTTGGTGAGCAGCTTTATTGATTAATCTATTAAGACCTTCAGTACAAAGTAAGAAAAGGAAAGGAGAGAGAAGGTCTCCTTGTCTAATGCTCCTAGATGGTGTTATCATGCCCTTGGGTTCTCCATTCACCAATATCGAGTATGTCACAGTTTTAACACATAACATCATGTGATTGATCCAGTGCTCTGTGAACCCCATTTTTTCCATGACTGATTGTAGGTAGGGCCATTCCACTCTATCATACGCTTTACTCATATCCAGCTTGATGGCCATATAACCTTCCTTCCCTGTGTATTTCTGCATGCTGTGTAAAGACTCAAAAGCTACCAGAATATTGTCAGAAATAAGGCGGCTTTTTGTAAAAGCACTTTGATTCTCAATGATAATATTAGGCAAAATTTTCTTAAGTCTATTTGCAAGAACTTTTGAGAAAATTTTATACAACACATTGCACAAACTGATAGGTCTAAATTCAGAAGCAGATTCAGGATTATTCTTTTTTGGAATGAGGGTGATAAAAGTGTGATTTAGGTGCTCAGGTAAAGTGGCAGAATTAAGATAATGCAACACAGTTTTAGAAATATCATCACCAATTAAATTCCAATAGTGTTGATAAAAGAGGGGTGGCATACTGTCTAGCCCTGGGGCCTTTAGCGGGGCCATTTGGTTAATGGCTTGCTTTATCTCCAAATGGGTGAACTCGGCTGAGAGCTTGGAGTTCATTTCCTATGTAATCACGGCTTGAATAGAATCTGTAGCCGAAGAACAGTATTGTTGGTTTGTTGAACTAAAGAGGGTCTGATAGTACTGCACTAGACAGTCCGCTATGCTTTCATTGTCCTCAACCACATGGCCATTGGAATCCTTCAGCTTTCGGATTAAATTTTTCCTCTTTCTTTGTGAAGCGTGGCTATGAAAGTATTTTGAGTTTCTATCTCCAAATTTTGCCCACATGACGTTTGATCTCTGGAACCAAAGTCTGTTTTCCTTATCCACCAGTTCAGCTATCTCCTTCTTCAAATCTCGTACTTGATGGTTATTTCCGGATCTCATAGCGACTTTTTCAGCCTCTTTTAATTCCTTTCTCTTTCGGCTCAACACCATTCTAACACTGCCAAAACAGTTCCTGTTCCATATTCTTAATTCTTTGCCACATTTGTCTATTTTACGAATTACATGATCATGAGCACCTTCATCTTCCCTAGACAGCCACACCGCTTCTACAATATCTGAACACCCTCGATCCGAGAGCCACATTTCTTCAAACCTGAATGGTTTTGAGAAAGACGGGATGTCCAAACCATCCAAGGTGATCCACAAAGGAGAATGATCAGAGGAGTCTGAATGCAAGTGGTGTATTTTTGTACCTGAAAATTTCATGAACCAATCATGGTTGGATAACCCTTAGTCCGATCTCTCCCATAGTGAGTGTCCATCAACAAAATGCTTTCTCCATGTGAATTGCTCTCCCACATACCCAAGGTCAAGAAATTTGCACTCATCAATGACATCCCTGAAAAGTTGCATATGAGCTTGACTTCTGTTATAGCCTCCCAATTTTTCTGAGTGTCTTGTGATTTCATTAAAGTCTCCAGCACAAAGCCAAGGAAGGTCATGTTTATTATTGAGTAAGTGAAGTTTGTTCCAAGCTTCAATCCTTTTGTGTGTTGCCGGCTCACCATAGAAACTTGTGAATCTCCATGCTTCATCACTTCCTTTATTGCTTATTGAATCTATGTGATATTTAGAAAAAGAATCCACATGAACATCAAAGGAATTTTTCCAATACAAAGCCAGTCCCCCACCACCTCTAGGATTTCTATCCACGTAAAACAGATTAATGAACTTAATATTCCTTTGAATTTCTTTTAGCCTAGCTTCATCCGCCCATGTTTCGGCTAAAAACACGATAGAGGGATCTTTAGCCCGAATCAATACTTCAAGCTCCTTCCCTGTACTCAGGTTCCCAAGCCCGCGATAGTTCCATACTAAGAGACTCATTGTGCTTAGCGGGGCTGCTGAGCAGCCTCCACCATTAGATTTTGTTGACTATCTTCCTTCGAAACATGTAGTTTTTTGGCAGGTAAGTCAGGAAAATACTCCATTACTTCTTCTCTGCTTCTTTTTGTATCCATTAGTCCATGTGATGTGTCAGTCTCCATATTGGTTTCTCGTGCCAACCTTTTCCACGTGCGTAGAGTTCTATTTGATGGAGTAGGAGATGTTGGGTTCTCTATCACGTGGGTTGCTTGCTCCTAACTTACTGCATGTTGTGCTGGTAGTGAGGGAGTTGTTTTTTTCCCATTTTTAGCTAAGACTTGAGAGGTGTCAGCTGTCCCAGGATCCACATGCTCCCCCTTTTTGTCAAACTTTCCAACAGCCAAGTCTAATTCCTGAATCTGCGCTTCAAAATCAGCGTGATTAGTATGGAAAGAATTTAAATCCGAATTGGAATCAATTACCTTTAATGTCGGGTTGCTAGTATCTTGGTGTATTTGCGTGATTTGCTCCCCCGCATCTTGAATTTCCATAATTGTCACATGCTCCAGGTCTGCTCCAGCCACCTCACCGGAGTTAGATCGTTCCAGATTTTCTCCGCTTGTCTTAGCCGCCATCGCAGATGGCTTCTCGGTGGTTGCAAGTTGAGAGTGTTTTGTAGCGCCTCCCAGACCATCGCCCAAACCAGCAACCACGATGAATGGAGTTCTTCCTGAGTTATATGGTGCAGCTCTTAGCCATGGTCCATATTCATAAGGTTCTATGTTTGCTGAATCCTTCCTTGCTAACCAGGTCTCGCAATCTTTTTCGTCATGAGAAATCATACCACACCAATAACAGAAATTGGGTAGTTTCTCATATTTAAAAGAAACCCAGATTTCTTCCTCTGCGTCCAGTGTAATTCGTCGACCCCGGCAGAGAGGCTTTGAGATATCAATTTCTACATGGACACGTAAAAACTGCCCTCCCACCAACTCACTGAGATTCTCACACGGAGATACCTGTCCAAGTGTTTCGCCCAACTCAATTGTCGTCTCAGAGTCCAGTAAACGCATCTACAAACCATGTATTTGCACCCAAAATTTCAGTTTGGTGAACCTCAAGTACCTTGACGGTATAGACCCATCAAATCTCTGTAACAAGACAGCATGTTTATCAAACGTCCATGGTTCATTAGCAAGGACCCATTCTGCATCAGATTTGAGTTCAAATACGAACAAGAGTAGATGGTCACCCGCTTTGCGCACCTTAAAGTCCTTTTTGGCTCTCCACAGAGGTTTAAACGTGCGGCCTATTGCTTCCACATTAAGGGCTCTCTTGGTAAGGAACTTGGCAGCCAAAACATACTCCTTGCTTTGTAAGTTTTTGGATTTCGATAGACTAAGCTTCACGTCTTCCTCATCTATCAGTGAAAGTTTCTTCCAGTCGTAAAGCATATCTTCCATGAAGGCAAAGCTATGTTGAAAGGAAATAAAGGAGAAGAATAGACCACGTGTACAAGGGACAAAGGTCAAAGAAAACCCTACAGCTAGAAAGGATTAGCAGAGGGGGAGGTTTATCATTCCAGGGAAGATAACGGCATTCTACATTCTAGTCTCTCTAGAGAGAAACTAGGGCAAGAAAAAAAACAAATAGCTACCCTAATTCCAAGTCTTAGCTTCGTCTCTTCCTAACTTTCTTGATATGTGGCTCTAACAACCTTTCATATGAAAGCCAGGAAACTTTGAAATTTTAAATTAATAATATAGATCATGTAGTCTAAACAAGATGTTCAAATTTATGATTTATGTCCCTTCACATTCCTCTCTCTCATTTTAGATAAAAATTTTCTTGGGGAATGATCTTAATCTATATAGTAGATTGCTTGTGGCCTTGCAATGTTGTTAACTACAAGTATTTTCTACATAGGCTACCAGTGGATTCTAATAAGTACTTTCGCGTATTATATGAGGTTTCTTTTAAACCTTCTCTCTTTTTGTGCCATTGCAATTTTTTTTTATAATGACTTCTGTTTGGTTATTAGGAAAGTGTAGCAATAGAATACATATTTTTTTGATAAGTGCAATAGAATACATATAGTTTTAGGTTTTATTTAGTTTGGTTGGGATTTGGGCATCTTCTTTATATAGTTGTTTGGGCTTCATTTTTTTTCCCTCCCCCCCACCCCCTCCCAAGAAAAAAAAATTTCTATTTGGTTGCTAAAGGAAACTATGTTCAAATTAGAATCTCAAATAAATTACATTGTCGGCAAAAGAAAGCAAAAATATTTAAATTTTTACAACATTATTAGATTGCATGCATGGGTTCTCTTATGGTCATTCTCTCAAAATTTTACACTAAACTGCTAACATATGTGATGACTCTTGACAACATCATTTGCATTGAGAATTGACTTTTTGAAAATATGTAACAAATTTTAGGAGAAAAAACACCATTGTCTAATCCTTTTAGCAAATATAGATTCTAATTTGAAAGTGGTTTACACATTCCAATCATTTTAAAAGGGTGTTGATGATTTTGCTTTAAATTACTGGGACTGTTTTTCTAATTGAAGGGATTGCCGATATTTCCTAGAGGTATGAAAGGTTTGATTTAGCATTGACAAAAAGTAGATAACTCAATTCAATTATGATGCTGCTTTCAAGGAAGAAATGAGGACAAGAAGACAAACATCTCATGAGTTTCACATACACAGTTGCAGAACTAGTTCATAAACCATAGAAATTTTTTTTTTTTTTTATAAGTATAAACCATAGAAATATGAACTATGCAAATGGACAAATGTTTATGTATAGTGACAGATTTGCTTATTCAACTTGTGGTGGTGTTCATAAAAGTAACATTCAACTAGCATTGATAACACCTACTCTTCTAAGTTTATGAAATTTTACATGTATTACTTTTGTTATCTTTTGAAATTATGTTGTTTTAGGTTTCTACAAGTTTTGTGTTTATTTTTATTTTATGTGAACTTTTATTTTGAATAATTTTTTTTTTTAATTTTCGTATATTTTCAAGTCAATACCTTGAACAAAATAGATATATTTAATTTTCATTTAACTATCTCGTGCATCGCACAGATTAGCGACTAATAACTTATAATTTAATACACAATTTTTCAAACTTCCGCACTTATAAACAAAATGTCTTTCAGTCACTAATTTACAAAGGGAGACAAGGTTGAACTTAGAAGTTAGCATGAAATAGCTTTGAGTAGCCATGAATACCGTTAGATGAATTTGAAAAATTAAACAAGAAATATTTTAGGTTAAATGCGAAATTCGTACTTTACAATTTCAAATTTTTCAATAGAATTTATTATTTTCATCATAATTTGCAATATTGCAATTATTGAATCAATCAGGTGGGAATAGCTTGACTTAATAGTTGACCTCCAAGTGTCTTAAAGGTCTCCCATTTCACACCCTCTGTTGAAGAAAAAAAAAAATTTATATAAATATATATATATATATATATATATATATATATATATATATATTCTCAACTTTATTGTCTTACTACTTTTATCTCCCATGATCTCTCTCCAGCATATATAACGATTTTACACCATTTTGGACACCGTATATTTTTGCCGTCAAAAGTTAGGTTTGTTTATCCAAAGAATTCAAGATGTTCTTCATTCGACTTCTCCTTGCTTCAGCTGTCACCTTTTGCTTCACAAGTTTTGTTTTTGGAGCCACTGTATTGGTAGATGATGAAAGTATGTTCTCACTCTCTCTCAAGCACACACAGTTGTGTATATGATAGCTTGAGTTTCTTTTTTTTCTTTTTCTTTTCTTTTCTATTTTCTATAAAATTATTGTTTCCATGTGTATGGAATGGAACTCAAATTTGGTAGAAAATATTCACTAGTATAATTGATTGATTTTCTTTTAAACCTTACTTTCTTTCTTTTTTTCTTTTTTTCTTTTTTTTTTTTTTTTTTTTTTTTTGGGTGATGATAACGCTGCACAGTACAAGCTTTACGTGATATAGAGAAGACTTTGAGAAAGACGGACTGGAATTTCAGAGTAGATCCATGCATTGCACAATCTGTATGGGTCAAAAATAAAGATAATGCTGTTCACTGCAATTGCAGTATCCCCAACACCACCGGCTGCCATGTTGTCAGAATGTATGCTCTCTTTCTCTCTCTCTTTCTCATACGTACGTGCATCAAACATTTATTTATCTGCCAAACCATTGAAGTACTGTGTTATTGCCAAACCAATAGAGTTGCGGGCGTGGTCGGATGAATTTATTTTGTCCAAAAATGGAACTATGCATATAAAAATGTGATTTTTAACCTTATCCAAAATAAATAAATACATAAAGGAAAATGCTAACGAGTGCTCTTAGGGTACTGGTTAAGAATCTAATTAAAGAAAGTTTTGATATCACTTTTATGGGAAATGAAAAGACCTGTCAAAACATTAATTGTTTTTTTTTCTTTTTCCATAAAAACTTTTTTTAATTGAATTCTTAACTAGTGCCCTAAGAGCACTCGTTAGCATGATCCATAAATAAATGTGATTTTTAACAATTAAGCATTCTATTTCGGTACCAATCTTTGACATATCGTTTTGGGCAATACAAATATGTGTGTGTGTGTATATATATATATAATCTATATATATATATATAAAACCGAAACTTTTGAAGCTCCCATAATTTTCCACGTCAGCACAATATTTAAATTAAATTTAAATTAAATTAAATTTTCCACCTCATCACTGTTTTCCTTTTCCAATGCAAATTAGACTTCTACCCAAATAAGGACACTCTCCCACCGCCTCTACTTTCTCTTATTTAAGAATTGCTTGCGTAGAAAACCTAAGCCCCAAAAACTTATTTTTGCCGCAACACAATTTTCTCCTTAAAACTTATTTTTCTTCAAGATTTTTTTTTAGGGTGGCTCATGCTTCACAATTCACATATTCCACTTATGTATTGGACTCCTCTCCTTCTTCGGTCAATGCATCAAGGTTAGGGTTATTTGATTTGTTTAATAAAAATTATAGATTTGTTGCTTTTTCTTATAAGTTTGTCAATTGTTGTTTTGTTTATTTAATTGCTGGGCCTGAATCTTTTAATTAAATCTTCAAATTTTTATTGAACAAATCAAATAACCCTAACCTTGATGCATTGACCGAAGAAGGAGAGGAGTCCAATACATAAGTGGAAAAGCTATAATCATGGATTCCCTTCTTTCTATTGTATTTCTCTATTGCGTAATTATATATATATATATATATATATATATATATATATATATATATATATATATATATATATTGTTTTATTTCAATACTTTTGAAGCTTTGAATCTTCTGATTTTTTTTAATTTTTTTTTTTTTTTTTGGCCTTTTGGAAGTTTTAACATCATAACTTTTGGGTTTTATTTTTTCTATTATCAGAAATTATCTAGAAGATTTCAATGAATATCCATGGATTATTCTTTTTGAGGGTAACCCATCTTTATCTTATATTTCTATTCCTAACTTTTTTTTCCTATATTTTTTCTTTAATTGTCCGTGTTTACATCTCTTTTGTTTTTCTTATTTTTTCTTTAATTGTCCGTGTTTTTTTTTTTGGTAATAAATCCTGTGTTTTTCATGACTTTAGTGAGTCATATTCTTAATGATCGAAATGGTTTTGTTTGACGTGGATTTTGTTCATATTGGTTTCAAAGTTTATTTCTTGGCTTATATTATAGATTATAATATATTTATTCATCAAACTGTTTAGTTGAGTTTGTTTTCGAAATTGTTTTCAGTGTTGGACATTTTCTTGAAGCATGTTGGTATCATATATTAAAATACTGTTAAGTTGATAATAATAATAATAATAATAATAATAATAATATAGTTTAATAAATGTCTGAAACGTATAGCTGTTAACAAATGTTTTACCTATACGATTTTATTTTACAAATTCAATTTTGGTGTTGTAGTAAAATAAACAAAGATTAAATTATATATTGTACTCAACACATTTCCCGTGCATCGCACGGGTTAGCGACTAGTATTTTATATCTTATTACTATAGAAAAAAATTCATAAAAGTTATTATTTTTAATACATTTATAAAAATTATTATTTTAAAATTGGCCTAATCAATTCATTTAAATTATTATTATTTCAATTAAAGTACTAATTAAGCTTATGCAACAATGAAACAACTGAAATAAGCCTGCGGTGGTTTTAATATTTCAGCTAGCATGCTACCCAAGCCAACTCCATCTCTAACACATTTTTTACCCCCACCTACCTCTTTCACTTTTTTATCATTTTTTTTTTTCTTCTCCACACACATCTTCCAAGTCTCTCACCCTTCCACTTATCCACTTCTCATTGTTAAATATCTTCTCATCTATATCATTTCTTTCATTTAATGTTTTGGTTTTCTTTATGTTCATCCCCAACCCAGGCTAGTACTTGTACCAGGCAATACTTGTACCTCATTTTTCACTCTCAGTTTCCTCATTAGCAACTTGCCATGCATCATGGTCTCATCGTCAGCTTTTTTTTATGTGTATAGATTTGTTTAGGTTTTAAGAATTTTTTTTTTTTTTTTTATGTCCAAACTTCATGTTAATCAAATCTTGCATTTTGGCCGGTATTTACCGAAATGATTCAAGATGGCTTGGAATTTTCTCCAAGGTGAAATGGAGGGGGGTTGGGGGGTTTACCATTCTGGTTTGTTTACCAGTACAGTATTTTCCATCCATTTCGGCCGAAACAGAACAAAATTCATAACATTGGATAAAAATAGTGTTATTAGTGATACCATGTAAAAATTATGTTACGTGAGTTATAACTTATTGTCTTACTAAGTTGCAAAGTTCTTCATATCAAAAAGGGAAAAAAAAAGTTTCAAAGCTAAAATAATATACAACCAATTTTAAGAACATAATTTATAAAAAATAAAATAAAATTTTGTTGAAATGACAATGTGATGGGTACCAACCTTATCTTTATATAGTTACTCATTGCTACTCTACTTTTTTTTTTTCTGTGTATAAATTATATATATACCATCTTAGGAGCGGAACTAGAATTTTATGAATGGAGGGAAAAATAATAATAAATATAAAATTGAACTAATTTATTAGTATCATACAAGAAATATGAAGAATTGGGGGCTATCATATTTCTTTTGAAAATTTTAGGTAAATTTAGGGCTAAATATATAATATTTAAGAAGTTTGGGGGGCCAACCATCGTAACCGATGTAAAATAAATTGTGAATAATTTTGTTGCACTAAGATTTATTCAACAAAATAGCCTGACATTCATGAGTAACATACTCTTTCACCACTCCAATCAGGGCTTTGGACTTTGTCAAATTTACATTCAATAGAAAAAAATAATAATAATAATAAAATATTGAATTGAGTTGTGGTGATTAGTTTCAATAAAGTCTTCTAAAAAAGGGGTCTGTGGACAAACTTTATATCCTTTCACAAATTACACAAAGCTTGCTTAGCAAAAGGAAAAGCCGAAAACGGAAACATATTTTACTTCTTGAGGTAAAAGGTCAAAAAACTGATATTGAATTGTTAGACCTGGTCTTCGTTTCTGCAATTATTATTCCGCAATAATTGAAAAGTATGATGATGAGACCTGGTCTCCTTTTTCTAACGCGTCGTGCACTTGCCCCCTAAAAGAATTCATGATAATTGTCAATTGAGTCATAAGTTAAAAGTTGTTAGACCTGGTCTCTTTTTTCTAACGCGTCGTGCAATTGCCCCCTAAAAGAATTCAATATTTGACGAAGACTTTATTTCTCCGAAATTAAAGGTATACGACCGTGTTGGCCGGTTTGGTGCCTCTACGAACTATTGCAACTTGCAATATATCTTTAAGCATTAGCATTAGGGCGTAAGTTGTTTCTCAAAAAAATATATATAAAAAAAAAGCATTAGGGTGTAAGTTTTTTTCAGCATCCGTAAACAATAAGACTACATTTGATAGATTATAATAGGTGTTGTAATCAAAGTAGTTAATACCATACCGGTACCAGCCATACCAGCTGGTATGTACCGTACCGGTATGTATATCGGTATTGAAACATCAATATTTCGTACCGCTTTAAATACCGGCCGTACTGACCATACCGGCCAATTTCGGGCAATACTGGCCGGTACAGAAAAAAATGTTTTTTTTTTTAAGTTTTGTAATTTTTGAATTTTTGTTATGGCAGAATGGTAATTTATTTGCATTAATTTATTAGTATTATTTCTTTTCTTAGTATGCAATGGTAACTTTTAAACTTTCTATTTTTTATATTGAGTTTTTTTTTTTTTCTTTTAATTGATACTAAAGTCTAAAACTATGAATAATTAGTTCTGAATTGAGGAAATGTTTTATGGTAAACTTTTATATTTATTATAATATACACACACACACACATACATACATACATACATACATACATACATACATATATATATATATATATTTATTTATTTATTTATTTATTTATTTATAGATATAAAAAATAGCAGTAAATCCGAAACGGTACATAGGTATTGACCGGTATCCAAAATATATTGTACCACTGGCCAAACCGATACAGCCTTTGGTACAATATTGACTGTCTTGGTTGTAATGTAATAGTTATTCCTATAGTTTAACTATTTAGTAGTTTGGTTATGTTTTTATTAAAGGAAATAGGCATTCCTTGTAAATAGCTATTCTTTAAAACTAGTCACTAACCCATGTGATGCACGGAAAAACTATTAACCCTGAAAAAAAAATCCAACAATAAGTAAATAGACATTCTAAAAAAAAAAAAAAATTAATTAATTAATTAATTAATTAATTGAAATTAATCCAAATAAATAATTAATCAACCAAAAATATAGTTTTTAATAAGAAAACAAAAAATCACATGAACCTAAATAAAAAGCATTTAAGGTAAAGAATTAAGATCAAGCTACTGAGACGAAAATACCAAAAACCCCAAAACTTAAACCTTTAAAATTTATAGAATCCTCAAATTATACTTCAGAACCAAACTAAATTCAGCAAATTTATATATAACATACCAAATAAAAATTTTTGTTCCCTAGGTTGGAAGACATTGGTTGCATATTTGATTTTTCTCCAAAAAAATAGAGAGGTTTTATTTGCCATGTACAATATAAAAAAATAATTAGTAGAAATTTTAACCCAAAAACCAAACCCATGATTACCAATGTGAATCTCTTTTTTTTTCAACATTAGGCTTTTTTTCTTTATCTTTTTTCTTTTGAGTCCTATCATAATTTTTGTTTTTATATAGACTATCAACGTTTGAGTTTGAGTTTAAGTTGGACTTGTTAGAGAGATAAAGTTTTACTCCTTGTTAAGTTTTGATTAAACAACCTTGTTAAAAAACAAAAGTTTTGATTAAACAAAAATTATTTTATCCAATAATAATAATAATAATGAGTTTGAGTTTAAGTTGGATTTATTAAGGAGATAGAGTTTTACTCCCGGTTAAGTTTGAACTAGAAATAATAAATTTATTTAAATATTGTGCTGACGTGAAAAATTGTAAGAGTTTTAGAGGTTTCGGTTATATATAGATAAAGAATAGTTATTCATCACTAAAAGACTTGTAATAGTTATTCCTTAGTAGGTGTATTAATTTCTAAAAATTACATATTTCTAAATAAACAAACTTTTCATATGCACATAACAATTATGAAAATAAATAATCATTAAAAAAATAAATAATCTCTCTTTCAAAATTTAAAAAAAAAATTACTTTTTAGGATATTTAATTATATAAGATATTTCTTAAAATATATCTTAAGTTTGATTTAAAATATGTTCATTCCATTGTCTTCTACGTTTTATTATTATGTTGTCACCAAACAAATGAATAGTAATTACCATTACAGTGTATCAAACATGCCTTAAGAGCACTAGCATCCAGGGATGCAAAAAAAAAATTCACATCTTTAAACACCACTTTATTTATTTTACCTACTTATTTCACAACTCATCATACATCCCCTTCTTTTATTTTTACATACAACACAATAAAATAATAAAAAGTACTCCTCTCTCTATCTTTCCTCCTAGTCTCCGTTTCTCTTCATCCACAATCACAAACATCACACTCTAACCACAAATATAACCAACCACCACACCCACAATCAAAATTAGCCGCCTCCACCACAACCAAAATCCAACCTCCATTGCCACCACAATTAGTATCCATCCAAAAATCAATCCCATAGAGAAAAAAAAAACAAAAAAAACAAAAAAAAACAAAAAACAAAAAACAAAACAAAACCACAACACAACAACCACCACCCACATAGCCCACCACCACCTAAAATTCAACAACAACACCACCACCACCAACATCAACAACAACCACAGCCAAATCCATACCCACAAACCCAAATAATATTAAAACAAAAACTAAAACCAAATCAAAACCACAATGCACAACCACCAACCACAAAAAACACAACAACCACCACTGTTAAACCCACCACTGCAATCTACCACCACACAGATCAGACTCCACCACCTCATGACCCACCAAAACCCAAACCCATACATCCACAACCCACTCCCAAGTCCCACCACAGACCATGCCCAACACGACCCCACACCCACAGGCAACCCACAACCTAAAACCTTCCGCTGCTAAGGCCAATCTACAACTACCCACCCAAGGTCAATTCAAAGCCCACCCCCCCCCCCCCCCCCAAACCGATCTGAAGCCACCCTAAATAGCCAACCAAAATCTTGGGAGAGATAGAGAGAGGCAAGTGTTACCGTGAGAGGAAGAGAGGAGAAAAGAAAGAAGAGAAAGGAGTTTGAAAGTGAGAGGAAGGGAGAGAGAGTGTGTGAGTGATGAGGAGAGGCATAAAACATGATGAAGAGAGAGAGAGAAAGATGAGATATTTGTGAATAAAATATTATTATTATTTTTTACATCCTAAGTTACAGTTGGTTCTCATATATGAGAACTAATTGTTCACAGATGGTAAAAAAAATTTAATACCCATCGCCAGATGTAGCTTCTTTTTGCCCTGTTGGTTGCTAAAATAGCAACTTGGGGGGTTTTTACACCCTCAATGCTAGTGCTCTAAGGTTGTATATATACAATCCTACTGTTCATGGATTGTAAAAAAAAAAAAAAAAAAAAAAACACACATTTTAATGGAGTGAGAGAGGAAGAGAGGAATTGAGGGAAGAAAAAGATGGGAGAGAATTGATTTGTTTATATTATTTGTTGGTATAGTTTATATTATATTAATGAGTTGTATGTAAAAATAGAAACTGAGATATTGGGTGAGTTGCAAAATAGAATGGTAAAATAGATAAAGTAGGTTCTTACATTCCTGGATGTTAATGCTCTTAGCTAGTTATTAGAAGGAAAAACAAATAGAATAGTGCTACTCAATTATATATGCCTTTTTCTCCACCAAAAAAAAAAAAAAAAAATTATATGTGCCTACATAGTTGTCAAAAATATGTGTATGTAGTTGTCAAAATTGAATTAATATCATGAATCGATTTTTAATTTTTTGTATAGTATATTATATCATATCATGTATAGTAAAACACACAAGCACTTTATATATATTTTTTTAAAAAATATAGATATACATAATATTACATATAAAATGTATGTTTATTATAAATTCAAAATATATTCAACTAATAATCAATTTAATAATCACTTATGTAATAATATTTAAGAAAACTAACTAAATTAATCAAATTAACATATGTTTATAACATATACATTCAAATGGATTAAACTCAAAAATAATAATAAATGTTATATATGCGTCAAAATAATAATTACTTTTCATCATCATGCCTAATCAACTCCATCTAAGTCAATGTTATTGTCATGCTCATCATCTTGCAAAACTATTTATTCATTAACATCTTTTTCATCATCATCATCATTTACTATCTCTTTTCTTGCTCTTTTATTCTATTTTTTTCTTTATATTTCTTTTTGGCATTCTTGCTTCTTAGACATATAACAATAATAATAAATTTTTTTTTAATTTAATACATTATTCATAGCATAGAAAAGAAATTTGTAAATATGAAAGTGAAGTGTCAAGTATATAACTCAAATTTTGTAGGAGAAAGAGAAGAGGGGGGAATTAACAAAAAAACATATTTTAAACCCACATGTCAATGTATTGTACGATATATACAATTATTGATACGATACAATTCATACGATATATACTTATGTATCATATGATTCATGAGCACTCCAATTACAATACAAAATCTTATGTACACCATACAATGAGTATCATACAATACTAACTATAGGTGGAGACATAATTTGCAACTTTTTATATGAAAAAAACCCACAATTTCACCACTTGGGGCAACCATTGATTAGTGTTGGTAACATAGCTAGTTGAGTTATAAGGTTTAGCCAATAATAACTTTACTTAATGATAAAATCATTTAAAATTTTTTTGCTTTCCACTTCAAATTCACCAATCACCATTGGTAGCACCAACAAGCTGAGCTACAAAACTCTTGGCCGATCATAACTTTACCTAATAGAATCATTTAATTGCATCAACTTTTCATTTCAAATCCAATTAATAAATAGAATTTTTCTTATTAATTAATCATAGAAATAAAATAAACTTATTTACCTTGAATGTGGCATGTGAGACAATAAAAGAGTGATGGTTTGTTGGTGACTGGTTGGAGAGAGAGAGAGAGAGAGAGAGAGATGTTTGATGGAACTAAGTGAAGATTTTTTTTTAAATAATGGAAAAAAATTTTTAAGTTAGAGAGAGAAATAGAATAAAAAAGGTATATGAGTGTCTTCTTCTTCTTCTTCCTCTTTTTTTTTTTTTTTTTTTTTTTGTGGGGGGCGGGGGGGGGGGAGGAGGGGGAGACGGAGTTCGAATCATAGATACGGGTGGTGGCAAAGGATGTTATTACTACCGGATTATCGTTTGAACCCTCTTTTTTATGTAATCATACACAGACCACTTTCCTTGGGAAAATGGGTATGAGTTATAATTTTGGTTTAGAAAGAGACGAGGGAAAATGACACAAAACTGTTTATGGTTTTCTTGGTCATATTTGTAAATTAGCAAATATGACCCACAATCTCAACCAATCACAGGCACCAATAAGGCTGCCCACTTCCATCCTATACATTCATATTTTTATCATCTCCAATGGCAAAAACACCATCAATTCTTGAAAAGTGGGTTGTCTTGATTGGCAAATCACACAACAGTTTAGTGGATTTGACCATATTCCAACATATCTTCTTTTCTATGATCTCCCATTTGAAGAAAAAATCCTAGCACAAATTTCAAGTACTCAAAATGATTTTTAGTAGAAAACATTTTTGGGAAAAACTGTTTATTTTCTAGTGTTTAGCTATGTTCATAAGAATGTTTTGGAACACAAATCCGACAATTGGCTTGTACGAAAAACCAAAAAACTTTCTATATATTTTTATATGATATTAAATTACAACTTTGATTCACCACTTTAAAATATTAATACCTAACATATAAAATCATCCTAAAAATACGAAAATCAAAATGAAATAATTTAAAATTACACAAACAAATACGTACAATCAAAATAAGAGTGCAATAATAAAATAAAAAAATTAATAAAAACTATCAATTAAACTTCTTTATATATATATATATATACACACACAAAATAGGCTAAAATACAAAGTGCATCCTCTAAGTTTTACTGAAATATATTTCAGTTCTCTAACTTTACTTTCGTTCAATTGAGTCTTCTAAGTTTCAAAGTTATTTAATTTAGGCCTTTTATCCAATTTAGTTTAACAAATTTTTCATTAAGTATGCAATTAACTAATGAAAAAAAAATTGAAAAAAAGTTCTTACGTAAAAAATCTATAAAATATTTTTTTAAATTTTTTATATTTTTATGTGAAAAAACTATTTTTTAAAGGCAATTTTTTAACAAATTTGACAGAAGGCCTAAATTAAATAAATTCAAAATTTAGAGGACTTAATTGAGCAAAAGTAAAGTTAGAAAACTAAAATGAATTACAACCAAACTTAGACGATGCAATTTGCATTTTAGCCTACAAACTGCTATCAACTATTAATTTAGGTGAGACCCAAACTATGCATTCACCGAATTACACTTTTGCTTGCATAATTACAAAACACTTGAAATGTTCAAAGGAACGCTTGAAAATGTTTTTGCATGACTTAAAAAAATTTGGTTGCAATTGCCAAAGTTTTAAGTCATATTGTGATTGCTTTGAAGTTTTCCTGGAATATCTTGGTCATTTCCATGGTTTCATTTTTTTGTCATTTTAGGGGCATTAATGTCACATTCAAGATTTTAAAGATATTTAGTCATTTTGTTGGGGAGTGCATTGGTTGAGTTGAGAAATTCTTAACCAATTCATTACATGTGTGGAAACCAACCCAACCAACATGGGTCGGGTTCGGTTAGGTTGGGTCAGTAGGTTGTGTATATATATTTTATATATTTTACGCCTTGTAAAAAATTAGTCTTTCTTAATTATTTAAACTCTTTTTTTCAATAAATTGTTACTATTCATATAATATAATTAGATTATATCAAATTCATCAAAATTAATTCTTATAATACCAAAATCTATAAATTTAAAATAATGATATTAAAATAAACTTATATAAATAGTGGATTAAATGGGTTAAAAAAACTATCCACCTGAACCCTACCCAACCTAAGACTCAAAATAGAATTCAAACCTAACCCAACCCACTAACCCATGAAAACCAAGTCAAGGCATCGAGCTTGGTCAGTTTTTTTTAGGTTGGTGAGTTTAATACACACCCCTAATTTTAAGTGTATATTTGTTGTTATTGATGTTTCCAAAGTATTCTAGTCATTATAGAGGATTTTGATCATTTTGAAAGTTGAGTGGCATTTTGTATGTAATGATGGTATTTCGATTATTTTGGAAATATTGGTGGATATTTTGCCATTTTGAGGGTTTTAGAGGTGTTTTGGTTATTTTAAAGGCCTCATTGTAGTCAATTGGGGGTTTTGAGGGTATTTGTATTATTTTGGAGATTTTTAAGAATATTTCTATAAGTTTGGAGGTTTTGTGGTATTTTACCGGTGAAAGTGATGAGTTGAGTAATGACCTCATAACAAAACTAATCATAGGTGATTAAAATAATACTTTTAAAACTACAAAAAGACAACATAAAATTAGTCCTAACCAATAACCACAAGCTACTAAATTGTTATCAACCCTTAAAAATATTATAAAATTCCAACCCTTTTGTCCCTTTTTGTTATTGCTCTTGGTGGTAGGTGGCATCTTGGGACCACCCCAATAGATACCTCCTTATAGTTACCTAGTGTGGGTGGGGTGGGAGATTACACATATATGACAGAGTAATCAAAGCCTTGAAGAGTTATGAACACTTGTGTTAACATTAAAAGAAAACAGCAGGTGCTCTGTTTGTTTTGACATTAATAGTTTTTGGAAAATGAATAATTTTAAAAAAAAGTTTGTTTATTCTAAAAAATTATCTCATTTTCCTATGTTTGGTAGCATTCTTAAAATGAGTTAGGAAAATATCATTTTACTTTCCTTATTAAGCTTGGCATAATGAGTTGTTTTTTTTATGTCAAGTTAAATAAAAGAAGGTGGAAATTACACTTTGCTACCCTAAATTATACTCTTGATTACACTTTACACCCTAAATTTTTCAAATACACGTTTTACACTCTAAACTATGGCTCTTGTTACATTTTTCACCCCTGATGTTAAGTTTTCTGTTAACTTTGATGAAAAAATATGGCACCACATAAAAAGAACTAATCGTCATTCTTCTCAATGCTTTAAAAATAATAAATAAATTACATTTTACCATCCTAAACTATATTCCTAATTACACTTTGTATCCTAAATTTTGAATTTTCATCCAAGTTAACAGAAATCTTAACGATAGGGTGCAAAGTGTTACAAGGATCATAGTTTAGGGAGCAAAACGTGCATTCAAAAAGTTTAGGGTGTAAAATGTAATATAGAGTGTAGTTTAGGGTGGTAAAGTGTAAACTATCTCTTAACTTCTTTTCAAATTTCTGTAAAATTCTCTTTTCAAAAGTTTAACCATAGTTAGTATAAATATTGCCAATAAATTTAGAATAAAAAAGAAAAATTCTCCCACACCCATTGGAAAAAAAAAAAAAAAAAAGAAGCAAAACTCGTATTTAATATTTTAAAATACACTTTAAATAAAATTTTTAAACAATGGATTTTAATTTAGGGAAGATAGTTTGGAACCCTGACTTTAAGTAAATGGCATGTTAGTATACAATATTTTCAACATTAACTTAACAAAGTTTGGTTAAACAGATGTTAAAGCGGAGAAAATATTTTTCCCCTCAAGTACGGCTATAAGCGAGCAGTGCTCTGCCGAGTTACGCATGTTTGAAATTAGCTCAATAATAAAAGTCAAAAGTTCAAACTTGGCTCAAGCTTGAGATAAGCCAAAAATAATGTTTGAGCTTTAACTCTTGGAAAAGACAAGGAGTTTCAGCTTGGCTTAGCTTGACTTAATTAATTAGTCAAGCCAAGTTCAAGTTTAATATCAAACTCAAACTCAAATCAAGCTTTTGAGCTTGAGATCAGCAAAATTACATTATGAAATGCTTAAATATCTAGAAATCAAGTAAACAAAAATAAGAAAATAGCATACTCATTTTTATCATGTTTTTGGTCCCACCTATGATTAGCCACCGTTTAAATTACAACTTTACATTATTAAACCCATCCATTCATTCTTACTTGTCTATAAGTACAATTGTTCAAAATAGAATTTTTACATCTATGAGATGGTGAAGAACTAAAAAAAGACTTGTTTCGTAACTGTTATGAATGAGAAATGACTAATATGTTTCATAACTTTACATTAAATGATAGATGACAAAAGACCATACGTGGCCTACTTAATTTTATTTATTTATTTTTAGAATATAACTAAATATAAAGTGGTGTTTGGTAAGTAGTGGAGTTTGTTTGTGACTTCCAGTTAACTCAACTAGTAAGATCTCTGATAGTTGTATAAGAAATTTGAGGTTCAATCTCCGCCTACACCAAAAACTGATTGATGTTTTAGTCTGGTAAAAAAAAAACTACTATTAGAGTAGACGTCATAGGTTAAAACTCTCTTTAAAAAAAAAAAAAGTAAAGAGAAAAATTGGTTGTGATCCTATATGGACCCTATCATTATTAAAATATGTAAATAATGATTTCTTTTTTTCTTTTTTACTCAAAAAAGAAAAAGGAAAAAGGAAGGAACCAATGTATTGGTACGACTTCCTATCCAAAAAAAAGAGTATCTGTATGACTAAGACCAACCATATTTATTTGTGTCTTCTTTAATTGGTATGAATTTTTAATTTAATTTTTTTAAGGAAAAAAATAAAAATTAAAAGGAAAAACACATTTTTCTACTGCTGGAAATACAGAGTTCTGAAAGGACAAAATCTCACGGGCACTCTGCCACCAGAACTGGTGAACTTGCCGTATCTTGAACAAATGTAAGTACTAGTCAATATAATAAATAATTAACTTGTCTGTGTTTTTGTGATTTTCATCTCTTATTTATAATTTATGGCATCTCCTTATACAGTGACCTGACCCTTAACTACCTTAGCGGCACAATCCCTCAACAATGGGGCTCCTTCACAAGGCTTCTCGACATGTACTATCTCTCTCTCTGTCCCTGTGTGTGTGTGTTTTTTTTGTGACTTTCATATTGTTATTCATGGCTTCTCTTGTATTGCAGTTCTCTTCTTGGAAACCGGTTGACCGGTTCCATTCCCATAGAGCTTGGAAATATCTCCACTCTCAAAAGTTTGTGAGTTCTTACTCTTACTGCACTCCTCCACCATTTCACTCTGTTTCTATACAATGTATGATGCCCCCTTATTGATATTGAATTAGTTGAGTGTGTGTAGTGTGGATGTGTGATAAATCCCATGTCGGGGCAAATTTTGCCAAATAATATTATTTTGATAATAATGATTTAAATTGGTACTGTTTTGAAATCATTTGGGTATTTAGCAAAACCCGATTCTGAAGTGTAGAAAAACACAATCACTTAAAATTCAGTCAAGTCAGCTGAAATCGTGTTTTGAAAACACAATTTTAAGTGTTGAAATTGTATCTCTAAAACATGATTTTATATTAGAGGCTATATTCTCAAATAACTCCAAAACGGTACCAATTTAAATAAATAATATTTAAAAAGTATTGTTTTACAAAATTTCTCCCCATTTCAGGCATATGCTAAACTAGTTATTTTAAGGTATAGCGTAAATGTAGCCAATATTTTCCTTGTATATTTTGTTATAAAGGAATTCCAATTTGTTATCAACAGGGTCCTTGAGTTCAATATGCTTTCTGGAAGTCTTCCTAGAGAGCTTGGAAACCTAATCAAAATAGAAAGGCTGTAAGACCCTTCATTTGAATTACTATATTTTAAAAACTTATTGCATCATACTTTATTTCTTTCTTTTGGTTGGCCTCCCTCCCTGTAGTAAGATGTAAAAATGTCATTATGATCAAGCAAAATTAATTTACATTAATTTTTTTTTAACTGTATAAGTGTATTGATGCATATCTTTTTTAGCTTATTGGCTTTTCTAAATTGGTATTGTTATTGTCATAGACACTTTACTTCAAACTATTTTACTGGGGAGGTACCTGAAACGTTTGCAGGGCTAATGACAATGAAAGACTTGTAAGTTTCAAGATCTTTCTTCTTCTTTTTTTCTTCTTTTTTTTTTATAACTATCTTGAAGATTTTATACATCTATTTTACCTTCTAAATTCACATATTTTTCTTCCCCCAATAATGCAGTCGGATTGGTGAAAATAATTTTTCTGGAAAGATACCCGATTTTATTCAGAATTGGACAAATCTCGAAAAACTGTGAGAATTTGAGTGTTTTCTTTTTAAGAAAAGAATTGAACTTGATGTATTATTTACTTACTAAATCAAAATTTCTTAACAACAGGGTGATTCAAGCAAGTGGTTTGAATGGGCCGATTCCTCTGCTTTTTTGGAAAACTTAAGTGACTTGTCAGTGTGGCTTTATAAATCTGTAGCTATTTATAGTTTTATAGGCAACTGCATTTTATTTTATTTTTATTTTTTTAAATTTTTACTCCTATTCAAATTTCAATATGTAGGAGAATTAGTGACTTAAGAGGACCTGAAGCAAAATTTCCACCACTTCATAATATGACAAAGATGAATACTATGTGAGTTAGATACTTCAATTAAAAGTATGATTTTATTATTGTCATTATTTTGCAACTCAATATAAAATATTTGGTTCTGTTTCAGTATACTAAGGAATTGCAATATTACTGGGCAACTACCTGAATACCTTGGGAAGATGAATAAGCTGACGACCTTGTCAGTATATAATTCTTTTTTACTTTCTTGTTTGCTGTACATTTTTTCCTACTAATTTAAGGATCATGTAGGATAGGCTAAATCAAATTATTGACTCTGCATTTTGGCTGTCTGATGGTAGCAATTATCCAAAAGGAATTTTTAAGTTTTAACTACCAACCATGGATATACATGAATATATGGTACCATAAGTACAAGACATCTATATATATGCTGATGGACTACAAATCCGAATGTCTTTTTCCTTTTTATTCCTTCTCAGAAAAGAGTACTAATTTTTTAGGAGAATAAGGAAAAAGTGAATCTGATGATTAGCCAGTCAGAGGTTATGAAAATGAAGAGAAAGGCTTCTATGGTAAAATCATATCAGGAACCCACAAGAAGTGACTTCCTTGAGAATGGAAATAAAATTTTTCACTAACTTAGTGAAAAAAGAAAAAAGAAAAAGAGTTGTATCTTAAAACTTTTTGAGTTTCCTGTACCCCTGGATTATTACCTTGTAAGCAAATGATATCTGAATGCCCATGTGGAACACAAGCACACGGTTTTCTGTGTGTGTTTGTCTAAGTCATGTGCATGTGTTGTGTCTCATTCCATCTCAAATGAATTAGATGCTTGATACAAGTATGTTTTACTCAATAGTTATTGTTGGTACATATTTTGTGAAGTGATATGCATGAGCAGGAAAATGACAAATTTGAATAGCCATTTTGGCTCAAAGTTACCACTGCACATAAATCAAGTTCAATTTTATTTTCAGCTTCATTGAAAGAAAAAAGAAGAATTTTTTGTTCTCATTTATTTAAAATCCAAATCATGCTCAAGTCTACAGTAGGATTTTTCCCCCCCAGCTTGCTTGAAAAAAAAAAATTTTTAAAAAGAGATAATTTTTTATATATATTTATATAATAACCAAATCAAGTACAAGTCTCCAATAAATACTTGTTTATGAGATAGTTATGTTAAATAAATAGTCTTTTAGTTTGTGTATTTTTTATTTTATTTATTTATATTTTTTCTTACATTTCTTTCTATTGCAAACTTCAATATTTTATTTGCATAATACAATTTTTCAAGTAAATGATTTGGATTTTTTTTTTTTCCCCTTTTTGGGAGAGTTTTCTGTTTCACTAAAATTTGATTATATAAGTTCTCTGGCAGAGACCTCAGTTTTAACAAACTAACTGGAGGAATTCCAAGTAGCTATGTTGGTCTTCTAACAAAGATGGATTTCATGTAAGTGTTTTGACTTTAGATGTAGATTTCCTTACACTGAAGTAAAAGAAGTTGTCTAAGAAATTGTGTGAAAATGTTTGATTTGTTCCATTCTGAACATACCAAGTAGCCACTATATCAATTTGATTAATTGCACAAATCCAAAATTTTGGCCTTAAAACATCTCGAGTAAGATAAACAAATCAAGTAATGATAACCTTTTTTGCATTAAATTAAAATGCAAGATGAATTTTAGGCTTAAAGTTGGCTTGTGTGTGCCTAATCCAACAATATGCTTTAAGGATAGAGTTATCAAAAAGCCTTTAGAGTAAAATCTGGCCATCCATAAAATGATTACTGAAGTTAAATGTAAACCATTCTTGGGGTTCAAGCGATAGTCCAGTAGTGATGGCATCCTTTATGGAGCCTTATGCCCATGGTTCAAACCTTCCTCTCCCTTTCCCACTATGGTGGATGTAATTAACAGTCCTACTTCTATTGGCTAGAGGTGCGGGACCCTTTTATTTTTCCTTCAATTCACCGCTGTTAATATATATTCCAAAATCATGAGAATGTGTACATGTGTGTGTTTGTATTTCAAGTTAGCCATTTCACTGAGCTCAAAATTTGTGTCACTGGCAAGTCATATCAATGTGCTGTGTAACTACATAAGTTGTTCTGAATCTTGTAGATTGAATTTGTTTAGGTATCTAACTGGAAACTTGCTAAGTGGACCAGTGCCTCGTTGGATGCTAAACAGAGGCAGCAGCATGTAAGCTTCTCTTCCAAATTAATGTGAAGGAATTTGTATCATATGCATTAATTCATTAAAGGGTAAATCATTAAAATTCATGCATTATTTGTTCCCCTTTACTTTGGTAACTCCAGTGGAGAATGTCTTGCATAATGTAGGCAATCTAGGTTTAACTGTGTTCTCAACATCTGTTGATAACTATTGGTATTAAGTAGTTATTTGCATGTTTGGATATAATTTCTTCCATCTGATTTGTTGTGGATGGTTATATATAACGGAACCTTTTTTGCAATGAATATTGTTTCTTTAAAGGTTAATTTACAAAACCATCTTAGACAGTTAATCAATTGCAGCATAAACGAGTGCATCAAAATATATTAAATAGTGGAGTCATAGGAAACATGTTGCCTATACACTTCCCTCAGAACTGATAAAAGTATTGTGGGGATTCCAAAAGTTTCTAAATGTTTTCTACTCTCCATAGTCTTCAGCTATTGTATATTCATTCAAAAAAAAAAAAAAAAAAAAAAAGGAATCATTTATTCGATAAAATTTTAATCACTTAATCGCTTCAGGAGCCTATCACTTCAAAAGCCTAATCTTCTACTTCTACGTGGTCTTATCCTTTGCACTGATGCACACAAATTGTCCTATCCCTTGCAATCCCTCACCCATGCACATGCAATCCGCCCATGCATTATCCAAGAATCGAACAGTGATGAGTCGTATCACTAAGCTCCAGCTATCGTATTATATCTCCTTCTTCAAACTTGAAATTTTAGTATCTTTGTATAGTACATAGTTTAACATGAAGGAAGGAGACTCCTTATTTTAGGTTAGCTCTTATGATCTTGATATTTGCATATGGGGTTGGTTATTTACATTATCAAAAACACAAAGGTATATTGGGCTTAGGTAATGTAATGGTAAAGCATCTTTCCCATATAAGAGTGGTTTAGCTTATATGTGGGAGTTTAGATAAAATCTTTGTCTCGTAAAATATGTAGGATTGAGTTTCACTGAATGAAAAATGAAATATTATTACCCCTTCCGTATATGTTATCAACTATCCTGCGCAAAATAAAAGTTTATTATTCATGCTTCATTCTGTTAGGTAATGAATTACATCATCATTTTTATGTGCAGTGATCTTTCGTATAACAACTTTCCCAATGGAAGCTTAATTTGTGAACACCAAAGCTTGTAAGAATGCTTTTGTCCGTGTGTTAAGTGTGATCTTTTATTTACTAGCTAAGCTTTGGACTTGGTGATATTTTATGTAGGAACTTGTTTACAACCTCTTCAAAGGGGAGTGACACGTAAGTTTTTTAAGTTCACCTTTCAAAGCATGCATTACAAAGGTTTTTTGATATTAACTTTCTGGTATATTGTCTTGATTCATTTTTTTTATTCATTTATAATCTTCAATGTAATGTTGTCTTGAGTCATGTAACATATATTTAATCACAATGTAATATTGCTGACTTGCTTTGGTGGATTGCCTTATCAGTGGAAATATTTCGTGTTTGAGAAGCTCTTCTTGTCCAAAAAGTAAGTTCTTGTTTGGGCTATTATAAAATTGATTTAGTATAAAATTCTTCAAGATTTATCTATCAAAACAAAAAATCTTCAAGATGCTCATGATTGCTTTGGTTCAGATCTATACCAGTTCCTCAAATATATCCTAAGGGTTTTTTCTCACGCTTGTAACCATACTGAATAATGAATATGTTTTAAGAGATCCTACTTTACATCTTAGTTTTAAAATTCTTCTATGCCACACAATTTTGCGGTTGCTAAATCATTTTACAGTTTCAAGTCTTTCTTACAGACTTGCAGTCTTTAACATGACTAGGCACTAACCATGTTTTAATTTTTTGTGTTCGGAATTGAGGGCCCCTCCCTTGCTTGTGGCCCCCAGGATTGGAAATTTATTGTAAATGCTTCCAAGTTAATGAATCTTTCTCATCTAATTTATGTCTTACTAAACATTTTAATTTTTAATAAATCTTCCAAATTTTGTCTTTCTGAAGTTTGCAGAATAATGCTAATGCATTGGGATTGAGCTTTTGTTGTTAGGATCCATTTCTAGCCCTTATGTAGTTATCTGGCTATCTTATCTAATAGTGGCATAAGTCTCATTGGATATAGTAACACAGGAGGGCACCCTCCTAATAGTACTAAACACAAGAATGAGCAGTGTCCTTGAATGACCGTCTCATTTGGCTTGATTCTGCACCAAATGAAACTCTGTCTCATCACACACTCCTCCCCCAACCGCCCCTGTTTCCACCCACCCCCCCCCCCCCCCCCCCCCGGCGGCCGCCAAAAAAAAGGGAAAAAAATATTTTCCTCATATAATTTGCATTAATATTAATTTAAATGTGTTTAAAAAATTCAGCTGTTACTAATCCATTTTTCCTATTTCCCCAGTTAGACACTCCCTCCATATAAATTGTGGTGGACCAGGAGTAACTATAAATGGAAATACTAAGTATGAAGACGATACAGAGCCAGGTGGAGCTTCTAAATTCCTTAAGAGAGGAAATTGGGCATTTAGCAGCACTGGTAACTTCATGGATAACGAATCGACAGACATTTATATTTTGGGAAATTCCTCCAAACTCACTATGGCTAATCCTGAACTATACATGACTGCACGCCTTTCTCCTCTGTCTCTTACTTATTATGCTTCTTGTTTGGGAACTGGACCTTACAAAATAAAACTCCTTTTTGCGGAGATAAAGTTCACCAATGATAATACATCTAGCAGCTTGGGAAGGCGTGTATTTGATATTTATATTCAGGTATTTAATGACATTATGCTCTGACCTTCATCAACCAAAGTTCTTATGTTTATAGCTTGTTACTAGCTGGTCACTAACACGTTTAGAATATTGAGGGGAGAGCTAGTGGCGAAGGATTTCAATATTGCAGATGAAGCTGGTGGAGTTGGCAAGAAAGTCACAAAACATTATTCTACAGTTGTGAATAATAACACCTTAGAGATCCGTTTTTATTGGGCTGGGAAGGGTACAACTGGCATCCCTGAAAGAGGAGTCTATGGTCCTCTTATTTCGGCAATTTCTGTTCTTCCTGGTAGGTTTATACCTTGCATTAGCTAGTTGTAATCAATTTTGGACTCTTAGAAATAGACCATGTATTAACTTGCAAATCCATGTTTATCTTCATTCTATAAATTCAACATTGTCAAGAAATTCTTTTAGGGTAATGCCCTAGGATCTACAATCTACTCATTTATTTAACTATGTGACTAAAGTCTTTTGGGTTTTGGCTTTTCAATCAGGATTTTTTTTTTTTTTTGGGTCTAATTTTATTAGTTTGATATATAGGACCCCAGAATGTGTCTAAACTCTTATACTATTATTGTGATGATTAATGCATTCCTTCATCAGTATGTGGGTACAAATCCCACAGGATTCAGATGGAGTGGATTTTATTTTTCTTGAAATCTCTACTGGATTCAGGAAAATTTAAGCTGATAATTGTCCTAGTGTTTTGAAAAACAGTCGTGTTCATTTAAATTTAGAACTTGAGAAGAGAAATAATCTTGATTATTTCTTCATTGAAGTGGTTGTAATGGTTTTGATGGAATATTTTGTGTTCTTTATGCATTACATGGTTGGCTGGATCATGATTTTACCCCCTTTCTGAGGAACTAATATTATATCTTTCGAACTATTTCTTGAATTAGACTTTAAACCAAATGGCAGCAGTGTATCAGTAAGAGAAGTAGTTGGAATAGTGGCTGTAGGAGCATTCGTTCTATTTCTGGTTCTGGGTATCCTTTGGTGGAAAGGCTGTCTAGGACAGAAGAGTAGAATGGGACAAGGTATTTAGTATTGTAAATGCATATTGATCTGTTCCTAAGGAAAACTAATATGTTCAGTGAATTGGATTTTGCATTGGAGCATTTTGCATGTGTATATATGCCCCTGATACGCATGCTTGTAGAATGACTAACTATTCAAAACATAATAAAAGATATCAAATATTTACCATTTTATGCTGCTAGAAAACATCATTTTGCCTGAATGCCTGTTGTAGGAATTGACAGCATATGGGTGTTTTAGAACTTATGATTTATTACATCTGCTCAAATGTTTTGACAAAACCTTAAAAAAGTGTAAAAATTTTCAATTTTCCTAGAGATAATCCATATGTGAATTTGATTCTTCTCCAGATCTAAAGGGTATAGACTTGCAAACTGGTTTGTTTACCTTGAGGCAAATCAGAGCCGCAACTAACAACTTTGATGTTTCCAATAAAGTTGGAGAAGGTGGTTTTGGTTCTGTTTATAAGGTATTTAACACTAAATTTAACATTGATATCTTCTATTTGAACTTTCATTATTGAGTTTTGACTCCACACACACACACACAAAATCCCTATCCTTGTTGCAGTTTCTTCCTTCTTATGTTAAGATGTTGGAAATTATATTCTCACAGGGCCTCTTGTCAGATGGTACAACAATTGCAGTAAAGCAGCTTTCTTCCAAATCAAAACAAGGAAATCGCGAGTTCGTGAATGAGATAGGCATGATTTCTGCTCTTCAACACCCGCATCTTGTTAAGCTCTATGGATGTTGTATTGAAGGAAATCAACTATTGCTAGTATATGAGTACATGGAAAACAATAGCCTTGCTCAAGCTTTGTTTGGTAAAAATTTACTTCGTACACTTGATGTTTTTGGTATTTGTAACATGCTGTAAGTAAGATAATGTACATATGTATAATTGATTTTCTATTAAATTTGATAAATTAAAGGCTCAGAAGAATGCCAGTTGAAGTTGGATTGGACAGCAAGACATAAGATCTGTGTTGGGATAGCAAGAGGTTTGGCTTATCTTCATGAAGAGTCAAGATTGAAGATTGTTCATAGAGACATCAAGGCTACTAATGTTCTGCTTGATAAATATCTTAATCCTAAGATATCTGACTTCAGTTTGGCCAAACTTGATGAAGAAGAAAATACACACATAAGCACCCGCATCGCTGGAACTTAGTGAGTTACTGCCTTCGTTAATTTCTCTTTTATGAATATTATCAAAAAGTGTTGATAATAAAATTTTATTTATATAAGGGAAAAATAGGTGTTTTTTCTTGTAAGAAAATATCATAAGGATAATGGTTATGTGACATTAGGAGGACAACAACAACAACAACAAGAACAACCGATTTTTAATCTCAAAATATTAGGGTTGGCTATAGATCCTCAATAGAGTAGTTAGAGTTGGCCCAATGCATTCTTTTTTACTATTTGACATGTCTTTTTTTACTAATTTTACTAATTTTATTTTAGGTCTTCCTCTACCTTTTTCCATTCTCTTGACTTGAATCAATTCTCTCTTTGTCATTGGTGCATTAATCACTTTCCTTTCTACATGATTAAAATTTTTTAAGCTATTCTTCCTCATCTTTTCATTAATAGGAAAAATCCTATCTTTCCTTATATTTGCACTTATTTATATTAACACCCTCCTTTTAGTTATGCTAATTTTATGAACATGTTGCTTCTCAAAACTCAAAATTTGTACCTAAAAAAAAAAATCAACATTCAGTACCATAGAGCATGACTACTCTTACAAAAAATTTTCCTTTAACTATTCTACTACAAAATGCTCCTTATGCCCTTCTCTACTTCATCCACAATGCATTCGCATTCTCTTCATTCTTTTCATCTTTATGAAATTATTGGAAACTAATTCTAAAGACATACCTATTCTTTAATAAGAATGCGATACACAATGATCATATTCTATGTCTCTTGTATAATAAATTCATACCTTCTCCAATATCAACTAAACCCACATAAACTGTACATGTAGCTAAAGCATGGATATGATGATTCTACGTTCTACACACAACAAGCACAGTCTTCCAAGTTTATTGACATGGTCTCATTTATGCTACTATGACCATATAATAATCACTTTTGTAAATCTGATTATATAATAGGTGCACCATTTATGTGGTTAAAGCATAGACTACTGTTGTTATGTATCATGTTCATTGTAATAATCAAAATGAGATACACAATGATCAAATTATATGGGTGAAAATACCATTTTGGTCCCTATATTTTTGACTCACTATTAATTTGGTCCATATATTTTGGTAGCAGTCAATTTAGTCCCTGTTATTTTCAACTTGTAGTCAATTTAATTCATGTTCTTTTCAATTTATAGTCATTATGGGTCCAAATTTGGGTTTTTTTTAGTTGCTGAGTTGATACGTGTGTCTACCAGAGTTGGACATTGGTAAATTTGATTTGTGTTTTTGTATTTGGTTGCCAAGAAAGTTCAAGAAAGCAAGAAAAGTGATGATTGGACTATAGGGAATAAATTGACTGTATGTTGAAAATAACAGGGACTAAATTGACTTCTACCAAATTATAGGGACCAAATTGACAATAACCCCCAAATGTAGAGACCAAAATGGAATTTTCACCTCTATATGTGTCTTTGTATCATAAATTCATACCTTTTTTTATCATCAATTATACCCACACAAACTCTAAATGTAGCAGGAGAATGGATATATAATTGTTCAAGCTAAACTTAGATACAGTATCTTAGATGTGGTTCCTTAAGTAACCCTCCTAATATTCAATTATCTATCTACTTAACCAAAACACTACATGGCATTAACACCATCCATTTCTTTCTTCTTTTTTGTTTTCCCCTGTATGTGTTAACACCATATGCACAAAAACACAAGAAATCCTAGAACCCCAATTTCTCTGACTTCTCAGTTTTCACCCTCATTCGCTGACTTCTAAGTTTGTGAAGAAATTAAGCTCTGCTCACTTCTTTCTCTCTCCGTTTCAAAAAAACTGGTCCAAGACACGAACAATCACCCAATATAAAAGGTACACTTGAGAAGTTCAATTTGACCACATGGAAAGGAGGTAACGAAAGTGCCCACATCTACTGCTTTAAGAGTCCAACATAGCTAAAAAAAAAAAAAATATATATATATATATATATATATATACATATATAGAAAACATAAAGAAGTCATGTGCCCAAACCCAGAACAAGCATTGCAAGCATTGAACTTACATCATAGAGCCAATAACCAATTAAAAAAACTTATATTTTATGGGGAATCGTTTTAATGGGAAGGAGTTAAGTTTTTCTCACGGAATGGGTTTTTTGGTTCTCTTGGGGAAACAAAAGTTGGATTGTGTTTACATTGTTTAGTGTTTTGGTTAAGTAATCAGGTTGTTGAAATTTAAGAGGGTACCTAAGGAACCATACTTAAGATATTGTATCTAAGTTTTTCCTTGATTGTTCTATGTCCTACACACAACAAACACAACATTTGAAGTTTATAAACATGTTCTCATAAATGTCTACATTATCACATATTAATCATTTTGGTATAGTTGATTATAGTCATCAACCATCAACGTACTGTGTGTTTGCCAAAAACCTAAAGTAATAAGCATAGGGGATCTATGATCAAACACCGAGGTCACGTTTGGAATAGAAGACACATAGAGAGAGTCAGGGAGTTCTAAGTGTCATAGCTTATGATGCTATAGTGGCGTGCCTCGAATTTTATAACATGTTGACTTGTTGTAAGGAGGTGTTTAGGGATCCCATATTAGTTCAGTTTAAGTTCGCTTATGGATTTATGTATTCATTAAACTTCTCCACCTACTAGCTTAATCCTTTTGGTATATTGGAGATGGAAAGCATGTGGTCTGCCAAGAGGGTGAGTGGGATGTTCATGACCTGGGTCTCCCGAGCCGATATCTAGTCAGCTGGAAGCAAGGTTTCACCGTTGAGAGCTGCCCTCTAAAATTAAGGAAGGTGGTGGTGGTTTACTTGAAACTGACCTCATTTGAGTTTTTTGTTGGGTCTAAAGTTGGGGTTATTAGCACACAAAGAGAAGAAATAGTGCATCGGTAGTAATTATGGAACTAGAAAAATCCATCAGTTTTGTGAGGATTTAGAGCTGAGATTTGTCACCCTCAAATCCTAACTTAAAATCCGACTGGAAATTTTAAATTCTCGCACCAAAATTTGTAAATATTGAACCCAAATGATGGCTATGATTGGCGCACCCAAACACACGGTATCTTTCTCAACTTGCCACTCTTTCCCTAGAAAAAGCAAGTATTCATTTTCGTGCATAAAAAATGGTCCATTGATGCAGACAGTCAATAAGAGTTGTTCTAGTTTTGATGCAGGGCCTTCTTGCCACATTTCATTGGTTACTTTAATTATTACTGAGTCTTTGAAGTTTTTGGTTAGAAAGTTGTTGGTTCAGTTTTAATTAAAAGTATGGTTGGATAAAGGCAACTTGGTAATTTCTAGATTTTCTGGAACGTGTTGTCATTGGCTGTTGGAAAGGCCCATGAGTCTTATTTTGTGTTTCGAGTCCTTTTCCTATTAGGTTTAGAAGTTCTTAAGTATTCTTTGTTATTAATAATCCTAGTCTTAATAGAATTAGGTTATTTAGGAGTCCTATTCCTTCTAGAAAAGGTTTTAACAATAGCTTATATTAAGGTTTTATCGTAGTCAATAATATTCATAATGAAATTGATTCTAACATATTTCCTGCAACTTATTTTAAGCTTTGAGAGTGTGACTACCTTTACCCTACTTAGGGGTGATTGGCTTAGGGTTTACCTTTCTTTAAATCTTGTTTTATTCACAGTTTTAATGCCAAACATCCATCAACATCAATCCTAATTGAAGAACCTTTCAAAATCTCATCAAGAAATCCAATTTAGTGTTGAATTCCAAAAAATCCTACATCATGAATGCAAGTTGTCTTTCATTCCACCTCATGCTATTTAATTTTGTTCTAGTTGTTTTCTTACAAATTCCCTTTAGATTGCCTCATATATATGAAAATTTTCCCTTTAGATTGTTTTCTTAGCGTGCTAGAGTAGTAACAATTAAACTTCTAAAGGTCATATAGGTCACAATTTTGGGTTACTTATCAGCTTAACTTATCTTTATACCAAAATGATACCGACAATGCCATGTACATGAATATGGATAAGATAAGGTTGAATTTATGTTGTATGTTGTGGTCAACAAGTAAACACTCAAGCCAATCTAAGAAATCCCACATTGTCTTGTATCATTATGGCCAAAAACAATCTGAAAGAAAATCCTTCATATCTTTTCACATAATCTCGAGACTTATATAAGAATTTGTTCCATTGCTAGTTTGCTACTACATCGACAAAACCAACAGGATGCTGCTATCGATGTCAAGTGTCAGCATCTCATTATAATCTTTATCTAGGAAATTTTAATTTAATATTTGTAAAGGTTGCAACTCTAGAGGTGGCTGGACTATGGCTTATGGCACCATGAGTTTGGTCCATGAAGGTTTTGTTGGCTTTTAACAGCATTTCTTCTTGATCTTCAACCTGTTGAGACCATTTTCATCTTACTTTTACATAGGTTTTCATTTAGGAACTTCATTGATGAATTCGCAAATGCTTCATTAAATGACATCAAACTCACAAGAATTTTGACTTTTTGAAGGAAAGTATTTAAGGAAACAAATCTAGAATAGAAGACATTCAGGGAAACTATTTATTAATTAGGGAAGAAAACGAGAGAAAAATCAAGGGAATTTTTACACTCAGTTTGGTTTGAAGGAAATGGGTGAGGAAACAAAAGGGGGAAAAAAACAAATGTTTATAGGAAAATTTTAATATTGAGCTTAATGCAAGGAAAATGTTTTGAGTATCCTTCAATTCAACTTTGTTGAATATTGCTATAATAAGCATTCATCTACCTATTAAAAAAAAGGGTAAAACATTGAAATATGCTTGGTGGAAAAGTTGTGCATAATTTTGTGTTATTGCAGTGGATATATGGCACCTGAGTACGCAATGCGGGGTTATTTGACTGACAAAGCAGATGTTTATAGTTTTGGGGTTGTTACCTTGGAAATTGTTAGTGGGAGGAGCAACACTAGTCACCGAACAAAGGAGGAACCTTTTAATCTTCTTGATTGGGTAAGTTTGATCTTCTACTCTTTTCATTTTATTGCTTTTTATTGTTCTTGTTTAATTTTTATTTGGGCTCTTTATATTTTTGGGAAAACACAAGTTAGGGGGTATTTTATATATATACACGCAAGTTAAGGTCATTTTGATTTATGCCAAATATGTTTAAAATTTTGGATTTGAATCCCTACTATTAGATATTGGTTTAATTCAAGCCCATCTGCCTATATTCATTTTTGAGACGGCGGTTAAATGTTACTCAAGCTCAAAAGGACAAAATTTTAATGCACCAAAACTATGTCATTTTGTCTAGGTCAAGAAAAAAGTCCATACCCAATTTATTTTTTTTTTTTTTTCTTGCTAAGAGCCTTGTAGCTCTACAAGCAGTTCTTAAGTGTTTTTAACCAAGACACTTATAGCATGGTTTTAAAAAAAGAACAGACCAGTTGGTTCAACCAATTCAATAGTGAACCGGTGCTAATACCAGTCAAGATATTCACAAAAACTGGTAATGCATAAAAAGTCCGCTCAAAACCAGAGAACCGGTGATTTAATTGTCCTGAATTGGCAACCGGGATGATTGAACTGGTTTTGAGTGAAGAGAGATTTTTCAGATCTAATTAGATATTTGGTCAACGATTTGAATGGTTGAAGTGGTTAAGGAGAACACAAAGAATAGGAGAAGCTAGATCTTGGATCTAAATGAACAATAACTGTAAACAATTTCGCTAGAAAGGAATCTCAAAACTTGGATTTGAAGTTTGTGATGCGAATGGTACACTTGCTAGTATTATTCTTTGCAACTTATTTGTTAGATTCTAGACTTCAAACTTTAGATGGCTCTATAAAATATTATTATTGTGTGGCTCTTTTATTATTATTTTTTTCATCATTTGTACTGCTCTCTTTCAACTTACAAGTTACAAGTTACAACACACAATACAAGTTATAATAACAACAACAACAACAACAACAACAATAATAATAATGATGATGATGGTTAATTCCATTAACTTATTGTAATATTTGGGTTAATATTAACTAGGACCAAAACATTTCAAAACTGATTAATTTGGTCTCTTAACTTAACTTAGACCCGAAACACCGTTAGGCTTGTTAGTAATTTTTTCTCTTCTCTCTTACGGACCAAATTGGATTAGGGACCAAATTGGTCAGTTTTGAAATGTTTTGACCTATTTGGCATTAGCCTAAACCTGAGAATAGGTTATTAGAATTTACCCCTAAAATATAATAATAAAAAAGAAAAAGAAAATACAAACTATTTGGTTCTTCTCCCATCTGATATATTATTATCCCATAATTGTGCCAATAATTTTATTGTTTTGTATTTTCTTTTGGTTCAAATACTCCTAAAAGGTCTTTTTTATTTTTAGATTTTCTTTGTTAAAACATTTAGAACATATTATTGCTTCCATTTTTTTAGTATAATAAGATGGAAAAAGTCACTCACAAATTATTTTAATTATCTAAAATATTTTCTAGTTAATATTATTAGTTATTATAAATGTATAATTTATTTGTTTAATTTAATAATTATTTATTAAATTATTTATGACATTACCGGTTCAACCATCGGTTTAACCTTTGTTGGACTAGATAGTCCCCTTTTTAGTTCTTTCTCCATTCTAGTTTTTAAAATTATTGTTTAGTTCAAATCCCTGCTAGCTCTCAATTTAGGTTAACTGAATTGAAGTGACATCACCGATCATGATAACCACAATTACCACTTAGCCAATCAAACCACCAAATCTCAAAATCCCCAAGTCTCTACATGATCGACCCAAATCTCTTTGCACTCCCTAAACTAAGAGCCTTGCAGTCAAATTCAAAAAACACAATAGCCTTTAGCTATTTGAATTTCACTCTATTTAGATGCCTAGAAACGTTAGGATTTAAATTCTTTTCTTTTATTTTTGATTCATTTAGTTTTTATGTATTTCTTTTTTTAATTTAAAACTTTTTTGTTATACTATTTAATTTATGTGAAATAATTAAGATGACATATCATGATTTTTTTGGACTAATTAGCACATGTGACAAGCATGAGTGGTATTTAACAGACACATTATCAGCGAGCATGGATGAAAGGGCTTATGTCAAAATACTAAATAACATTAAAGGTTCAAATCTAAATTTTTAAATATTAGGGGGCAAAATCTAAATGATCCCATACTCTAAGGGCTCAATTTACAATCTAAAATTTTGATGGTCACATTTTCATTTAAGGCTAATTCCATATTGATAAAAAGTTTTATAATTAACATTAAGAAATTTAACTCTTTATTTATTTTTTTTTTTGATAAGTAATAAAGATGTATATTCAAAAATACTACCTCATGCAGAAAATCATAAGGCAGAGATAAGAAGTACAGAAAAAGATGATAAAAAACAGAAAGAAAAGATACTAATTACAAAGAAGGGAGTTAAGGAACATAGAGAGAGAATCACTAGAGGTGAGTCCCCAAGCCCTAGACCAATCAAAAAGGGAGCCACTAAAAGAAGCCAATAATTGATCATCGGAACTATCCATGTCCTCAAACGTCCTCCAATTTCGCTCCCTCCACAAACACCACATTAAGCATAGCGGAGCTAAATTCCAAATACTAGACAAATGCTTCCCAAGCCAATCCCTCCAACCAAAGAGAGTATCTGCAACTGATCTTGGCAAGACCCAAGAAATCCCAAAAGATCTAAACACCAAACTCCACAACCAGTAAGCCTTACCACAATGTAGTAACAAATGATCCACCGTTTCCCTAATACAACGACACATAATGAACTAGTCAACGAAGTCCATCCCTCTACCTCTCAAATTGTCACCTGTAAGGATTTTATCCCATACAGTAGTCCACACAAAGAAGGAAACACGCCGAGAGGCCTTAACCTTCCAAACACTTTTCCAAGGAAATATAATGGGCATGGGTCCTCTTAACTTATTATAAAACAAGCGGATATCAAAATTCCCATTCTTCGTCAACTTCCGTTGCATACGGTCTCCATTCTCAGTTGGAGGTAAATTAGAGCCCAAAGTACGAAGAAATGCATCCACATCACCCATTTCCCAATCATTTGGTCTCCGAATGAAACGAACATCCCAGCTTCTCCGTCCCTCTATCCTCAACCGTTCAAGAAAAGAGGCCACTAATGCCCCTTTATTGGAGGCAATCCCATACACAACCAGATGGGTCAATTTAAGTGGAGAATCCCCACACCATTGATCTGTCCAAAGCTTCACTCTATCCCCACCCCTACCTCAAACTGAATATTTTTACTAAAAGCTTCCCAGCCCATTCGGATACTTCTCCACAAACCACACCCATTAACCCCTTACTCCTAAATTCTTCTTTCTTATTTATATACTGGCTAAGCATATGTTAATATGTGTTTATTCCCAATATGGGCGTAGATTACTGACTAGTAGCAAGTTTAGATGTGTCTCTACCAAGAGCCTTATAACTCAATTGATATTTCTCTGTGTTTCCAACATAAATATCTAGGATTTAATCTTCATCCCCCGTTATAATTCTTCATTTTTATGTTTCTGTTTCTAGGCACACCTTTTGAGAGTGGAAGGGAATTTAATTAAGCTAGTTGATCCAAGGTTGGGCTCAGACTATAACAAAGAAAAGGTGATGGTCGTGATCCATGTGGCTCTCCTATGCACTAATGTTTCTTCAGCGGCTAGACCCACTATGTCTTCAGTTGTAAGCATGCTCAAAGGCAACATTATTGTTCCGGATTTGGTTTCAGATATGAGTTTATTACATGATGAAATGAAAGCGAAGGAACTGCAAAAGTATTATCAAATCAATGAGGAAATCAATATGAGTGAGAGCACGAGGCAAACAATGTCAATGGACGGCCCGTGGACTGCTACTTCTTCATCTACTGCTGATCTCTACCCAATCAATCCAGATTCTGGTCTCTTGGAAAATAGATTTTAGAGAATCTTAGAGGTTTCTCATCATTTCTTAATGTTACAAATGATTTGATGCCTAACTATTTTAAGAACCATGAAGTTGAAATCATAGAACTTTATATTTTTGGTTATTTTTTCAAAACTCAGAGAGGAGAGCGAGACACAATATTGATAGATGGTGGAATTCTCTTGCAAGATGAGGATGATAATAAAAACTAGCCTCCTTACACGAGAAAAGTGCATGTTCAGAGGCTTTTGCCTTTTTTTTTTACATGATTTTGTATTTAAGAATTTGAAAAAAGTTATTGTTTTGATAAAAAGAGAAAAGGTTTTGACGATTTTAACCTTATCCCACATGGCTTAGAGGTTATAAGAGCATACAAGAGTGGAGCTAAAAATTTAGCTATTTGATATCTACAAAATTCACTTTATCTATTTTATCTCTTTACACGAACATCAACGAATCTATATTTTTAGCTATTTGATTAAAATAATACAAATAACTCATTAGAATAATAATAAAAACATCCACCACAAACTTCAACAACCAACCACAACCACCTCCACCATCAGCCACACCCACGCCCACCACCACCAGTCCACAGCAAGGAAAAAAAAAACAAAAACAAAAAAAGGTAACCAAGCAGCCAACAAAATACAAAACACAACCACAATCACTACAAATATTATTGTATATCATTCAATAACAAATTTCATGAACAATAAATATATAAATTATATAATACTGCAACAATATACCTCAGACCCAACCAGCCAACCAAAAAAAAAAAAGCAGTCACAGACCCATTCTCAGCAATATATCACATTCTACAACAACATATCACTTTCTAATGTTTTTATTATCTAATGTTATATGACTTATATCCTAATGTTTGTTTCTAATGTTTCTTTTATTTATATCACAGACTCACAATGATTCCGATTCAGAATCGAGGCAAGCGAGAGGTGAGGTAGAGAGAGTGAGAGTTTGAGAGACTTACCAGCTGCAAGGAGGAGGAGCTCTAGTCCTTGGTCTGTGACGACAAGGTCAGAGCAGAGACTTCGAGATGGGTCTGCGGCGTGGGTCGACGGAGTGGGTCAAGGGCGTGGGCCGGTGACGTTGAGCTTCGGGTGGGCCGGCGACGATGAGACAGAGGGGTGAGAGTTGAGGGTTGAGAGAGTCGAGACAGAGGTGAGATAAAAAAAAAATATATATATATATATATATATATATATATAAAATAAACGGAGGTAGAATAAAAAAATAATTTTTTTTTAGCTTTCAGTTATGCCCAGCAGCCTATATAGCTGTGCACTGTAGCAATATAGATAAAAAAAATTTACCAATATCATCACTATTGCAGCACCCTTTTTATATATGTCAGTGCTAAAAATAACTTTTTAGCTTTTTA
Source organism: Quercus berberidifolia (assembly GCA_028535905.1). Lineage (NCBI taxonomy): Eukaryota > Viridiplantae > Streptophyta > Magnoliopsida > Fagales > Fagaceae > Quercus > Quercus berberidifolia. Next base: position 47,337,093 of record JAPQVW010000004.1, read on the forward strand.
ACACTATTATTGTGGATGCTCTAACAGAGGTGTTTGACAAGAGCTTTACTAAACAAGGTTTCACATTAGCTACAGCCCTATATTTATTTCCTTAATGTTCTGCCTTCCCCATTTTTTGTTAGACCATGTGTGATGCCCTAAGTTGATTGGATATTAATTGAATGTGTGTTTTGTGAGCATGTTTTGAGTCCTACATCAAGCACTTATTGGGTCAATATGGGTTTTATTAACAACAAAAATGAGTCTCGACTATTGATACCGGAATTGTAATACTCAAACTAAATAACGTCTTGCACTAGAAATATCAAAATAAGAGATTCTCTTGCCTAATTCGAGAGTTGATACCTGATTCGAGAGTTGGATTTGGAATATGCAATTGATTATCCATCCAACCTCCCATGGGTTTTAAAATTGTCAATCGAACATTTCACAACTTGAGGTTTCAAGCTCCATTCCTCTGGTTTCAAGGTCCGCTCCTCTTGTAACAAAGGTGTAGAGGCTTTGCTAGGAAAGGTTTAAATTTTGCTCCAAGTCAATTTAAGAAAATGTGCAACAATGTAGCAAGAGCAAGGTTTATAATTTATAAAAAATTCCCGCAAGTCAGTAAACTCTAGAGAAATTTAATGTCCTTAAAAAATTTTAATACCAACTCAATTGCTGTAAAACTTTATTCTATTTTTTTTTTCTCCATTCTAAACTTTAGTTACTTTTCATGGTTTTAAAACCCAAATAATCAAAGAATCGAAATTGGGTCTGGATCTCGGTTTTAACCAAACTGAATTAGGGTTCAGTTCCCAATTGAACCGTTTGGTCCATTCAAATTTTAAAACCATGTTTATTTTATAAGCAAATTCAAATAAATACATGACAAATTATAATTAGTAGAATACAAAAAAGTGGGATACAAGATTTGTATTCCTCCATCAACATTTGAGTAATGATGCAGTCTCAATAAAGTGGTATAGGATAAGCATTTCAAAGTTTTTATAACGAGGAGTGCAGGGTTCAACTAGGGATGTTCGATGTCTCGCCTCTATCTCGTCTTCAAGATAAGAAAAACCCACGGCAATACAAGTTGAATAAATTTTTTCATCACTATGAGGTGGTTTCAACATTAATGAGAAAGTGATGAAAGAGAATTGAGAGGGATAGTGGTGAAAGTAGCAAAAGAGTGAAGACAGTTTTTTTAGGAATTGTAATAAAAATTGTGCAAAAAACTCTATAAATAAGATATATATTCGTCGTAGAGCCAAAATTTTAGTCTTATGGGAAAAGATTAAAATAAAAGGTTGAATAAAAAATTAATTTAAGAAAAATGTTAATTAACATAAGTAAGAAGTACTTATATAATTAAACACAAAATTTGATTAATATAGAAAATATAGTGTAAGTGTAAGTTATAATTTTTTTTTTGTGCTTAGCTAATATCAATTTATTATTATTTTTGTGCGTCTAGTGTTAGAGTTTAGACTAAATGATCATTGATATGTTTAAACTACTTCATGATCAATAAGTATATATATTATACGAGTAAAATTATAAATAAAAATAATTAATATATAATTGTTAATAGATGAAGTTAAAAGACTAATTGTAATATATTCAAACAAGTCATTTTAATTATTTAAAAATAAAAACTAAACATAAATAAATTTGGAAATATTAGAAGAATGATAATCAAAGTTGTGGAACCCGAACTTGGCCAAGCGTTCGACCAAATTAACCTTGAACCGGCCCCAAGACCAATTTTTAATGCACAATTCAACCCACTTCTATATTTTGGGTGTCTGGAGTAGAAACCATTGGGCGACAAATCTTTTGATGGTAAGTTATGGGAAATTATTATATATAAGGACAATTTTTATGAATTAAATTTACTAAAAAAATAAATAATATAGCATAGTTAGACCTCAGTTGAACTCCAGTGTAACCTCAAAAACTTTGAACCTTTCTTTTCTAGTTCTTTAAACTATCTGAGTTTTAAAACCATAATGATAATACACTTGATCTTTTTAAATGTTCTATAAAAGCCTTGATTTTTTAAAGAGATTATATTTATATTTTTTGTATAATAATTTAAGAGTATCAATGTACGTTATATGTATCTCAGTTTTCATTATCATTGTTTGTTATATGTGCCTATTACAGCTTTCATTAGGTAGGTTTAAAAATTTAAAAAAAAAAAAAAAAAAAAAAAAACCTTAAAAAATACATGGCATATGGAAAATTATTAGGTACTCTCGAGTACCATAAATGCGTACTCCCCCCCCCCCCCCTCTTACATGAATGGTGGGTCTCACCATGAATTTAATTAGTGAGACCCACTATTTATGAGAAAAGAGAAAATACGCATTTATGGTATTCCAAGAGTACACAATAATTTCCCACATGGCATTGTAGAAGAAGTAAAATCAACAATAAAAACAAATAAATATGTGCATCAATGTTGCGATATATAAATTTATGGCATAAATGCACTTTTAGTCCTTACATTTTGGCTTTTTTTCATTTTGGTCCCTACATTTTCATTTTACCATTTTTAGTCCCTAAACCAATTAACGCGTGACATTTAAGTCCTTACCGTCACCCAACTAACAGAAAAATCCTACGTGGCTAACAGAATGCATAAGTGGCATGTTAGACTAATAATTTAATAATAAAAAATTTTATTTAATCTTTAAAAATGCCACCTCAACTCCACATAAGTTTCTAAATTAAAAAATAATAATTTTATTAGTTTTAATCAAATAAAAAAGAGAAAAAATAAAATCAATTAAGATCTGTATTCATCTTGGTCATGAACACATAAGAACAACAATCCAAAATATTCAAACACAAGAACAAAAGAATAGAAACCCATAATATTCCAAAATTTGTACCCAAATTCTTCCACAAAAATCAATTATATATTCAACCAAAATTATTATCCAAAACCATCTCTTTCCTAAATACCCATCAAAATTCTCAATATAGCAAAATGGAGGAGAGGTAGAGATGTGGCTTCGCCGTGGGGACTGACCTAGGCTTCACAACACCCACTACCTGAGGTTTCGTTGTTAGAAATAATCTGGGCTTCACCATGAGGACCGATCTGGGCTTTGCACCTGAGGCTTTGCCATGGGGACCATCACAACAACATAGCTAGCACAACCACCGATCCTTCACAACCACCACCACCACCAGTCTGGGGTTTCACAGCAACACAACACACCCACAAGTCCATAACCCACAAATCCAAACCTACCCACCACCCCAAACCGATCCTTCGCCCCACTAATCCATAAAACTCCATGGTCAAGCTTCAGAACTTAATCCACAAAACCCCCATTTCAAAGCATTCAATCGGCTGGGAGAGTTTATCCAAAAAAAAAAAAAAAGAATTGGCTGGGGGAGAAAGATCAAAGAGAGGGAGAATGTGAATCGACATAGAGAGAGAGAGAAGAGAGTGAGAAGAATGAAAATAACTTTTTTAATTTAATAATTTTATTTTATTAGCTTTGACATTTTAATAATTTCATACTAACTTATAACAATTCAGATATTTGTTTTTAATTGTTTTTTTAATATTTTAATTAGATTAGTGTTTATTTTTAATTTGTTCTGACCTGGCATTTTTTTTGTTATTTAAATGCTGACATGGATGTTGACGTGGTATTTTTATTTTAAATTATTAGCCACGTCAGCATCTAACATGACACTTATGCACTCCGTCAGCCACATAGGATTTTTCTGTTAGTTAGGTGATGGTAAAAACTTAAATGTCATGCGTTAATTGGTTTAAGGACTAAAAGTGGTAAAATAAAAATGTAGGGACCAAAATGGAAAAAAGCCAAAATGTAGGAACTAAAAGTGCATTTACTCCTAAATTTATTGGGACCGGCTCCCCTCCCATTAAAAAGCCTCCCATTATCTCCCATTTTTACACTGATGAGGAACACGTGGCTAATAAAATGTTGGAAGGTCCAAATCAAACCAACTGAAACCCTTCAGCAGCCTCCCTGCCAAACCCACCACACATACACCACCACCCTTGGCCATGGACAGCAAGGAGCCATAAGAAAGGTCCGGTAGACACCACCAAAGTATGAGAAGCGCTAATGGTGCTATCAGTCACCCATACACCAACGTTTATTCTGTAACAAACCTCTCTAGATCTTTTGCTAAAACATTTGAAACTTTGACATTAGAACTAGATGTTATAAGAAAATCTAAATCTAGAATTGAGGGATTTTCTCATCATTATCTATCGAAATCGCTAGGATTTTCTCACTTGGAAAAATTGATTTAGGTACAATGCTCATGAATTAAAAGTACACAAGTTTCAGCAAAAAGTTCTAATTCTAACATCAAAGTATTTTTTTTTTTTTTTTAAAAAAAAAAAACCCTCTTTTATCTCACAAATCTTCATCTCATTAGAAAGTTCACTTGTTAATTTTAATTCTTTGTTTCTATTCCAAATTCCACACTTTGCACTGTCTGGTCTTTGAGAAAGTGTAAGAAAAGATTGAAAAATTGAAATCTTGAAGCTTTTATTCTAAAATGGAAGTTAATTTTTATCTGGGTAGTTTTTTTTTTTTTTTTTTGTTCGTTCATATGTTTACTTAAAACCTAGATGGAGCATCGATAGGAATAGCCATGTTTTGTAAAATTCATCTACCTAAGGTTTTTCTTTTAAATCTCAAATTTTAAAAACTAAAGCAAGGAAAATGTTGGAATTAAATTACATTTTCCTCAGTTTCTCGGTATCAATCAGTGGCCACTTTGACAGCTTCGACACCATTCTGATGGATTCTCGCCGTCTGTTGCCAAGGGTGTTGTTGAATGGGTGGTGATTTCCAGGTTTAGCTAGGACTCTAGAGAAGGATTTGGGTTTGAGAAGAAGAGAGAAAAATTATGTTTTGATGTGGCTTCCTTTTGATCCTTAGATTTTTTATTAGCCACATGTTTCTCATCAGTGTAAAAATGGGAGATAATGGGAGGCTTTTTAACGGGAGGGGAGCCGGTCCCCATAATATTTTAAACTACATTCAAGATAATTTTTTTTATTGGAATCTTTTCTTTTAGACGTGGGGATTTGGGATGGATTGGGGGCCCCTTACTCCTTGCTCATGATTTTTTTTTTAGGAGTGAGGACCATGGAACGCAGGAGATATATATGTGTGTATATATATATATATATATATATATATATATATATATATATATATATATATATATATATTCATCTTGTTATCAGTACCATAGTGTTGTAAGCAATTTAGGGGGTATTTGGTAATATTATTCTAGTAACGTTATTTGTATTTTTTGAAAATATGTGTGGGTGAAAGAATGTGTGAAAAAATGTATAATGTTGTTTAAACACTGAAAACTGTTGTTTAAAATACCTTACCAAACACCCAATTATTGACTTTATAATTGTGAAAGTTTGTGTTTTGAATCCCACATGTCTTTTGTCTTTTTATTTATTTTTTCTAAGTAATTAGTGGGGAAGTAAAATGTGGAGTTTGAACTCAAGTATCGGGCAAAAAAAAAAAAAAAATATATATATATATATATATATATATACAAGCATAAGTTGCATCCTGGGAAAAAAAATGAAAAAAAATACAAAACTATGGGTGTATTATGTAGGATTTAATTATATGGATGATTTTACTGGTTTAAAGTGATTATATCGAAAAGTCATGACTTTCTATATGTATATGTTCTGAAAATTTTTATAATAGACTATTAGTTGGAGTATAATTTAAATTTGTAAAACTTAGATGATAAAGTTTTATCTAAATTAAATTCTTGTTAAATCTTATCCCTTAGTCAAGAGTATTTTCGCTTAATATCCTAATAAAATATTAATTTAATAAGATGTAACTTGAGGGAAAAACAAAAAAAACAAAAATAAAATTGTGAGTTGTGTGGTATTTACGTTTAGAAAATTTTGATTGTAAACTTAGTTTTATTTAAATTAAGAGAAATGATATGTCTACAACATTTCTACAACAATTTTACAACAAATCCTAAGTGGCAGGTTGCTACTGGTTGTTATTGTTGGGGCAAAAAAGTAATTTTAGTGTTAGTTTCAAATTTGAACCAATAACAACTAACCACCTGTGATTTGTTGTAAAAATGTTATAGAAATGTTGTAGACATAGGATCTCTCTTAAATTAAACAATTGTTGAATGTTATCCCTTAATTTGAGGAAATATACCATAACAAATAATATAAATTAATTTACTAATTAATTATTCTTAAAATGTTGATAATAGAGTTTTAGTTGGGGTAGATACCAAAATGATGGTTTTTTTTTTTTTTTTTTTTTTTTGAGAAAGATAATGTAGGTTGTTGTTTGGGATTTAGGTTTAGAATTTTTGGAAATAGACTTTTAGTTTGATTAAAATTTAAATTTGTTGAAGTTTAACGATAAGTTTTATCTAAATTAAACAATTGCTAAATATTATCCCTTAACTTGAGGAATTATATCATAACAAATAATATAAAATTAATTTATTAATTAGTTGTTTTTAAAATATTGATAATAGAGTTTTAATTAGAGTAAAAGTCAAAACATGGGTTTTTTTTTTAAGAAAGAAAACGTGGGTAGTTGTTTGAGATTAAAGTTTATAATTTTTTATAATAGACTTTTAGTTTAAATAGAATTTAAATTTATTGAAATTTAAAAGATAAAATTTTACCTAAATTAAATAATTTTTAAATATTATCCCTTAATTTGAGGAAATATATCCTAATAAATAATATAAAATTAATTTACTAATCAGTGAGTGTAACGACTCAAGGAAAAACACTAGTCAAATCTGCGCTATACCTCAAAAGGACTAGTCACAATTGAGGCTCCTAGGAGTTGTTAATAAAACTTAGTTCAACTCAGTAAATACCCAATGTGAGACTTATCACACACCCACACACATCACACAATCAATCAAATTAGGGCATCGCAATCTCCCCACTTAAATCCATAACGTCCTCGTTAGGGCCCACTTTGTGGGGTAGTGTCTCCAAGCCCACATGGCATTACCGAGCCGACTTTGATACTATATGTAACAACCCAAGGAAAAAACGCTAGCCATATCTGCACTATACACATCTGCGCTATACCTCAAAATGACTAATCACAATTGAGACTTCTTGTAGTTGTTAATAAAACCCAGAGATCTACCCAGTAAATACCTGATGTGAGACTCATCACACACCCACATACATCATACAATCAATCAAATTGGGGTATCACAGTGAGAGTAGTCATTTGGCAAAACCAAGGTTCCTAAGCTCAACTTTTATTATTATATATATACTATATGATATAATATGATATGATATGATTCGTAAGTTATGTGGTATTTAAGTTTAGAAAATTCTGATGATAGACTTTTAGTTTTATTTAAATTCAATATATGTTAAATATTATCCCTTAATTTGAGGAAATATATCATAACAAATAATATATTAATTTACTAATTAGTTGTTCTTAAGATGTTGATAATAGACTTTTAGTTAGAGTAGAATTCAAAAGGTTGTTTATATATTTAGAAGAAAAACGTGGGTTTTTGTCAGCGATTTAAGTTTATGATTTTTTATAATAGACTTTTAGTTTGAATGTAATTTAAAATTGTTGATGTTTAAATAATATTTTTGATCTAAATTAAAAAATTGCTAAATATTATCCCTTAATTTGAAGAATTATATCATAAAAAGTTGATTTATTAATTATTTGTTCTTAAAATATTGATAATAGACTTTTAGTTGGGGTATAAGTCAAAACGCGGATTTTTTTAGAAAGAAAACGTGGGTTGTTGTTTGGGATTAAAATTTAGAATTTTTTAATAATAAACTTTTAGTTTGAGTAAAATTTAAATTTTTTGAAATTTAAATGATAAAATTTTACCTAAATTAAAAATTTGTTAAATAGTTTTACTTAATTTAAGGAAATATATCCTAAAAAATAGTATAAAATTAATTTGCTAATTAGTAAGAGTAGCTACTTGGCGCAATCATGACTTCTAAGCTTAACTTTTATTATATAGTATACTAGTCGCTAACCCGTGCTATGCACGGAGACTTACCTATTTGTGTGGTAGACTAAAATAATTTTATAAAAAATTTAAGAAATTACATCATTGCATGATTTTCTATTGTATGACTTTAATTTGTGTTACAATTTGATGAAGAAACCATTGCTTGAATGTGCAATGGCTTACAAAAAAATAACTTAAAAATTCAAATATTAAAACTTTTGAAAGACCAAAAAATATAAAAGAATTAGATGATTCACTGCTTAGAAATTATTGAGACAAAACAAAATATATATGACTAAACAATAGAAAAATATAAGAGAAAGATGGGTTATATTCAAAAGAATAATTTAAATTATTGCAAGCTTTCTTATCTTGTAAAAAATGGGCTAAAGAGAGTTTGATGGTTCATGTACGAAAATTACTTTTTAAAAAATACATGAAAAACAATAAAATAGTTTTTTTTTTCTTTTTTTACAGTAGAGGAGAAGAAAATAATATAAGAAGAGCTCATACCTCTACTCGGCTTTAAAAAAAAAAAAATATTGGGTTTGCTTTACTTTTATAGTGTTTATGAATAACCTCGCAAATTTGGAGATAAATTATCAATATTTGAGTTTGAGTTTAAATTGGACTTGTTAAAGAGATAGAGTTTCACTACTTGTTAAGTTTGAATTAAACAAAAATAATTTTGTTTTAAAAAAATGATAATGATGAGTTTGAGTTTAAGTTAGACCTTTTTTTTTTTTTTTTTTGAGAAAGTTTAAGTTAGACTTGTTAGAGAGATAGAGTTTCACTCCTTATTAAGTTTGGATTAAACAAAAATAATTTTGTTTTAAAAAAATGATAATGATGAGTTTGAGTTTAAGTTGGACTTGTTAGAGACATAGAGTTTCACTTCTTGTTAAGTTTGGACTAAACAAAAATAATTTTATTTAAATAAAATGATAATTTTATTTAAATTAAACGATACTTTTATTTAAATATTATGTTGATGTGGAAAATTGTGAGAGTTTCAAATTATTTAAATATAATGATAATTTTATTTAAATAAAATGATACTTTTATTTAAATATTGTGCTGACATGGAAAATTGTGAGAGTTTCAAAAGTTTCGGTTATATATATTATTTATTTATTTAAATAAAATGATAATTTTATTTAAATAAAACGATACTTTTATTTAAATATTGTGCTAACGTGGAAAATTGTGAGAGTTTCAAAAACTTCAGTTATATATATATATATCAACACCATTAAGTAATCACTTAAATCCTAATAAACCTATCTTCTTAATTCAATCCCTTATGATAGTGACCTTTTTTATTCATATAAATTCTACCCACACACCTTTTTTTTTTTTTTTTGAGAAAAAGGTAAGCGAAATTTTATTAATAAAAAAACGAACTACAAAAACGAAACAAAAACCAAACTCAAGAAAGATCTGACTAGAAAACAACATCCACATCCTCGGGTAAGTCTTCTATCCAAACCTCAAGATCTGCAGATAAAACTGCTTTTTTAGCTAAACTGTGAGCTAATCTATTCCCATCCCTCCTAACATGTTGGAACATACAACTTCGTAATACTCCACCAAGTCTTTTTGTCTCATCAATGATATGGCCAAACAGCAGAGGACGGGCCAACGCGTAGCAAAGCCTGAATAATAGTAAGGCAGTCGCCTTCAACAATAATGTCAAACAAACTCATCTCCCTAGTGAAAATCATAGCCCTTCGAGCTGCCAAAGCTTCGGCCATCTCAGTTGACTGCACCTTGCCCAAATTCTGACACAGTGCCGCAATAGCTTGCCCGGAATGATCTCGACAAACTACACCAATACCTGCTAAACCCAAATCCTCAAAATAAGCTGCATCAAAGTTTATTTTGAAACGACCCTTAAGTGGAGGAGACCAGCAAACCACAGGACGAGGAATAGACGCACCATGCTCCTTAGAATTCACGTTCCAAAATTCATCAACCATCCTTTGAGCATGTTCACCCAGCTCATGAAGTTGCCAAGATGGCTGACATTCCCTCATTCGGTTTCGACGCTACCATAAACACCATGCCACAGTGACGAACAGAGCTACCTTCCTATTCGACCCAGTACTGAAAACTTCCTCCAATAATTCATAAAAGGTTCGAAACTTCTTATGAACCAAAGACTGAAACTCCTGGAGCGACATCCATATTGACCGCACCTGATCACAAAGCCATAAGCAGTGCACAATCGACTCTGTATGCTCACCACAACCATCACAATCCTCGGCAATTGGGATATATCGAGCTTTTAAGTTCTGTTTCATAGGCAAAGCATCCTTTGCAACGCACCAAATAAACTGCTGGATCTTATTAGGAACTCTCATCTTCCAAATTTTCTTCCACACCAACCCAGTACTACCCGAAACTGATTAACTCAGCTGAAGAATAGATTCGGTAGATACTAGCATACGGTAAGCACTCCTAACACTATAATCCCCATCACTGGTTAGAGGCCAAATCAGAGTGTCTTCTGCCCCATCCTCACATACTTGAATCCTCCTCACCAAGTCTGCCTCCCACGAAATTAAACAACTCTCAAGACGGCCCAGGTCCCAAACTCTTGTATCAGGGAAGAACAAATCACAAACCCGATGAACTAAAGAATCAGTTCTAGGAGAGATAATCTTATTATGATTAAGATCAGGCAACCACCTATGTCACCACACATCAATCGAATTTCCATCACTAACCCTCCAAATAGCCCCTTGTTCAATAACTCCACGTGCTTGAAGAATACTCCGCCAGGCATAAGAGCATTTAGGATGAACCTCCGCCTCAAGTATATTACCATGAGGGAAATACTTAGCACTAAAAACTTTAAAAAGAAGGGAGTCTCGATTATGAATAAGACGCCATACCTGTTTTGCTAACAAAGCATTATTAAACTTCTGGAAATCCCAAAACCCCATCCCATCAATTGATTTTGGGGAACAAAGAGAGCTCCATTTCACCCAATGAATCTTCTTCGCATCCCCATTACCCCACCAAAATTTTCAAACCATGGCTTCAATATCTTTACAAAGGCTGACTGGAAGCTTGAACACACTCATCGAATAAACCGGAATGGATTGGACCACTGCCTTAATCATAATCTCCCTACCAGCTTGAGACAATAGCTTTTCCTTCCAACCTTGCATACGACCCCATATTCTTTCTTTTATTTGAGTAAAGCACACCGTCCTATTTCTTCCAATAAAAGAAGGTAAGCCCAAATATTTCTCATAATGCCTAATGGCTGGGACATCAAGGGCTACTTTTATGGCTTCCGAAGTTACTTCATCTGTTTTCCTGCTGAAACAAAAAGTAGTCTTTTCCTTATTAATCACTTGGCCTGATGCGGTCTTATAATAATCTAATAGCTCTTGAATTTTATTGCACTCATCTAAGGTAGACTTGCAAAAGATTAGGCGATCATCTGCAAAGAATAAATGAGTTAGTTTAGGCCCATTTCGACAAAGGGAGAAACCCTGAATTTCACCATTCACTGCAGCACCTCGTAAGAGTGCATTCAACCCCTCAGCACAGAAAAGAAATAAATAAGGAGAAAGAGGATCTCTTTGTCTTAAGCCTCAAGAAGGGACTATCATACCCTTCGGCTCCCCATTTATAAGGATATCTTTACTCCGGTACTGTTTCATAAATTTTTATTTAATTTTTATAGTAATCTTTTATTTATTTTAATTGCAATGTTTGTATTTCTCACCAATTGTATGCTCTATCACATTGCAGAAGGTTTCCTTCTTCTTCTTCCTTTTTATTTTTTATTTTATTTTTTCTAAATTCCTAGTTCGATTTTGCTCTATCCTAGCAATGATTGCTCCATAGCCTTGATGAGATACTTTTTATTTTTACTTTTACATCATTCACTGGACATTTCAAAATAGAATAAAGAACCAACAATTTAAAATAAAGGAGTAATAATTTGTCAATATTTAATTTTTCTGATATAACCTTAAATTTATTTAAAAATTCAATTCCATTATTTTTCTAGATTTTTAATTAATGAGGGTAGTTTCGGAAACTTATATAGTTTAAACTTTAAAGACAAAACATTAAATGATATTTCCTTAATGTTAAATTTTCTAAATAGTATAAACAATTTGAGATGTAGGAATATAGTTTATAATTTACTATTAAGAACTTATGATATGTTTGGTAAACTGTAATAGATACTATACTGTAGTAGTTATTTTAATGATATAGCTATTTAGTAGTTTGATTATGTTTTTATTATAAGTAATAGTCATTCTTTATGAATAGCTATTTTTTAAATAATTATTCCTCTATAAATGCTTTTAATAGTTATTTCCTAGTAAGTGGGTTCCAGTTAGCTTAATTGGTAAAATCTCTAATGATTGAATAAGAGATCTGGGGTTCAATCTCCGCCTACACCAAAAACCAATTGGTGTCTTGGTTTGGTGATAAAAAGCTATTATCAGAAGCGGACACTATAGGTCTCTCTCAAATTAAAAAAAAAAAAATTTATTTATTAGAAAATATAATAGTATGAGAAAGATATTTCTTAAAATATATCTTAAATCTAATTCTAATGTTACAACTCAACCTAACTTATGAATCTGTTCAGTTTTTATAATAGCACATTTTATTCTTAGTAATAAAAATTACCAATATTGTAGTAATCCTCATTCAAAGTATCAAACGAGCCTTTATTAAATTGTAAAAATTTTGGGTAGATAGTTTTTTTTTCCTTTTTCGGTAAACCAAGATCTTATTACTTAAGGGAAAAAAATACCAGAGTAAGGCATAAGCCTCTCAAAACACATGCCAGAAAAATCATAAAACAACAACAAATTGATCTCCAAATTAGAGAATCATAGATAATAAAATTTTGTTCTAGCTTAGCTCCATATTTGGTAAGCCTACCAGCACATTGGTTGGCTTCTCTGTAGCAATAATTGGTTTGCACCTTGGGAAATTGGCTCACCAAACTTTTGTAATCCGCAATAAGAGAGGAATGTGCAATATTCAAATGAGCTTGACCCGACACCCACTCCACAACAACTTTTGCATCCAACTCTATCTCTAGTGATTTAATCCCAAGAGATGAACATATTATGAGCCCATCTTGAAGTGCTCATAGCTCGGCCTCAACACTAGTGGCAATACTAATAGCTTTGCAAAACTTGCAACCCAATCTTTGATTATACCACCACCGCCAATAGTTCTTCAAGCCACCAAACCCATGCCTCTCTTCTTCTTTGTCAGTCTATCTTCTTCTTCTCGATTCCTTTCTTCAACCCACAACCAACATGGCACCACCACCACAACCACCAAACCGATTTTAGCAACCCACCACAAACCCACACCAACACCAATGAACCCACCCACGAACCCACATCATTGACAACTAGCAACCCACACCACAAACCCAACAACCCACCCACGACTCCTA